>PVHX01000932.1:0-241370 GCA_004024805.1 Geosciurus inauris | reverse complement strand
ATATACACATATACATGGAATACATGCATACATGCATATATATAAAACTGAACTTAAAAAGAGAGTTTTTAAGTAAAGGTAAATTTTGCCTTTGGACTGTTCAGGCTGACTTCTGCACTTTTGGGCTGGTTCATTATTTCTTTGAAATTGAAGAGTTTATTCTAAGATGAAAGGTAAACTGGTTAAGCACCTGTAGTGCTCTGTGTAGAGGCCTCATCCCTTGTTACAATCTGTTTCTTTCCTTCTTTGTTTTTCCCCTGTTCCTTTTTCCTTTCATTCTTTCGAATATATAACATTGCCTCAATGACCTTTTCTCTTGGAAGCACAAGATATGCATTAATCATGAAGAACATTCATTCATTCACAGTGAAACTTTCCTCAAAGGAACTGCCTTAGGTTGTCGCATCTCATGGATGCTCCAAGGTTCTTTATTTCCTTTCATCAGAGAAGCACTTCCCCACGTTGCAATCTGATCCCAAGAGTTGCTAGACCTGAGTAAATGACTTAAGATCAAGTTGAAAATCAGGTCCCTGAAGTTGCAGTCGTCCTACTATTAATGTCTTACTATAGTGACATCTCAGCCTCTCAAAACTAGGATTGGCAAAAACAATGGGCAAATACTCAAAGTTAAAAAGTTGATCTGATGGGCTGGGGTTGTGGCTCAGTGGTAGAGCGCTTGCCTAGCATGTGTGAGGTCCTGGGTTCGATTCTCAACACCACATATAAATAAATAAAATAAAGATCTATTGACAACTAAAAAAATATTTAAGAATAAAAAGTCAATCTGGTAGAAGTAGAGAGTAGAACAGTGGTTAATAGAGCCTGGGAAGAGGGTGGGAGAGAGGATAGCTATGGTTGACAACAATTATGTATTTCAAAATAGCTAGTAAAGGGGATTTTGAATGTTCCTAACTCAGAGAAATGATTAATGTTTAAGATCACTTATCCTCAGCCTGGTGTGGTGGTGCATCCTGTAATCACAACTACTTGGGAGGCAGGAGGATTGCAAATTCAAGGCCAGCTTCAATAGTTACCAAGACCTTGTCTCAAAATAAAGAATAGAAAGTGCTGGGGAAGTAGCTCAGTAGTAGGGCACCCTGGGGAAAACAAGAAAAAGATCTGTTACCCTTATCCAATCATTATGTATTGCATACATGTATTGAAATGCCACACTGTACACCATAAATATGTACCTTATATGTCAGTTCAATATATTATATATATAATATATACACATATATATATATACTGAGCATGTAAATGACTAAGTAATAGAATGAATGAAATAAAAGTATTTCCTAGATCTGCTACAAATGAAATATTCATCAATAAAATTTCAATGAGGTGGAAACTCTAACCAAAAATGTTTTAATATTTTAGATACTTCCCACCTCAATGTGAGTCCATTGGACATAGCTTAATTTTTTTTAATATTTATTTTTTTTAGTTGTAGGTGGACAGAATATCTTTATTTTATTTTTATGTGGTGCTGAGGATTGAACCCAGTGTCTCACGCGTGCTAGGCGAGCACACTACCACTGCGCCATAACCCCAGCCCCCATAGCTTAATTTTTGCTAAATTACTCATATTCATATTTTTCTGTGCTGGGGATTATCAAAGCACTTTATCTCCTACATCAATGAGTCTAGATGGGCAGGCACTGAATTTACATACCTGCTAAACCACGTGAATTATTGCCTCCTTCAGCGTTACATTATTAGCAATTATAGCTGCCACTACCAGCACAAGTTGCTTCTAATCACCTGCTGGCTAAGAAACCAGCCACTCAGGCCAGTTAAAATTGTGTCCAAAATAAGAGCAAGTCCATTCTGAGTAAAGAATCATGGGTCTTATAATAGGAAAAGTACATGAGTTGAAGTTCCCTGATTTGAGAATATTTGTTCTATTTTTCAGTGTTTTATTTTGCTTCACAGTTTTTTGTTGCTGTTTTTGTTTTGGAGGATGAGGCAGATTTTGTTGTTTTATTTTTTGCTTCTGCTACGTTTTAGCTAACAAGGCTGCTACCAAAGTGATCTGATTACTCTTTAATCCCAAGAGTTTGTCTACAGCTTCTTTGTGTCTTTCAAGGAAGAATATTTTGGCATTACAAGATTTAGTTGAGTAGAAGAGTAGATTACAAGAATTACTGGACTGGGATTCAAATTCCTGGCTTCTAATATAAAAGCCCTTAATTCAGACTTTGGAACATGGTATATGCTCAAACAATAACAATTCATATCCCTTGATGTGACTTTATCCCCATCTGCAGAATTTATGTAACATTTAGCTTATAACTTGTTTTCTTTTTTCCTTTCCTGGTTAAAAATAAAATGGCTTAAGCCAGGTGTGGTTGCACATGCCTGTAATATCAGCAGCTGGGAAGCTGAGGTGAAGGATCTCACGTTTAAGGACAACCTTAGCAACTTAGCAAGGCCCTGAAACTTAGTGATACCCCATTTCAAAATTGAAAAAATTTCAAAAGGGCTGGGGTGTGGCTCAGTAGTTAAGCACCCCTGGGTTCAATCCCTAATACAGAAAGGAAGGAAGGAAGGAAGGAAGGAAGGAAGGAAGGAAGGAAGGAAGGAAGGAAGGAAGGAATGGAGGGAGGAAGGAAGGAAGGAGGGGAGGGAGGGAGGGAGGGAGGAAGGAAGGAAGAACATGGCTTAAAACACAAACACACACACCTTAACTGAAGTTATCACTAAACCTGAAGTAATGAAACAGAAACATGACTGAAGTTTATTTCTGAAACGGGATTGTAGCTCAGTGGTAGAGTGCTTGCCTCACATGCGTGAGGTCCTGGGTTCGATCCTCAGCACCACATACAAATAAATAAAGACATTGTGTCCGTTTACAACTAAAAAATATTTTTTAAAAAAGATAAAGTTGCAAGAAGAATACTAAAGACTGAAAAATTAATAATAATAATAATAATAGCAATGTTAAAAGACTGCACTTAAATACTTGGAAACAGATTATTGCATTAAGGTTGTGGAATTTTTTTGATTTTGGGATATTTGCATAGACTTTATTACTTGTGTATCCCTAATCTGAAACTCTGAAATTCAAAATGTTCCAAAATCCAAAACTCTTAGAATTTATCATCGGCTTACTGCATGCACAGTCACTATGTGGATTACAAATCCTTGTCATAAAACCAGCCTCCCAGAATACTACCTGGCAAAATTTGTACCTGGGATGAGTTATTTACTATTTGTATTTAGAAATATTAAAGTTGTATTTCTTTGGAAACATTGCAGGATTCAGACATATTTTTTTCTCCCCACTTAGTCTCAAAAAACAAGGTTTGAGCATACCACAGTGACACAGCCACTTATTCACTAGAATGTTGTCACCTGTACTAATAGCTACACAATTCACAATAGCTAAACTGTGAAACCAACCTAGATGCCCTTCAACAGATAAATGGATAAAGAAACCGTGGTATATATACACAATGGAATATTACTCAGCATTAAAAGAGAATAAAATTATGGCATTTGAAGGTAAATGGATGGAGTTGGAGAATATCATGCTAAGCGAAGTAAGCCAATCCCAAAACATGAGGGGCTGAATTTTTTCTCTGATAAGTGGATGCTAATCCATAATGGGGGGACATAGGATAAGTGGAAGAACTTTGGATGGGGCAAAAGGGAGAGGGGACATGGGGGTAGGAAATATGGTGGAATGAGATGGATATCATTACCCCAGATACATGTATGGTTGCATGTATGGTGTGACTCTACTTCATATACAACCAGAGAAGTGAAAAATGCTGCTCCATTTGTGTACAATTAATCAAAAAGCTTTCTGCTGTCATGTATAACTGGTGAGAACTAATAAAAACAAAATCAAGGTTTGGCGATAGCAACCTAGAGAAAGAAATTGAATGAAAGCAATGCTGAGGATTCACTTTGTTCTTTTCCCCCTTTCAAAAGGAATTCTAATCTTTTGATTTGCCTGATGTATTTTGACAGCATGTACTTCTAGCTTCTCTTACAAAGATGCCAAGTCCAGGACAGGCCCCTTGGAGCCGTCATTCCTTCCTCCCCACACCTTTTAAGCATGGTATCTTCCACAGATAATTATTAGATAGATAAAGCAGGCTATACTTTAAGAATTTCTGATGTGGTTCAATCAGCATAATGGGTATACTGCAGGGAAGATGCATTTTAAAGTATTATCACCAGGTGAGTATTTCCCAAATCCCTAAGTCATACGGCAGCAATTTAGGAAGAGAAGAGCACAAAGTCTTTATGTGTGCATTTCATAAAATGGATTGTACTTCATGAATTTCAATGTGGCAGGATATTTGCTCTGCTGTCCTGCCATTACCAAAGAAGATGCTTGTTATAAAAAAGAAATATGTATAATGGTTGAGGATGCTGCCTTATTAATGACTGTGTTCTACACTCTGTAAAATACTTCACTAGAATGTTGTCACCTTTACTAAAAGATATACACAAACTTTCTTCCTTAAATTATCTTGCAGAAGACATTCAGAATATGCTAGCTCCACAAATCTCCAAATAAAAAGCCAGTTTAACAAGTCCCATGTCCTTAGATTTAATGTAGGAATAAAATACCAGAACTCTGACATCTATGGATTATCCTTTTCCAGTGAGTTGTAAGATATTGCTCTTTATTTAATTGTTCCAGTGCAGTTAGTTTTAATAAGCAAAAGCTGTGTAAAAAGCCAAGCAGCATATTTTTTAAACTGAGAATATATGGTTGGCTTAGGAGGCAAAAGTACATGGCACTTGTCAATCTGAAGATAGAAAGGGCCAGGGTTTGGACCACTGGGAGCAGGATGTGCCTTCTTTCTGAGACTAACCATTCCTTCCCCTGTGCTCTTAGTTACACCTCTTCCAGGCCTTTTCAGAATGTTTTTCTTTTTAATGTCATTAGTCTCTCATTTTTCCACCAGCTCCTTCCTCTTAATCTATAATTCTGCTCAAATTGGCCTCGTTTGAAAATTTTTCACTTATTCTTTTACAATAGTATAAGGTCTATTCCTAAAATAGATCTCTATTCCATAGCATCTGTATTGAGTTTGCTGCCCTGACTGAGCCCTGCCTAATACAACAGCCCTACACACCTCTGTCATCAATACCCAATCACGGCATTTGTGGCTAACTGTACTCTCTCCCATCGACACATCTAGACCTTTACTGCCAGATTCATACTTATGATGTTCAAAGGGTGAAAAGTGTTTACCCACTGCCTACAAAATAAAATCCCAGGTGTGGCCAAGACATTTTGCAGGGCTTAGAATGTAGTCCAGTGATAGAATGCTTGTCTGGCATGCATAAGGCCCTGGGTTGGACTTCAGTACTGAAAAAAAGAAAAAATCCTTTGCAAGCTAATTTCCCAAGGGTTATCCCCCCATTCACTCTATGTGAATCATTCTCTTGTGCCAAATCCATCTACTCCCCATACCCTGAAACTCCTTGTTTTTACCCACTCTACATGCTCCTTGACCCTACTTCCTGTCTTTCTCCTAGCTGGATTTACTTCTTTTTAAACCAAAACATTCTAGAGAAGCCAGTTCATAACCTACTTCTTCCACAGACTTCTTTCTCAGCTAGAGATTGCTATCTACTCAATGAGCTTCTAGTGTAATAAGGACCTTCTCTTGACACATCCCTTCTATCATATATGCCAGAATACTGATTCTGAAAATGCTTTCTCCATTTGACATAAGATAAAACTATACTACAGAATTTCATTTTAATAGACCTTAGTTACCAACAAACAAAGGTAATAAGCACTATATACTGTTGAAGTATTTTTTCAAACCAAATAAAATATACTGTTTATATGAAATTTTATAGTTTTCTACCTTATAAAATGAATTGGACTTCCATTCCTATCAGTACTGAGGATTCAACTAACGGCCAATGAGGTCAGCAGGGCTAGGGCCAAGGATTAAGCTGAGCACATGTATGTTTTCGTGCATGTGTGTGTGTTCATACATTTCCTTGCTCTGGGAAGGCCTAGAAGCAATGAAATCCCAGTAAAATGAGCACATTTAGGGCCCATATCTTGGCTGCTAAATACCATTCTCACTCAGAGGAACCAAGGTTCCTTGGAAAATAGCTAATTCCAGAGCCAATGTGATGAAAATAGAAGATGTACCTGGAACATCTTATGACAGAAAATAAGGAATTGATCCAAAAATGATGTATATTTTACATACATAAATACATATTTGATATACATAAATGTATATATAAATGTTCATTTAGTTTGGGTTTGATCCTGGAGTTACAAAGAACATTCTCTGTGACTATCAGAGAAATTGGAATGGGCTGTGAGGATGAGATGCTAGTATGTATTAGTGTTACTTTACTGATTTTGATGACTGTGCTTTGGTTATGTAAGAGAGTGTTTTTGTCTTTAGAATATATACATTGAAGTATTAACGAGACCTTGTATCTGCAACTTACTCTCAAAAGTTTAAAAGACCAGGGCTGGGGTTGAACGCTTCAGTGGTAGAGCGCTTGTCTTGCACGTGTGGGGCACTGGGTTCGATCCTCAGCACCATAAATAAATAAATAAATAAAATGAAGATATTGTGTGTAAAAAAAAAGTTTCAAAGACCATATAAATACACATAGAGTATGAAAGGCAAATGTGTCAAATGTAAGTATCACATCAGAGAGCTAGGGTTAGGGAATAGAGTATGTGGGAGTTCTGTTTTACTTTTCACTTTTCTAGAAATTTGAAACTATTTTTAAAAAATTACTAAGGAATTTGGGCTGGGGTTGTGGCTCAGTGGTAGAGCACTTGCCTAGCATGTGTGAGGCACTTGGGTTCCAGTCTCAGCACCACATATAAATAAACAAAATAAAATTCCATTGACAACAACAAAAATATTTTTTAAAAAATTACTTAGGAATTATATTTTAATCAAATACTTTTAAGCCAATCTATGGCTCACTCCCTTTTCTGCTAGGGAGCTCAGCCCCTTTCGCATTGGACAAAGTTAGAAAAATAGCTAAGTCTCTGAGAAAGTGGGAAAGCTTGTCTTTTTCATTTCTCTCTTCACAACTCAGGGATGACCAATACTAGAAAAAAAAATGAAGCTACTTTATTGCCATTATAAATAATAAAGATGCCAACATGGCTAAAAGGCAGAGGTTTTTGAGCTTTTTTAAAAAAATGATCAAATACGTATTAAGATATTGATGGTGCATGCCTGTAATCCCAGCTTCTGGGGAGGCTGAGGCAGGAGGATTATAAATTCAGAGCCAGCCCCAGCAATTTAGCAAGGCCTGAAGTAATTTAGTGAGACCATGTCTCAAAATAAATTTTTTTTTTTAAAAAGGGCTCAGAGGTGAAACACCCTGGGTTCAATCCCTGATACTAAAAAAAAAAAGAAAGAAAAAACGATATTGATAGTGTAATATATAAGTTACTTTCATTTCTAGATATTAAATGTAATTTCTTTAAATACTTATGATTCATTAGTTTAAAAAAACTAACTGTTCAACCTCTGATAAATTCTTAAATAATTCAATTTAAAAAGAATGAATAGAGGTCACAAAAAGGACAAAATTATCCCTCCCTCCCTCTCTTGCTCCCATGCTCCTTCTTTCCTCCTTGCCTGCCTTCCTCCTTTCCTTCCTGTGTCTAAATTTTGTCTGTTTAAACTCCCCAAGCAGATTCAGTTCTCCTTGAGGTTTACACTTTCTTTGTCCCCTAAGGCACCTACTTGCAGTATAGCTTTTTACACGGGTGATTGGCTTGCTGAATGAGACAATAGAGTTTACTGCTAATGCTGAAAAAGACAGTGAGTCCCTTGGGAACAATCACCTGAATTGTCACCACAGTTGATATGAGAGTCAAAATGGAATCAAGCCCCAACAAAGAGCCCATGTTGATCCAATGAGAATAAAGTTCTTTACCTCTCCCACTGTCGCAAAGCGATTTATAATAGGCAGTAGGGATGTGAAGAGTTGGCTCTAAACTCATTTAATGTTTTTTACTTGGGCTGTTCAGATTTGTCCAATGCTCTCAACCTGATTTTTTTAAAATATGTTTTTAGTTGTAGATGGACACAATGTCTTTATTTTATTGCTTTGTATGTGGTGCTGAGGATTGAACCTAGGGCCTCACGCATGGGAGGCAAGAGCTCTACCACTGAGCTACAATCCCAGCCCCTCAACTTGATGTTTTAAAGGGCCCTGCTGGGTTTCTCTTTAGGGAAGATTAATAATGCCAATCAGGAGCTTCTAGGCCTGTTTACTGTAAAGCCAAATGACCAGATGGAAGTAAAACAGGACTGGAACAGGCTTTATTCTGGGAAGGACACTCCCAGGCCACCTCCCTGCCCAGTCACCAGGCTTGACCGGGCAGAAAATGGCATTGGAGCTTCATGCCATACAGAATTTAAAGGGTCCGCGCCTCCCCCCCACCCTCCCCACCCCCACCCCCACCCCCCGCCGGAAAAGGAAGGCTTGAGGCCGGAAGGGTAGGGCCTGCGGCAGGAAGAGGTGTTGGTCTAGAGTCCAGTGTCCTCTGAGATTGGCTAGGTGAGGCTGGTGAGGTCAGAGTCCTTCCGGGATGAGCAGAGAGTCGTGACAATTTTCATGCCGGAGGTTCACTCTCTCTCCGCATCCGCTACTGGGGGCTGCTATGTTGGCAGTCGGTGCATGCGTACTGCGTTGGGCGTGCACAACTGACAGGGGCGGGGGCGGCGGACGCTGAGGGCAAGGGGCGGCTCCTGTAGGCCTCGGGCTCAGCCCAGCAGAGGCAGTGGAGGCCGCACAGAGCGGGAGGGAGCTAGACGGCTGACGGGCGGGGCGGGAGTGAAGCAGCTATTCTCTGCTTCTGCCTCTGACCTAACATTTACTTTTTTGTGAAGTATGTTCCATCTCTTCCTTAAGTTCTTAAAGAAGTAAAGAAGAAAGTTCAGGGCTGGCTATGTGAATAATTAACGGGCTCTGCTGCACTGTAACTGCAAGTGTGACAGAACCACCAGCCACCCTGGGAGAGCTGGGAGTGAAGCCAGAATTAGACAGGCAATCAGTGTAGATAAGTCAAGTTAGGTGGGATCAAGGAGGCCAATTTGGGTCTGGGACGTTGGAGAGGTATTGAAATGTTAATGCCTTCAGAACTCTTCCTTTACCTGCCCCTGCTCCAACCTGTTGCTAAAGTAACCTATCCCAGGGATTTTTCCCTCCTTGCAGGGAATTGTTAATTATGCCTCCTTCCTGCCTAGATCACTCCACATTTGTTCATCTGCTTTTCACATTTTGGCCATCCCACTGAGCATCTCCTGGGCCTAGTCACATATGCAGGAAGAAGAGAGATAAGGGGAGGAGGGCAGGAAAACAAAGGAAGTCTAGGACAAATAAAAAGGCAAACCGTGTGTACTTCTGGGGACACCAGGATACCAGCTATGGCCCTCTTATCCCTCCCGAGAGAAATCTATTACCCATTTTAAATAAACCCTGCTTAAATGCTTGCCTTGGTGTGCTTCTCTAATGTTATACTTCAGCATGTGAGGAAGCAGGACTCACAGGTAACCGGCAGTATCAGGAGGAGCTTGGCTTGGAGGCATGCCTTCCTATTCCAAAGGCTTTTCCCCAGCTTATGGGCCTGACTATGGATAACCAGGTAGCTTTGGGCTACCAAGGGTGGTGTTCTCAGAAAAAACAAATAAAACTCACACTAATAAATTGTCTGAGAACTATTTTAAGCTCATAAGTTTTACATTTTTTTTTGGATACATGGTCTTGCTATGTTGCCTGGGCTGGGTCTGAAACTCTTGGGTTCAAAGGTCCTCCTGCTTCAACCTCCTGAGTAGCTGGGACTACATGATGGGTCACCACGCCCCAATGTATATATATTAAAACAACTTAATTTTTTTCAACCTCGAAAGCAAGTTTTTCTCTGCACATTGGTAATCCACTGACAAAATTGCGAAAGAGGTGCTTTCGCAAATGGGCCTTCACACAAATGTTTTTTCAGAGCAAGAGGAAACACTCGATGTCGTCACCTTTCTTTTCTCTTACAGTCCACCAAAGTGGTGCATTCAAAGTGGTCAACAATTAAAATTTACAATTGAGGCATAATTCATACAGTTTAATTAACAATTAAAATTTTTTAAACATATGAAATGAATACAGTAGCAAAAGAGATAAATCCAGGCATATTGGAATTTATCCTCTAAAATACCATGGTTTTGAGATGTCAATGCTTTCCCTTTTCCCTAATAATTTATACCCATTAACTGGTGATTTTTTTTTGCAAATACAATGTGCAATAAATTACTGCTTGATGTAAATAAACAAAATCTCTAGAGTAAAACACTTTAAGTGGACCATAGGGGTTTCATTTTAAATGTTTCATCAGGTGTTTTACATGTAATTCACAATACGTGTAATTTAAAATTTTTTCTATATAAAAATTTGTTTTTCTCTGTCACCCTTTTGTAGCTGGTAATATTTAGTAACCATTTAAAGTGGCTTTTAATTGCATACCGCCTATCAAAATCTTGGCAAGGTGGGCTATGTTTTAGTCCCAGGGAGACACTAGTCTTTAATTACTGTTGCATTATTTCTAATTCCACTTTCGAAGTATATTCTCATCTGTAGTGACAAAATGTAAATGAATAAATAAATTCATACATTTAACACTTTGCACTTACAATCAAAATTGCACAGGACACAATGGTAATCAGACTAAATTGTTTCAATCCTAAACCTAACAGTTTGGGAGATGAGACTCCTAATGGAAAGAATTAATCAAGGGCTTTTTTGATATTCATGTAAGGGAGAGATAATCTTGCTGCAGAGTGACATCTTTTTGAGAAGGCCCAGCTTCTAGCTGTGAAACCCATTCCCATGTGATTTCTTTCTAACGAGCTAGAAAGCTGCTTTAATCTTTAAACATGAAGCCTCATGCTTACAGTATCAAAGGTAGGCAAGTTCTCCTACTGAGGTTCAAAAGCAGATAATAATAAGAACCCAGTTGCTAATGTCAGGCTGATGTCAGGCCTGAAATCACTTTTCACTTGATTGAGCCATTTTGTCCTCAGAATCACTTTGTTCTGTTCGGCCCAATTTCCTCCAGCCCCTAATCATGAGCAGCACACGGCATGCTTCCCCAGAGGTTTCTTGTCAGAAGTTAGAGCCCCTGCACAATAGACATGTTACTTAATATCCAAACTCTGAGCAACCCAGGGATAGCCAGGGAGTTCTTCTAGGTGGTGCTCCTGGTACACAGGTCCAGCTGCCCCACAGGTGCTGCTGCTTCCCAGCTCAGCCTGGGAGCATGGCCACTCAACCAGGCAGGGCTTCCCAGATGCCAGATTTTCCTTTTGCCTGAAAGGACTAGCAAGATGCTAGGTTTCATGAAGATTTTCATAGTTCACTTATGCAATCTGGGGAGTCTTCCTATAAAATGTCTTCCACCAAAAACAATAAGTGAAATAGAGAAAATAACTCAAGTGAAATTTCCTTAGATAATAGCAAAGCTGAGAAAAAAGAAAAGAAATGCATGCCTCCTTAGGTCATTAGCATCTAACATTTTATGCACATGCAGCACTGGATTTGAGAGAATGTACAGCCTACGGTTTGACATGTAATCCAGGTTTTTTGAAGTCCCCAAACTCCAACAATTAGTCTCTGGTGATAAAAGGCATGTTATATCACTTTGCTTCATTGTTTATAGTAGCTTCCTATGGCTGCTATTCCAAATTACCATACTTTGGAGGCTAGAAGTTCACCATCAAAGTGTCAGCAGGGCCATGTTCACTCCAGAGCTAGAGGACAAAGCCTCTCCAGCTCTGCTGGCTGCTGGAATTCCTTGACTTGTATCAAGGAATTGATACAAGCATCAGACAATTTGTTAGTGTGAGTTTTATTTGTTTTTTCTGAGAACACCACCCTTGGTAGCCCAAAGCTACCTGGTTATCCAGGTAGCTGCATCACTTGAACCTCTGCTTCCAAGGCCACCTTGTCTTTTTCTCCTCCATGTCATATCTTCTTCCAATTATACAGGTAGTTGCATTTAGTGTCCACCTGTGTGATTCTGTATTCTCTCCCCATCTCAAGACCCTTAACGTAATCTCATCTGTATAGTAATGTTGTGCCACATCAGGTAACATTTATAGGCTCCAAGAAGTAGGACAGGAACATGGTGGGGGAGGGGGCATTATTTGATCTACCGCATACATAGTTACTAATCACTAAAATCTGACTTTCTATCACCTGAAGGTGAAGCCTGATGAGAAAAGATCTCAGAAGTGCATCTGAGCTTGGCCTCAGAGGGCACCCCAGTCTCCTGTAGCTTTCCCTGATTTAAACTACCAAATAAGACAGAATACTTCAGTTTCCAATCAAGTTGAGAGCCCCCAGATAATGGAGTAAATTAAAAAAGTTTTTTCAACCTACCTTAAAACTCCCTTTTGGAGGTTCTACAAAGAGCTGTTTAAATGTGGTTTGTGTTTGATTCAAATGAGCATAACTTCTAAACTTAGAAAGGCAGAAGCGGTGTGTACATCTAAAGGTGCTGGGGAAACTGCCTGACATCATTGTGCTATCTTTTTTGTCACTCACTGCTATGAGCAAATAGTTAACTGTTTAGGCTTCAACCACCTTTCAAGGGACTGGAGCAGAAGTTAGTGACATTCGAATGTTAAGTATGGTCCATAAATCCTGAATAGTTTCTAGCATGACCTTAACTTGAAATTCATTGTGATCTAAATCACCTGGCTTGCTAATCTGTGCTAACCAAATATACTGGATAATTATGCAGTATTGAACTTTGCTTCGGTTGGGTACACACATTTAACTTATCAAGAACAGCAATACAACAATGCAACTTAGAAATGTAGAAGCAGCAGGCCTCAGTTCCTGCATTGGATTTAATGGAAAATGCATAAGTAATGAGTAAATCAGAAGTGAAAAATAAAAGCAAGGAATCAGGAAACCTTGCCAGTAAGCTGGTGAGTCATTGAAAGCTTTCCTTCTCAACTTCGAAGCCTGCTTGCTTGGCTTGACCCATCCTGAGCTGCTTGCCATTGGAGTTTACTCTGTATTAACTCTGAGAACATTCATATTGCAAAACATCCAGTAATAATGACATCCCTTAACTGCTAATTGATTGTGAAATGCTTTAAGAGCTTTATGACAGAAGGAAGGTACAGATAGTTATTATTAGATCATGCAATTCATTAACTTTAAAGGGCAAACAAAACCTCAATGGCAAGTGTTTCCATATATCTCCTGTGAGAACATCAACTTGCCATGCCACTGTTCTCTGCTATTAGCAATGTCATCTCCTTACCAGGAGAGAATCTGCATATGTTATCACAACATGAAGTTTTCTCCTGAATATAGTTGGGAGCAGAGAGATTAATGTGTTAATTTAATGGGTCTACTCCATATAAAATATAATTTAGCCATCATATCTAATAACCAGTACTCAAATGGAAATGCTTTTTCAGTGTTTTAAATATCACAGAGTTAAAAGCAAAAAGAGAAGTCATGAGTCTGACACTTCAACTGCCATCAAAGGAACTCCACAACTGTTAAAAAAAAAAAAATCTTAAGCTATAAGTTTAATTTAAAGAGAAGTATTTAAATGGTACTTCCAAAATAATCTCTTCTGTATATAGTATCCTATCCCATTTTCTGTTCCTTGAAACATCTCTGCAATGAGAAGTCTCATATTGTCCCTTGAGAATCAACTTTGAGAATAGTTTTGGCTAGCTACCATTAAAAACATTGTCTCTACAAATAGGGACCTAAAGAGCGAAGAGTGTTCACAAGAAACAAACCTAGAAACTGAAGTTTTGTGTGTGTGTTTAGTTATCGCATTGATTAGACAGAAAGTTTGTTCAAAGTGTTTATATATAATCTCTCTGTTGGAAAATTATCTAGATTCTTTGATTGCCAGGGATAGACACTCAGCTGTATCATCATAAGCTAGGGGACGTATTGTCTTATCTAGTCATGGAAAGAGTAGAATGGAGCTGATCTTAGAAATACCTATATGCAGGAATTCAAATGCTCTGGGGACACTGTCCAGGTTGTCTGTGCTTCTTTCTGTATTTTGACTTAATTCACTTTATTGAAAGTGGAATTTATCCACATGGCAGAGGATATGGCACAGACTTCTCTCGGCTTACAGCCCTCTAGCTTTATGATCCTTCAGGAAGGGGAACTCCCCTCTCCCAGATGTAGTCGAAAAAGTCCAGAGAAAAGCTCTATCTGGCAGAGCTTGAGCCACAAGACTATACAAGGACCAATCCCTGAGGATAGGGGAATGACAAGTTATAATTTGTGAATGCCTCCTCATGACTGTGTATAAAGTGTCTTTAGATCTACCCATAACCATGTAAATACTGGGTTGTTTGGTATATGCATCTTGGCAGAAGTTGTAAGATTTAATGTCATTTGAGATCACCAATTTCTTCAATATGGTTTGAATTTTGGTGTCTTAAGAAATCCTTCTCTACACTTATGGTCCTAGAAATAGTCTCATATTTTCTGCTTTACATTAATCTACTGAGATTTATTTTTGTGCATGGTGTGAAGTTGGGATATAATTTTGTGCTTTTCATATGAATGGCCAGTTGTCCAGAACCAGTCTTTGAAAGGTCCATTCCTTCTCTATTGATTCATAATCTACCCTGCTGGTGTAACATTATTCTCTGTGGATGAAGCAAATCCTGAGTTCTTTATTCTGTTCTATTTGTTGACTTTGGCACTAATATCATATTTTAAAATTAATGTAGCTTTATAATAAGCATTAACATCTAGCTAGCAAGTACCATTCTAAATTCTTAATCTTGACCTTTCTGGCTAAAATATAGACATTAGTGTACCTGACACCATGTCTGACACACCTTACAGGAGGTGCTTAATGTCTAGTAGCTATACTTTTCATACTTTTTATACTTTTCAATTTATCCAGGGTTCAACAGATATACCATCAATCTCGAGTTTCTTGAAATAAGCTTTTAAATATCCGGTTAGATGCATTTTACCATTGTGTAGATGCCTTCGAAGATGGCTGACAACAGTATGCTCCTTCTGCCACCAAAAGGTAGAATTGATTTTCCTTTCCCTTGAATAGGGCTGACCTTGTCACTTATTTGACCAACAGAAGGTGGTGAATGTGACACTATGCTCATTCTGGGTCTACCCCTGAAGAGTTTAGAAGCTTGGCCCTCTGATTTGTCTCTTAGAATTCAGCACCCAAGCTCTATGGAAGACCAGACTATCTTCTAGAGGTGGAAAGGCCCTGCAGGATGAGACCCAGGTGGAGAGACAGAACACAGTGAGGAAAACAAAGCACCCAGAAGACAGTCAGTGCCAGGTTCTGTCTGTGCAAGTGGCCCACAGAGAATCCCAGACAGCACCATGAAGGGCTGAACTGCCTGGCTAACCCATGGGTGGAGGAAAATAATAAATTGTTGTTGCTTCCAGACATTAAGTTTAGAGTGCTTTGTTACCCAGCAATAGAAAACAGAAACAATCATAAGCACCAAAGCTTAAATAAGGTGGTTGTATTCTCCTGAGACTAACAGAAAAACCTCCTTAATCCATAGACAGGATACATTTTCAATGAGAAATAATGGAAAATTCTCACACTGACCCAGAATGCCTAGAAAATCCAAGAGGGGCCTGGGTATTGACATGCAAATGAAGATAAGAGGTCTCCTTCAGAATCAGACAGACTAGAAAAGTCTCCTACTATACCTGAATTCCTATTCTTTCCCCTGGAGCAATCTGTTTTTTAAAAAGAGAAGAAGAAAGAATCATTTAAAAAAAACCTTCAGTTCCAATCACTTTTCAAACTTAGGCAGAACGACTTTCACAGCTTCAGTCAAGTTTGTCAAAAAGTAATTTTCTACCTAATTTACTTTCACAGGACGCAGACCTTCTCGGAGGCTGGAGGAAAAATTCCTTTCTGACAAGGGTGAGAATGGAACTTAGATTTCTTCCTTGCTTCCTTCCTTCTGGCTACTTTGCACGTGTCAGACACCAAGGATAGGCTCTGCTTCATCCATGGGCACAGAGCGTGGAGAATACCTCCATGGCAGGGCAAGAGCCTGCTTGTGATTCCCTGCCATCCCTGCTCTGTTAGCTCTAGAGTCATGGTCATCAAACAGGAATACTGGTTCCTTGGGGGCTGTGACACAGCTAAGAATATGAGGAAGCCTGGTGTGGCTTCTTGTTTACAAAGGGGTCAGATGGAGGTGGAACAAACTAAAAACCAATTCTGACTCTAGTGTTACTAAGTAATCTATGACAATGCAGACAGAGATAAAATCTTCCCAGAAAAAAGAAAGTAGGCAGGTAAATTACTGTGGCTTTCCAAGTGATCTGTAGGTTTTTGGCTTATCTTCTCTTTTAAGCTGCACAGTTGCTTCATTATTTCTGTGTATGAGAAGACTTTATATTAGTGAATAGCCCAGAAGGATGGCACAGATGTCTCCTTGCCTGATGTCCCCACCCCACCCCCTGTACATCCCAATCTTCTTTGTGCCCCCAATCCATTTGCAGGACTGTCATGAAACATTAGTGATTTTTAATTGCAGAGTCTAATTACAGTGAAAGAAATTATGATGCAGGGAATAATTTCATGCATGCACCAGCATACTCAAACCTTTTCATTGAGCTCTCATTTGCATTCCTGGACTCATCCCTACATGGCATGTGCTATGGGGAAAAGTTGAGAAGGTGGCTGAATCCTCTTGCAAACTCTGCAACAAAGATGCAAAATATGGGCAGTTTGGACATAGTGGGGAAAGTATGATCTTTGCCAGAGCTTACATTCATACTGACCAGGGGGGCCTAAGTCCAGAGCTCAATCTTGCCACAAAGAGGAAGCTAGATGACTGAGAGGGTAGGATGGACTTCCTAAACTGCATTTGTTCAGCACTTATTATGGGCTGGACTAGACACTTTATACATACGTAGTTTTCTCATTAATTATCACAACAGCCCTATGTGTTACATACTCCTGTAAGCTTCGCTCCAAACTGGACACAACACACTCCATGTAACCAAGGGATCTTTGGGGGTCAGTTCAAGTGGACACTGGCTGGGAGGGAAAGAAAGAGAGTGAGAGGCGCAGAGCTGGGATTTTATAAGGTCTGAGGTAAAATGCGTTGTGGATTGGTTATTTCAGGCTGGTGTGTCAGGTAAGGATTGGTGGTCTGGCTGTGAAGCCCCTGAAGTCACTTCTAGGAGTTGAAAGTTAACTCTCAGGCGGTTAGGTTAGGGTTTGTTAACTTGGGCAGGAAGCTCAGGCAGGAAACTGCCTGGGTGGGGACTGATGTAGGCTTTAGAGAAGGGAGGGCGGAAACTGGGTACGGGGAGGGATGTTTTCTACTTTACAACTCCTATCCCTGTGCTATGGACAGTTACTTTACCTCTACCTCAACTGCTCTTCCCCTAACTGACCCTAGCTCCCTTCTTGCATTTACCTCTGACTTATCTCTTAAGACTCCTTCATTACCAGCTTCCCTGAGAATGTTTCCCTGACCTCCTCTCCCCTGGACCTTTCAACTCCCACGGCAGCCTGTGTTGAGCACTAGGAGAGCCGTACTGTATGCTGTGTGGAATTGTTTACTTTTCTATCAGCTTCCGCTAGACTCCTGAAGGGAGGAATTTCATCATATTTATCTTTGTCTCTCTCTCAAATTTAGCACAGTAGCTGGCATGGGATCTGTGCCCAGTTAATGTTTGTGGACTGAAGTGAATCAAGTATGAAGTTAGTAAGGGGTGGAGCTTCCACATCAGCTCAGGTCTGTTTGACTCCACAGCCTTATCACAATAGCCGCTCTTCAAGACATTTTATTAAGCAGACAATATGTAGAGAACATAGTTTCACCAGAAAAGGGTGATAGAAGAAAACTCATTATTCAAGTTTAAAATGATGAGTGTGTGTGTGTGTGGGGGGGGCGGTTCTTGGGAAATCTATCATTCTCTGACCTGGGCATTCAGTGGTATGTTGCTGGTGAGCACAGGATTGGAGTTAGTTGTTTAGAAACACCACAGCAATTCTGCCCGCTTCCCAATCTTTCTGCTGCCCAGGAGATCACTAGAATACAGAGAAAAAGGAATTGTCCTCACAAACCCATTCAAAAGTGAGCTAAAACTTCCTCATACAGTGATAATGAACCTGAATTCCTTTCAGTATGACTGTTGATTTTCTTCCTGAACAGAGAGAACTAGATTTAAAGCAGATTGTTTGTCCTCCATACCTGGCAGTCTGAGGCCTCACTGCTGTTTAGGAGAGGATGGACACCCACAGGACATGTCACTCTCCAGGACAGACACTTGGGCAGTCACAGGTGGTCAAAGGGGTCTACCTGGAGACTGCCCAAAGGCCTACCTGGACAGGTTGATGCAAGCCCCAAGAGAGCACTGCTCCCCCCAGACCCTGGCAGTCTCAACTGCCAGAGACCTGGCAAAGACTTATTCCAACTTGCACTGCTCTGCAGTTCTTTCATTCCTTTTACTACCACATGAAACCTGAATTCGTTTATTTAATTCTGGCACTTGATGAGCCTCTTTTTTGTCCTCCATTTTTAGAATAAGGAAGCAAATCTCAGATAAACCAACTACAGTCAGAAATTTATTTTTCTTTTTTAAGGCACAAAGAAGGGCATATCTTTCTTTACAAATCTTTACTTAACAAAAGTCTTTTGTATCCATTGCTCATTGATCCTCCCCATAATCTCCCAAAATATGGAGGTCAGAGATCATCTGTACATTATAATTAAGAAAACTGAGATGCAGAGAAGTTGACATTTACATGGGTCATGTGTGTATAAAATGGTGAAGCATGACTCAAATCCAGCTCTTGTAACTCTATGTTCCACACTCTTTACTACGACATTAAGCGTTTATTAATTGTGCCAGACTTCACAATGGGGTGTGTCATTTATTATCTCATTTAATTGGCCACACTTTTTATTGTAAATAACACCCCTATTTCATCTCCAAATCTCTACCTCCAAGGTAGGAACATTTCAAAAAGAGTGTACCAGGATTGCACACTATTCAAAAGCTTTTTCTTTAATGACATAAGAAAAAGAATCAATGCTGGCTATTAGTGAATCCTGTTCTTTGTAAGTCTGTGCTAGGCATAGAATATTGAAGTTGAGTTTGAGTTGATTCCTTGCTTTAAGAGCCTAGACCAATGCTGCCCACTAGATCTGTGATAATGGAAATGTCCTATGTTTGCATTGTCCAATATGGTAGCCACTGACCTCATGTGGACACTGAGCATTTAAAATGTGACTAGCATGATGAGGAGTTAAAATTTTCAATTTAATTTAATTTTCATTGCTTTAAGTTTAAATTTACATAACCAGACATGCTAATGGCTGCCATATTGGAAAGCATAGACTCTTAGACTGTCAAGTCAGGCAAACTTGAATTCAAATTCCAAATCTGCATGACCTAACTTCTTTGAGTTTCAGTACCCTAAAATAAATATAACAAGATTTATTTCACATAAATGATATATGTAAAGTGTCCAGGAGAAAGCCTGATGCATACTAGGTGTTTTTATTTTCCTAGTTATAATCTCTTGGCTAATGTCTCCAAACCTTGCTGGATTATAAACTCCATAAGGGCAAGAACTCTATTTTATTCACAAATGCATCCCTAGCAGTTGACACAGTATACGTGGTGGGCGCTCAGTGTTTCTATAGAGGAATTAATAAAAGATGGCAAAATGGACTGAAGCAAAGTCAACAAGCAGTGATTGGAGCCTGCTATCCTGTTATCATTTGGATATGAGGTGTCTTCTGAAAGCTCATGTGTGAGACAATGCAGGAGTGTTCAGAGGTGAAATGATTAGATCATGAAAGCTGTAACCTAATCAGTGGACTGATCAATTTGATAGATTAATAATCTGAAAGTACTACTGTACTAGATGGTAATTGTAGGCAGGGAGGGTGTAGCTGAAGGAAGTAGGTCACAGGGGACATGCTGTTAGGGTTTATATTTTGTCCCTGGTGTGTGCATGTGTCTCTCTTCCTCTCTCTCTCTCTCTCTCTCTCCCTCCCCCCCCCTCCTCCCTCGCTTTCTCTGCCACATTCTTCTGCCATGGTATCCTTCCTTACCTCAGGTCCAAAGCAATAGAGTTGGCAACCCATGGACTGAAACCTCTGAAACTGTGAGCCAAAATAAACTTTTCATCCTTTAAGTTTTTCTTGTCAGATATTTTGGTCACTGCTATTCTAAGGTGACTAACACAGTAAGTGCCCTTATCTGCCTCATCCCTCAAAATGCATTTCCCCTGAACTGCACTTGGTGGTAACACCATTTGTCTGTATTGGAAGATATTGTAAGAAACAGACTATAGAATTTGTGTAAGTGCTGTTATGAGGATGTTACTCATCATGTCAAATAGCTTTATGAAAGTAGGCAGAATAATTTCCTATCTTAGAGTAGAATATAACTATTTAAGTAGTTATGTTCCATGTTATCTCATGACACTATCAGCTATGCACAGATGAAATTTTTATGTTCACATTGGCATATTTATAGGGTGTCTAAAAAACCTGGAAACATAGGATAAACTTGTTTTTAAACACTATGTTAGTTATTTTTTCACACAACATGATAACTAACATAGATCTTTGTTTAAAATAAGTGCACTGTGGGATATTATATTGTTAATCTGAAAAAAATATATACTATCTACACTGTTTTGAAGCCACTCTGTTATATACTTGTATTTTTTCATATTAACAGTTGTACCCACTGCTTACAATTTAGAGGTACTTCACTTGCAAAGATGCCCAGAGGTTGAATGTATTATTTGCAAATGTAACTCACATACTATAAAACAAGAAGTTTACCCCACATTTCCAGACTTTGTACATCCTATACACAGCTTAGTGTCAAATCAGGGTCCAGCTTTCTTTACCCAGGGATTGTTTTCTTAGAACAAAAAGAATCCACACAAGCTTATTAAACCAAGAAGGGAGATTTCTGGAAGGAAACAGTATTACATGACAGTGAGAACTCTCTCTCCCAGGAGACAGAAGGTGAGTCATCTGTCCAGCCAATGCTTTGTCCACCTCATCCCCCAAGTTCCTAGTCCAATCCTCAGTGGCAGCAGCAATAAGCTCACCAAAGTACAAACTTGGCCACACAGAAGTGGCAAAAGAAACAAATGGCTGAGACTGGTTTATCTGTGTATAATTTTCCTATATTCTTTATATTTTAAGAGTCCTTGTAAGCTTTCTTAAATATTTTCTGGAAAAAGATGCTGGGGCAGCAGGGGAAGTGGTAGGAGGGGCTTTGGATGCTGGGTAGCAGAGATGTAATTATCATTTTTTAAAAAACTTTTTTTAGTTGTATATGGACACAATATCTTTATTTATTTATTTATATGTGGTGCTGAGGATCTAAC
This sequence comes from Geosciurus inauris, assembly GCA_004024805.1. NCBI lineage: Eukaryota > Metazoa > Chordata > Mammalia > Rodentia > Sciuridae > Geosciurus > Geosciurus inauris. The sequence goes on along the minus strand of PVHX01000932.1, from coordinate 219,967 downwards.
CCAGTGACTCAGGCATGCAAGGCAAGTGCTCTGCCACTGAGCTACAGTTTCAGCCCTAATTATCTTAACTCAGGCATACATGTGATGAAATGGCATAGTTGCACTGAGTCAAAATCAGATTTGACAATAGGCAAGTCATCTATTAAGGAAAATCATTCAAGATCATAGCAGAACTGCTTGTTTAAAGCAGCCATAAACCATGGTGCAAATATTGATGTTTATCAACATTTTTATTATCATAATTTTAGATGGATGGCTTAGCAAACTATTTGTTTATCTGCTCCAGAGCCTCTCAACTTGGCTCTAATGAGTTGGCCTTATAAAATTACTGAAATCAGACCCTGCTGGAAAAGCAGAGACCGAGTGGCCCCATAAGGGCTTCTCAGTATAATCAACAACACATACTTTATTATTAGAAGGGGACAGTGCCATGCAGAATGGCAGAAAGAATGAAGTTGCCTTTGGCAAGAATAAATAATTAGTGTTGCAGCAATAGAAGAGAAAAAAACATTCATACTTTTCAGTCACCAATGTGGTCAACAGCTGTGCGCTTACTTTCCAGTTGAGCTCTTCCTCCAGGCTCTTAGGAAAGAAGGAATCCCCTTCATGTCTTCTGCCCACTGACCCCCAGCCATGTGTGCTCTTCTCTTCCCATTTCTCCTAATTATGCTAGACTTGTCCATTTCAGTATTACCTTGCTTCACTGTGACCTAGGACACAAGATCAGAAAGCAAATGTCTCTAGTGGGAGATTAGGTAGGCAGGGCCACTCTGCCACGTGAGTAGAGTACCCTCAGCTGCAGCCCAGGCCCCTTTACATCCTGTGTTCCTATCTACTCCACATGCTCGTGTTAGATGCTCCCCAGAGCACAGTGCACTGTGCTCATGAGCTGCTGGTGGGTCACAATTCCAGTTGCTGTGGAAGTTCTAACTTGGTATAAAGGAGAACATGTAAAGTAATTTTTAAGTGCAAACTTAAAGGAGAATAAGATATTTTGGAAAAGGGTTTTATAGACTAAGACATTTAGAACACAAATATTTAAGAAACTAGTTATAGTGGTTTGCCTCTGGGAAGAGGTGACTAGGATGGAGTGGATGCATGACTTATGTTCTACTGTACTTAAATCCAGTTACATATTTTTGATTTTGTATCATTTGTAATTTTTATTAGGCTTTAATGGACCTAGCAGTTCATCTAGTTGAAGCTGGGATGTAAGGAATAATTTTTCTAAAATGGAATTCTTGACAACTGGCCATCTGCCTCTTTCCTAGACCTCCCCAAAGTCCTCTCAAATGAAAGCAATCCATTGGCCTGTTCCTCGTGTTTGCTCACAAATTGGCACATGTACACATTAGCATGAATACAGAGCAAGAGCACTCATGCTCTTCATGCTGCTTCCAACACACTGCTCATGCACCTTCATATAAACACTGCCTTCAATGCTCTTACCCTCCAGATCCATACTTAATAACATCTACACTTACTGAGATTTGTTAAACACTTAACATCTTCTGATTTGTGCAGCTATCATAGAACACTATAGACTGAGTAATTTATAGGGGAAAGAAATTTATTTCTTGCAGTTCTGGAAGCTGGAAAGTCCAAGGTCAAGGGGCCCATATCTTCTAAGAACCTTCTTGCTACATCAACCCATGATGGAAGGCCAAGCACAAGAAAGATTATACAAGAGACAGAAGGGAATGAAGTTAAACTTTTCTTAAAAGAAACCTACATTCTTAACAACCAACCCCCCACCCTCCCCACCTTGCAATAAGGGCATTCATGGATTCAAGAGGGCTCTAGTCAACCCTTAAAATTCCTACCTCTCAATACTGTTGCATTAAGGATATTTTCCAAAATATGAACCTCCAGGGATACATTCAAGCCACAGCATGCTCTAAATATACAATCTGATTTGTTGCCATTTACAGATGTGAAAGCTGAAATTAAAAGTTAAATGACTACATGAACATTGGGATTTGAATTGAGATTTAAGCCTGTATTTTCAGTCTATTAACAAAATACCATAGACTGGGTGGCTTAAATAATAAAAATTTATTTCCCACAGTTCTGGAGACTGAGAAGTCCAAGATCAAGAAGGCATGGGCATATCAGGCATTTGGTGAGGACTGACTTCCTAGTTTACAGTGGCTGCTGGGTCTCCCTGTATGCTCACAGGCAAGAGCAGAGAAAAAGCAAGCTCTTTTGTGTTTCTTACAAGGCCCCTAATCTCATCATGAACGCTCTACCTTCATGATCTTAACTAATCATAATTACCTCCCAAGGGCCCCATCCTCCAATACTATCACGCTGGAGGTTAGGATTTCAACAAATGGTGGGAGTTTGGGAGGACAAACATTGGGTCATTGCAGGAATTTTTTTCCTTCACATTTTACAAAGCAATCATAGCAACACAAAGGTCAATCACCTCCTTCCTTTTCCCCCTGGCTAATCAGTGGCCTGAAAATAAATAACTGAATTACTTTCCCTCTCTCAGCCACGCCAATAAGCCATTCCACAGTGAAAACACACACACACACACACACACACACACACACAACAAGCTATAGGCAGAGTCTGTGGACTGAGAAAAAATAAATAGACCATCTTTGGTTTTCAGATTCAGAAGTGGTTGCTGCAGCTTTACCAAGGAAGTAGCTCACCTGGATGCACACAGAAACTAAGTAGCAGAATTATCTGGATAGGTGTCCTTGTGTCTTTTGAATTTCCTACACCTTGTGTCCCAGGCAGAAAAGATATTGTTTCAAGCTTTGACAGGGGTCTGGCTTGGAAGAGAAACTGAAAGATTCAAACTGTTTTCTGAATAAGGCAAAACTCAAGCTGTGGAGAAGGTTCATGTTGTTTTTCTTATTTCCTCTCATCCTTCTATTTCCTCCTTCATTCTCCCTTGCTGTGCTCCTGATCAGCTCCTTTCCCCACTCTTTCTTTCCTTCTTTTTTTTTTTTTTTTTTTACAAAAACTATTAGACACAGTAGCCATTGTTTCAACTGTATCACAGTGTTTGGGTAATTAGGAAAAATGAATGCTATGCTCATTAGAAGATTGTTAGCCTTCAGAAAAGCTACAGATGTGAGAATAGCATATCTGGAGCTACCAGCCAGCAGCTCATAATCCCGGATATGAGAAGAGCTACATGTTCAGAGGAAGGTTACTTCATCATCTGGGTGGATGGGAACAGATATTCGAGTACTTTTGCTGAGGTTAGTGCCCTAAGCACAGGACCAAACCTGCAACAGCTCTCTATAAATATTACCACAGTAGGAAACCTCAGCAGAAGACATAAGCAAGGTCTCCAACATTACACTCATGGTTTGAGAATCACTCTGACTCTATCAGAGATAAGGGTAGTGAAAACAACCCGAGTAAGGACTGAGAATATAGCCCACTTGGCAGAGTGCTCACCCACATGCACAAAAAGCCCTGGGTTCAATCCCCAGCACCACAAAAGAAAAAAGAAAAAAAGAAAAAGAAAAGAAAAGAACCCGGGTAACTTTTAGAGATGTCATTCCTATGAGGTTAAGCATCCATGAGGAAACCTCCAGGGGAAAGTAAAGAAGCCTGGACTAGGAGTCAGGCAAAGCAAACACGTGTTGTGAAATCCATGCTGAGGGAGCATGTGGTCCCTTCCCGGCAAGCCCTAAGTCTGCTGGGGAGGTAATGTGTAAAGAAAAAACCGATACACTAAATTAAATGCAACAATAAATTTAAGAATCTGTATGGAACAATTTACTCTGTGCTGATGAGTAGAAACAGTTTTCCTGACAACCTGTAGCCTTGCTGTCTTCCGATCAGCTTCTCACCTCTCCTCTCCCGTCTACAGCCATGGGCTACCAAATGCTGATATTGCTCCCATAGGCAAAGACTCTTCACCTCTGAGAACTCCTAGTCTGACCTGATCCTGGAAGCTAAGAGTCCCTTGGTCCTTGGTAGTTCCCCAGGCTCCTCATATTTAGCCTATTTCCTACCTAAACTACTCATCCTCTCCTTAGCCCCTGCCTAGACTTCTGGGATACTTGAGATATGTCTGTTTCTGTCCACTGATATCCCACTCTCCTGGGTCTTTGGCTAACCTCCCAGTGGTAATCGGGCTAAAGTTCAGACCTTAGACACTTCTTACTTTACCTTCCCCTTAGTAGAGAGTGTTCCACTCTATGTCTTATTGGTTGGAAGGTGAAGACATCATTCTTGCCTCAGTTAAGTGAGTTACATTACAATAATAGAAGGATGTAAAAATGGTAGTATTTGCTCTTGATATGGGTTATCCTTGACTTGGTGAAATTACCAACCAGTTCTTGTAAGGTTTGAAATTCAAAAATGGTTTTTCATGGCATTAAGAGACCAACCAATGGGTCACCATGTCATAGTAAGCCTCTTCCTTTTCCTAAATTATAGAATGAATTAACCTCACAGAGGAATTCAGTAAGTATCATCACAACATTCAAAAGCTCTAAAAGGTACTGCAGCTAAACCCTCTAAATGTTCATGAGGTATTAACCTTATTGGGTCTGGTTCTTGTGCATGTTAGATCTGCATGAGGAAGGAGTGATGGAGAGCTAACAACATAGACAGTCTATGCCAGTTCCATTTTTATTAATCTTTTTCCTGACCCGTGCACCAGAAGTAAAAAGACTGCTCTTACTTTGCAGGGGGCTTGTGAAGTCTCCCCACTGGGCTAGAACTCTTTAAGATGGGGAAAGCAGCTTACTTATCTTCATACCCCTTATGCTGGGGCAGATTCTGTCACATAGGAACAGCTTGATTAATGTTTGATGATCAAATAAATAGGACTCTGTTTAACTCCATATTGAATCTTCCAATTAAGTATTCCTTCAATGAATACTTTTTAAATTCAGTTAATTATTAAAAGAGGTTAGGGGTTCTTTTATGAAATGTTGGCTCAGGAGACTTAAAATTTTCAAAGCAATGACTCTCCTTCTGTTTATGCAGCACATAATCTTTGGCCCAAAACACTTTAATTTGTATTCAGCCAAATCTGGATGCTAAGGATTTCTTTCTTAAAGTTGATGTCACTGAGCTGTGACACTTAGATATATAGTCTGGGATTTAGAAGTCAGAGTCTCAGATTCAGCTAAGGTTGAGAGCAACCAACTGAATGGAATTGACTGAGATTCTTTCATTTGGACAAATTTCAAACACTCATCTAAAAATTATATTGTGTTTTCTTCAAAATGGCAAGAATACTAATGGACAGAGGAAATAGGCCCTCCCTGCCTCTTGTAATTCTGAAACATTTACTTAGAATCTTGAATAACAATGATGACTTGGATATGGTTCTTGAAGCAGTGACAGTGCTGAGGACCACTCCTTGAGACTGACTGCATTATTCCTCGTGTCTATTACTTTGAACAGTGTTGCACTTATATAGGGGACCAACTGAGGATCAAAGGAACAAGTTCCAGTCCATTGGGAAATGTCTTCCATTTCCCTTAACATGCTTATCCATTCTCCTATAGATCATGCCAGGATGCAGAGAGTTAATAAGGCATTTTCTAAACCTCTTAATGATCACCTAGTCACAAGGCCATTCTCTGTAGCATTTGGTCTAAATGAATGATCACATCTGCTCACCAAGACTTAGCTGCTTCCCAGGGAAGACTTACTCCAGGCAATACTGTAAATATGTCCAGGTTCATGTTTGTGACTGACTTGATACTCTACACCTTCCCTTACCCCTCTGTGCCACCTCCCTCTGCCCAGCCATCTCTTAGGTCCCCTAGACCTGCAGGTGAATTTTCTCCTTTCTCAGCTCACAGGAAGGGCTTGACATATGAATTCAAGTGACTGAATTTCCTATTGTTAAAAGTGTTTTGTGTAATGAAAATCTTTGTTTCTTTTAATTTGGAGTGGGGGTAGGAAAGAGATGTGTGTATGTTGATGTGTGTGTATGTATATACATGTGTATATGCCTACAGCTTTGTCCAATGCCCTTTAAATTCAACAGATGTATTCTAAGAATTTTGAAAAGTACCATGACATGGGGCAGTGAGCCTCAATCACCAGGGAAGCTTTTGAAACTATCAATGTCTGGCCTTTAATCCAGCCCAAGTAGCCAGACTTTCATCCAGGGCTTAGAATCACTGGCATGGTGGAACACACTGGGTTTTGGCACTGGAAGACAGAGATTCAAAATCTAGCTCTGATACTTACAAGAAGCACAATTTTGAATAAATTAACACTGTCATATTTTAGTGTCTCCATTTGTACAATGAGGAGGTGATATTAATCTTACTGTAGTATACTGTAGTAAGTTATATTACATGCTGTAGAGACCAAGTAAGTTTGATTCCTTTTTCTGCAGTCCACCAGGGATTAGAGCTAGTTACCAGAAATCACACATACAAAAAATCAAGTTCCTCGACAATATCTGGTCTGCATAAACAGATAATGTCCTTTTGAAGAAAATAAAATTTTCCTCTGGCTGTCCCAAAACCTTCATCCAAGCAGGGATTTCTCATCTCTGGATGTATTTATTTATTTACTTACTTACTGATTGTGGTGCTGAGAATTGAACCCAGGCCTTGTGCATGCCAGGCAAGCCACTGAGTTAAAAAAAAAAAAAAAAAAAAAAAGAGGAGCTGGGTATGGTGGTGCATAACACATCTAATTCTAGTTTCTCTGGAGACTGAGGCAGGAGGATCATAAATTCAAAGCCAGCCTCAGCAGCTTAGCAAGGCCCTAAGCAATTTAGTGAGATCCCATCTCAAAATAAAAATTAAAAATGGGCTGGGATGTGAACACCCTTGGGTTCAATCCCTGGTGCAAAAAGGGGGGGGGGATTCAGGTGCATATTGGCTCCACCCCAAAGATGATGATTTATTTGCTCTAGGATAGGACCTGGGCTTCTAATTGAAAAGATACTTCTCCAGAACAAAGACATGCATTATTGTGGAGACAATAATAAATAAGTGGTCAAAAGATGGATTTGCCTTCTAGCTCTGCAAAATTAAAAATGGAGAGTGTATTATTTGACTTTAAGGACAGTCATAGGATCAAATGAGACAATGTACATGAAAGTGCTTTTCAAATCATAAAGCACTGGGGAATTTTAGTTTTTATCATTTTGAAGATGACGATGTTTCAAATTAGCTGCATGCTAGGTCTACAGCCTTTGTAAGGTGTCCAGTACCTGAAGTAGGATGGAAGGTTTAAACTTAGTAACATGTCTAAAGGACATGATGTTGGCCATAACAAGACTCTACTCAATTCCTGTGGTAAAAAAAAGAAGGGTTTTTCTCTGAGTCAAAAAGTCATCAAACTTCAAAGCAAATTGAAATAGAAAATTCCTCACCATCCCAAATAACCATTTATCTGATATGTAAATAATTGATGGAACTTCTTATTTTTGCAATATAGCTTTTACTTCCCAAATTTGGCTTCCTCCCATTCCTACAATACTCCCCTACTGACAGGCCTTTGAGGTAGATTGGAACAGTTCATTATTCTAATCACACAGGTCCTGGGTATCAGGTTTAATTTAGCTGCCTGTGCAGGAGGATGCTGGGTTATTTTCAAGCCTTTAGCCCTTGGCACTGTAAATCAGTCTGAATGTCAGCCAAGAAAAGATGTGAGTTAGCCTTGTGTCTACAAATGCCGTTCATTATTTCTGTAATGAGGGAAAAAAAACCAATAAATGTTACATTTAAACCCTACTTTTGTGGCAAGTCATAAATATAAAGAAAGATGGATTGGTGAAGTTTTCTAAATTCTGCTATGATTTCCCACTTCCCTCAGTGATCAGACACTTATTACAGACTGCACTCACATACCATTCTAATATTTCTTTAATCAGTGATTCTCAACCTTGGGAGTTTGGGAGAAATCCGGATCTCAGGCCCCATGCCAGACTTGCTGATTCAGAATCTTCATTTTAACCTGCACAGGTGATTTCTATGCACATTAAAGTTTGAAAATATCTGTCTGTCAAAATCATCTCACCAAAACCTTCCAAACTAATATCATAGTTATGACTCTATCTCACAGATGAGGCAACTGAGACTCAGACAGGAGTGATTATGTCACTAAGTCAAGACCACACAGGTAGTTACTAACAAGCTAAGACTGGTCCCAGATCTGCTGATTCTAAAAGCAGAGTGCTTTTCACATGACAGCATTGGCCCAGATGTAGGGTTGTTTGGGGGTTTTTAATGGTCATTGAGGACACTGTGACTATAATTTATTTTGCATCTTCTGCACAAAAGAAGCTTCTTGGGGATTATTCTTAAATAGGTTAACTGTAAGCAGAAGTGAGGAAAGTGAGAGACACACCACCCAGTAAAAGGAAGATGATGTAAAGTAAGATTTCCAGGTAAAGACCTTTACCAGATAGCCAGAGAAAGACTTCAATCTATGGGTTTCTGGTAACCCTGAAAAGCTACACCTCTGCAGCACAGGGATAAAAATCCTCAAAGGACTGAGATGAAGATGAGTAACATAATTAGATAGAAGGCAAATGAAACCCTTTGAGAAAGAAATCAATACCCACAAAGAGGCAGAATGCCAATATAAAAATCCTCCTCCACCCAGGTGATGTTCTTTGGCAAAACACTGTGGCCAAGTCCTGGGTAGAGCCAAACATCAGGGATTTTGACTGATGACATCACCCCTACCATCTTGCATTCTTGCCCTGCCTGATTCAAATTCTATATGCCAGCAGTCCAGACTGTGCCAGAAGTTGAAGGAGTAGGACTACATCATGGGGTGAGTGTGGATAGACAAATTAACAGTGTGACCTTAGAAAAGTCACTTAACTTCTCTGAACCTGTTTTCACATCCATAAAATGGGAGATAATAAACCTGCCCTGCTCCATCAAGGACTTTTTGAGTACTAGGCTAATCCATGTGAAAGAATTTGGAAAATCATGAAATCTAGTGATAAATTATAATTAATCTTATTAATTGCTAGTTTTTTCCTGGTCTTGCAGGCACAAACACCTGAGATCCAGATCCACATTATCATACTGAAAATGGCCAGTACAGTGCAGAAGCCATCTGCTGCTAGGCCAAGTTGTGTTTCAAGCTGGGTGCTCACAAATAGAGGAATAAACTAGGGGAGGTTCCCTAATAAAACAACTACTCCCTTTCAAATTACATTGCCTCACATTCCGTTACTATGGCCATATTTGCTTAGTTGAAACATTGTCTTTGTGAAGTTTTGAAATGCAAATTTTCTTAGGAAAATAGCATATTGGCTGGTTACCACTTACACTTTAGTCTGAATTAATCTATCCACAGATTCCTTAGGTACTATTACTGTCCTTAAACAAATATCCTGACCAAGGGCTCCAACCAAGGGAAAATTATGTGGTAATTTTGATAGTAGAGAAAAGAGAGATAACTTTTAAGACTGAGATCCTGCCTGGAGAGGCAGATCTAGGTATGGTGTTGAAGTAAGATGTCAGGTGCTCAGGGTGCCTCACAGGAGGTAAGATTTCCAAACTACAGAGAGGAATACCAAATAAGGGTGGTAGACTTTGCTGAACCAATCTCACTTTTTCTCAAGATTTAAAAGGAGAAGTATTGGATCCAATGTTCTTTTACCTGATCCAAGTCCCTGTTTTGGTGAATTCTTGGTCATTTCTTCTTTGTAGCAGAGTTCAGCTTCATATTGCTCCAGGCAATGGAAAAACAAAGCTAATTTTCTTGACTGCTACTCTTCATAAACCATCATTTATCCCAGAGAAGCAGCTATCTGCAAGGTTCTCTTAATTCTACTATCTTTTTTATCAAAATCTTTTAAAGTGGTTTGGAGGACTAGTGTTTCTCCAACGTAAGTTGCACCTATTTTAGGAAAAAAGCATTCAAGATCCTAAAAATGACCCTTTAAAGTCAGAGACCTGGCAAATCTACAGAACCCTTCACTGGTGTAACAAGCTGCCTCAATTTCTCCAGGATGATCTGTATCTGCATAGCTAAAGATAAGACAATGACTGCACAACATTCAGCTAAACCAAAAATCATACCTCATAGCACCCAGATGAATCCTGATAAGTTCTTCTCTCAAACGCTGCACTTCATGAACCTTTAACACATCCAGCTCTTCCATGCCCCAGCTAGACACTGATCCATGCATACAAACCACCCAGGTGTCTCTGCAGTTACCCTTGATCCCAACTTTGCTCTGAATCCTTGTGTTCCTCCAGTTCTGGTGAATTCTAATCTTAGATTTCATTTGCCTACTTGCGTGCATTGTACTTGACCCCAGAATTTAGATCCCCAATGTAACTCAGACCTCTTTAGCTCGTCATGATAGATTAGATTTACTCATATCCAAGTATTATGATTCTGTGTCCTGTGATTGGATTTTAAAAGCCTGCCCTACTGAACTCTGGAGTAGTTTTGGACTCACTTGGCCAATGAAAAGTGGGCAGAAGAGACACTAAGAACCAGACAATAGTTTAACATCTCTCATCTCAATGACAAGAATGTTCCAGAAAAAAACTAATCTCAGCCAAAGATATAGAACAGAGTAGTAGCTGGCCCACGTTGGACTTAAGAGTGAGAAATCTTTCTTATTATAAACATGGAGATTTGGGAGTCTCATTTGTCACTGTACTGCAACTGATTCACATATCCTTGGATTCTTGTCTCTTACAACAACTTCAATCAGACAGACAAGACTGCTAGATTTGATCTAGTCCCAACATATGACCTTCAGAGCAGAGAATTAACCCACCAGCAGGGAAAAGCAATGTGTTCTGTGATGATCCTGCACATGAGTAGGGCTGTACTCAGTCTCTTGATTTCATCTGTCTTTCTGGGTTAAGCTGTTAACAAAATCTCATTTCAGAATCTAGCATCCTACTTGATACCAGGGTCCCCTGTGGGTAAACTAAGCATTATCATATGAGAAGGCCATGGTGGACTTCATAAAAGGAAATCACCTGTCTGGCCTTACCCAGCCCGTCTATTCATCTAGTAAATTACCAAACTCTAGTACTACACAATTGAATTTCTATAACCCAGCAGTAGTCATTAGAGGTGTTACTTTCTATGTCAAATTTTCTTCACATATGGATTTTCATTTCTTCTCTTTATTGCCTTTTCAACTATGAAAATAATGTGTCAAGGCTGAAATAATGCTGTTCTGGACTCTAAGACACATAGGTTCTGATATGCTGCATGCCCCCAGTGTAACCTTGGGAACATTTTCTACCCTTTCAGGGCTCCTCCTCATCTGTAAATCTAGGATAACTATTCAGAGATCGTCAATCACACAAGGTGTATCTGGCACTACATAGGCATTCTAAAAACAATGGCTGAACACTATTGTTGCATTCCTCAAGCCCCAGACTATCTTCTTATGGATAACAGAAAATTCCAGGCAGGTATGTTTTGGGGACACTTTGTTTCATTAAGTTAATGTGTTTGAATGTATATATGTTTTGGGTTTTTTTTTTAAATTTTTAAAAAATTTTTTAGTTGTAGATGGACATAATATCTTTATTTATTTATTTTTATGTGGTGCTGAGAATTGAACCCAGTGCCTCAAGCATGTGAGGTAAGCACTCTACCACTGAGCTACAATCCCAGCTCCATATATGTTTGTTTTTTTTTTTCCTGTCTTCCCTGACCCACTTCTCCATGAGACCATGGTACCTTGAGGATAGAAACTGTGACAAACTCTTATTTGCCCCTTAAGTAGTTACCAAATGGCCTGGAGTATAATAAATGTTCAATGAATTTATTTAAACAAAATAATGAATGAATGACTCAGAATGGTGTGTCTTTTAATATGATTTACCACTAGTTATTCTTTCCACTTTTCTACCCTTAGTTCTCTTTCTGTTCACGTATAGGACCTGTGCTCACTTGTGGCAATCATCAAATAAAGGGAACTTTAATGCATGTGTGTGTGCAGCACCCTGAGCTCTTCAGAAGAGGAGTGTATGTCAAAATATATAATTTAAAATACTAGAGAAGAGATCCTGTACCTCGTGGCTAATTATTGCTTATTGTTCTTTAACTCTACAAAGCCCCAAAGTGTTTGGCAAAGAACAGATTGATTCTGCCTTGGTAGTTGATATTGTTTTCAGGGTGTACACAATTTATAAGCAGAAGTTACAGCCATCTAGTGATTATCCTACATTTCATAAATTATACATAAAATAATAAAAATTTTAGAGGGTAACCAACATTCCTCCCTGCATTCAATTTCTAGTGTAAGAATAACAAAATTTGGGGTTTCTTCTTGAACAATATCAGATCTTCCCTTAACTAGACTCAGTATCTATTATCCAATCAAACCCCTCCTTTAATGTTTTCTTTTCAGCTGTAGCAGGACTCCATGCATCTCCCAAAGCTTGGAAATGGACCCAGAGATTTCTAGGGAATCTTGGTCTGATGAAAAATCTTTGTTATTCTCAGCCAAGGCCTCATTTTGAAATGCTCTGGAAATACAAGGTAGTTCTCTCTCTAGAAGCTCGTTCAGTAAGTATAATAAAGTATAGTGCTTTGCAAATTGTGTTCTGTGGCCACTTGCCTCAAAGTGCCTGGGATAGATGGGTTAAAGTGCTGATTTCTAAGCTCTGCCCCATATGTGTTAGATGAGAATTTCAGGAATCAATATTTTTAATAAGCTCCCTAGGTATATCTTCCATACACTAAATTGTGAGAGTCACTAGTATATTTATTAATACGAGTTCTAGAGTCAGATGAAACCTAGTTTGAATTCTTACTAGCTATGTAATCTTAGACAAGTTGCTTAACTTCCCTTGACCTCAGCATCAACACATCTGAAAAACTACACTGTAGTTGTGTTATGGAGCTGGGGCCTTCCGAGAAACTGAGGGAATGCAAAGACCCTCTCTTCAAACCCCGATTCTTTTGATCAAGTCAGAAAGATTTCAGATATGTCATTCAGAATAACAGAAATGAGTTTATTGAAGGGATAGGGAATAGGGAAAGGGGACACTCTCAAGGGAGAAAGTGGGTTCTCAGAGAGGAGAGTGAACAATGTGCCTCTCCTGCACTCCAGTTTTATTGGGGATCTCCAAGAAGGCTCCAGAGAGTCCCACCCAGGTATAGCTCTTGATTTTTAACTGACAGCAGGATAACATAGGCTTTTGAGTCCCCACTGTTATAGCAACTCTAGGTCACCTTGGCCCATGCTAACTGGTTTATATTGGATTCTTAACCATACATTCTTACAATTTTCTATGGTTAGGAGGAACTATCCTTATCTCCCAGAGTTTCAGGATCTGGTCACAAAATCCTCTCCTTCACGGTAACTTGGGTTCTATAAGGTCAGCTATGGATGACCAAAAGGAGGCAAATTAAAACCACTGAGCAAGGCTTATTGATGTACGCGCCTGGGCAAGACTCCTCAGTCCAACAGAGCGGGTCCGGGAGAATCATACATGTGCTCAGTGGGATAGAAATTTATGGGTTTAAGGCAGGAAAGGGTGGGCTTGGGACAGGAAAAGGAGGTTTTTGGAGTCTCGTGTCCCCCTGGGGTTGGTCAGGGGATCCTGCTGAGATCTGTGTCCTTCCAAGATTGGTCAGGAGAGATCCGCTGATTGTTAGGAGACGCCATTACTGCTTGCATGTCAGCATCTGATTGGTTGTTCTTTCGTGCATGAGGGCTGCTTGATGCTTTGTTCCCTTTGGCTGCCTTAAACTGACCTAACAGATTCCTCTTATCAACATTATTTTGGGTCTGCGATTGTCCTGCAGTTAATAGGTAGTTTGCTGAGAAATGTGACCTATCCTGTCCACTTAGGCTGGGCAGGGCTGCAGATACATTGCTTCTTGGAAAAGCACAGTGGTCAGCACAGTGAGTCCATTTTATAGAATTATTCTCTTAACCTTGTGTTCCCACCATTCACATCTGTCTATCCCATAACAGTTGGAAAGATAAAAAGATTAAAAAGATTATCCATGAGTGCTTGCCTGGCATGCACAAGGCCCTGGATTCAATCCCTAGCACCCTCACCCAACACACAGACACAAACAAAAGAAAAGAAAAGAAAAGAAAAAGAAAAAATTTTTAAAAAGTAAAGAAAATTATGCATCTAAAGCAGTGCTTCTCAAACTCTGTGCATAAGAATCACCTGGGGATCTTGTTAAAATGCAAACTTTGATTGTTGTGAGGTTGTGACTTTTTCTAGCAAGCTCCCTAGTAAAGTCCATGCTGCTGGTCCCCTATCTGCACTTTGAGTAATTAATGCTTAATTATTTTTAATTTTTTCATTATTTGGCAGGATGAAGATGGAAAGTAGGCAACAGACTTTTGGGGGGGGCAGGTACGAGGGATTAAACTCAGAGGCACTTGACCACTGAGCCACATCCCCAGCCCTATTTTGTATTTTATTTAGAAACAGAGTTTCACTGAGTTGCTTAGCTCTTGCCGTTGCTGAGGCTGGCTTTGAACTCACAATCTTCCTGTTTCAGTCTCCCGAGCCACTGGGATTACAGGTGTGTGCCACCACACCTGGCAGGCAATGGCCTTTTTTAAATGCTCATTATCCATTAGAATCACATGTAGTGCTTTGAAAAATGCAGGTGCCTGGGCTTGCATCTCAGAAGACACTGATAGATATCTTTATGGTTAGAACCAGGGTTCTATATTGTTGTTACAGAGCTGCGGCCCTCTGGGAAACTGGGGCAGTGTGAAGACCCCTCCTTCAAGCCCCAATTCTTGCCATCAAGTCAGAAAGATTTTAGACATGTCACTCAGTGTAACGGAAATGAGTTTATTGAAGGGATAGGAAAAGGGAAAGGGGACGCTCTCAAGGGTGGGTTCTCTCAGAGAGGAGAGGAAAAGCGTGCCTCTCCTGCACTCCAGTTTTATTGTAGTCCCAAGGAAGTTTGCAGAGAGTCCCACCAAGGTCCATCTCTTGACTTTTGACTGACAGCAGAATGACATCAGACTTTCAAGTCCCCACTACCATGACAATTCTAACTCATGGTAGATGACTGGTCCATGCTGCCAAATTCATAGTCACTGGCCCATACTGACTGGTTCTAATTAGGTTGTTAACTACAAATCATTAATTATATGGTTGGGAGGAATTATCCTTATCTCCCTGAGTCTTTGAATCTGGTCTATGAAAAGGATCCTAAAAGTCTCCCCCTTCTGGGTAACATTGTTTTGGGCCTGTATTTCTCCTGCAGATAACAGATAGTTTTGCTGAGGAATGTGATATAACCTGTCCAATTAAGCCAGGCATAGCTGCATGTAAATTGCTTTTTGGAAAATAAAGTATACGGTGTTCAGCACAGTGGGCCCATTTTATGGAATTATTCCCTTAACTTCATGTTACCACCATTCACATCTACCTGTCCCCTAACATTCTTAAAGTGCTAAAAAAGAGATTCTGGATAGAGAACTATAGGATCCAAAATAATAAGTATCTTGGGCAAAGTTTATTTGATAGCCACTTCAAGAGTATCCAAATGTCTCCCAAGTTAAACGTTCTTATTAGGGTGTAGTAAGGATGGTTGAAGGAGATGGTCATCACTACCCTAGGTGCATGTATGAAGACACAGATGGTGTGACTCTATCTGGTTTGCAACCAGGGAGATGGAAAAATTGAGCTCTATATATGTACTATGACTTGAAATGCATTTAAATAAATAAATTTATTAATAAAAAAAGAAAAAAACGTTCTTATTCATCAAAATGCCAGTCTAAAGTGTATTGCCTGAATCATGACCATTAAAGAGGAGAGAGAAAATTTTGGCCATAGACCCTAGATTGCTCTGGAGCCTCTAGCGATTCTATGGCCCATCTCCATTGCCATTCTATCTTTTACTATACAAAGGAAGAAGGAGTTATAAGAGGCAAACACCATGGGGTGGGGAGTTCAACTCCCTCACTTGCTAGCTGTGGGATCTTGGGCATGGTACTTTAACTCCCTGTTCGTCAGATGCCTTTATACTCTTAAGCAATATCTATCTCACTTACCTCACAAACATACTGTGAGAGTGCGAAACACACTCTTTAACCTTGCAACTCAAAATGTGGTCCATGGACAATCATTTTCAATAGCACTGATACTACCACTGGGATTGAAATGCAGAATCTCTAAACTACTGAATAAGAATCTGCAGTTTAACAAAACATGGTGATTTCTATGCAAAGTTTGTAAACACTGCTTTATGGTATTTAAAAAGTACGGGAAGGGTTTTAAGATGAAATCATTCTCGTTCTTTAGGGCCTCTCATTCTCGATGGAAAGGAGCAAGACATATTATAATGAAGAATTGGAGATGGATACAAAGTCAACAAATTCAAGTGTTAAAAAATGTTCATACTTTTCTAGAAACCAGAACTATTAAAAGACAATAGCAACAACAATTACATTATTTGACACTCTTTCTAACTCTGATTAATCAATTCTCCCCAAAAGTTTTCATGATTAAGAGATCAGAGAATGATAATATTTTTACATCAAAAGTGGAATAAATGGATGAGGCTGTTTAAGACCAGAGTCAATTGTATTCAGTTGTCTTGGGCATAGTTTCTAAAACATAAATAGGCAGACAATCATCTGAGCTTTTTTTGAAAACGCCGACTCTACGATAAAGCCTCAGAGTCTGCATTTCTGTAGGCTCCCAGAAGATTCTCATGCTGCACAAACAGTAAAGAGTTACAATGGGAATTCAAACCACCCAGCCCTGTACCAGAAGCCTTGAGTGTCAGGGAGAAATAAATATTTTAGTACACTTTAACCCATCTGTGCTACAACAAATAGGAAGCATTACCCTAGTTTACGCCATTCAGATGAGTCCAGAAAATGTTGCTCCTATACTAGAGGATATATTTAGTACCTGACACACCTGCAAGTGGGTGGACAAGAAGACACCTGCCTTACCTGTGCATACATGTGGCAGCACTTTGTGGTGTCAGCCAAAACTGCCAAAAGGGGAAGGGAAATACCAAGGCTGGTGCATATATGGCTTGGCAAGCTAAGAACCTTGTCAATATAAACCTTTCCACTTCTCCAGAACTGTATAGTTGTGTTCATTTACATGTCTCTCCTTGGAGCAGAATGATGTGAGTGCATAGCTCCCAGGAGCTACACATTGTTTTCCCGCTGGCATTTGCTTTATGCATAGATGTTTAGCAACTGTCTCAGCTCACCCCTCCCTGAAATTCCAAGTAATTGGTTTCATAACGATCTGCCTTGGCATAGCATTCCTACTTCTCAGATTCAAAGGACTGTATGTTTGATGAGCCAAGTAATACTATACCACGTCCTTCTACCTGTACTCACTATATATCATGTTAGTGAGACATTTATCTGCAAGAAAGAATAAGCTTAATAAATGCTACCAAGAAAGCCTGAGTGGGGGGCTGGGGTTGAGGCTCAGTGGTAGAGTGCTTGCCTAGCACACGTGAGGCACACGTGAGTTTGATCCCCAGCACCACCACCACACACACACACACAAACTAAATAAATAAGGGGCTGGGATTGTGGCGCAGTGGTAGCGTGCTCGCCTAGCACGCATGAGGCACTGGGTTCGATCCTCAGCACCACATAAAAACAAAGATATTCTGTCCACCTAAAATTAAATAAATAAATAAATAAATATTAAAAAAAAAAAAACTAAATAAATAAAATAAAGGTAAGAAGACTGAGTGGGCTCAATATTCAAATATTCATTCACATACTTATATTATTTTTTTAAAAAATTTTTTAGTTGTAGATGACATGACCTTTATTTTGTTTATTTCGTTTTTTTATGTGGTGCTGGGGATTGAAGCCGTGTCTCAAGTGTGCTAGGCAAGCACTCCACCACTAAGCCACAACCCCACCCCCATACTTATATTCTTTTTTTTTTTTAATTTTTTTTTTAGTTGTAGATGGACACAATATCTTTATTTTATTTCTTTTTTTTAATGTGGTGCTGAGGATCGAACCCAGTGCCTCATGCGTGCGAGGCAAGCGCTTTACCACTGAGCCACAATCCCAGCCCCATACTTATATTCTTTTTTTTTTTTTTAAATATTTTTTTAGTTGTTGATGGACACAATGTCTTTATTTTATTGCTTTGTATGTGGTGCCGAGGATCGAACCCAGGGCCTCACGCATGTGAGGCAAGCGCTCTACCGCTGAGCTACAATCCCAGCCCCCATACTTATATTCTTTTTTTTGTTTTGTTTTTAAATATTTTTTTAGTTGTTGATGGACACAATGTCTTTATTTTATTGTTTTGTATGTGGTGCTGAGGATCGAACCCAGGGCCTCATACATGCAAGGCAAGCGCTCTACCGCTGAGCTACAATCCCAGCCCCATACTTATATTCTTAATGAAGAAATTTTAAAGAGCTCAAGGGAAAATGAATACATTTGCATAAAAATTGTAACTTCTTTTTTGACAAACACTAAAAAACAAGGCTGGAAACAAATGGAAAACTGAAAAAAAAATTGGTCATTTAAATGAAGATTTAATATAAGTCAATAAGGTAAATGATCACAATAGAAAGGTGAACAAAGGATACAATGTAGGAACACATACAAACAATGCATATACAAATGGTTGATAAACATATCCATAAAAATATACAAATAATTTAAAAATGTAAATAAAAATATTTTGCCTAGCAGAATACTACAGGTGAAAAATATTGGCAAAATTCCTTTTGGTGAGGTGTGGGTCAACAGAATCACAGTGTGAACTGTGGATGTGAATATACCTTTAAGATTCATACCTTGCAGTGGCTCACACCTGTACTCCTAGCTACTTAAGAGGCTGAGCCAGAAGGATCACTGGAGCCCAGGAGTTCTAGGCTGGCAACATAGTGAAATCCCTATCTCAAAAAAAAAAAAAAAAAAAAAGATAAAAGATTTATACCTTTGAGTCAATAATCTCACTCACAGAAATCTACCCTAAGGAGATATTTGCACTACAAGATGAACATTCATTCACTCAACAGACATTTATTGAACCTTTTTTTTTTCTTTTTTTCTCAGTGCTGGAGATTGAATCCAAGGATACTCTACAACCAAGTTACTCCCCCAGCTCTTTTTATATTTTATTTTGAGACAGGGTCTCACTAAATTTGGTGAGGCTGGTGGCCTTAAACTTGTGATCCTCCTGTTTTGGCCTACCAAGTAGCTGGGATTACAGGCATGTGCCACCATGTGTGGCTTGAAAACTGAGATTCTTATATATAATAAAATCATGGACACAGCACCTTAATAAAATAGTACATTATATGGAGAAGTATAATGTAATATGCTCAAATACTTATAAAATATTTCTTCACTAAAGCAATGTAGTTAATGAAAGAAACATGCATTTTAGAATCATAGTTAAGTACTAACTCATTTTCCCACTTGTAAATTAAGTGTTTCAAATCATTGGCAGTCTTATCAGGATTTTTAAAAAATTTTTTTAGTTGTTGATGGATCTTTATTTTATTCATTTATTATTTATATGTGGTGCTGAGGATCGAACCCAGTGCCTCACGCATGCTAGGCAAGCGCTCTACCACTGAGCCCCAGCCCCAGCCCTTATCAGGATTTTTTACCTATAAAATATACATAGTTATCTCACAGGGGTAGCATGGGGATAGAATAATGTAACATCCAGCACATAGAAGGGCCCAATAATGTTTTCTTAAAATTTGGATATATCATTTCCAGTCGGATTCCCTTTTGTGTATACAGTAAGTTAAAAATATCTTATTTATTCAAAGTGAATTGTGATCAAAATATTAGGAATGTTTAATTTAAGTATGGAATTTTATTTATGATGGTGACCTCCTTCTATGAACTAATATATTTTTATTTTACATTTCCTATTTAACTAATTGCATTCTTTGATTGATTGAATGGAAAGTCATGTCATGATATGAAGGACTAAGAAAATTTTCATGAATTATTTGTAAGACTAAAATTAACAATGTTATAATGAGAGATACCAAATTGAATAAAAGGTTGATTAATTAATCATTCCAAGCCTTTCTTTCCTTCCTGCACCTCATAAAGCTAAATTCCATTGTTTTTCTTATTTTTTCTCATACTTTTTGTTGGTGCACTATAGTTGTATATACTGATGGGATTTGTTGTTACATGTTCATACATGCACACAATACATACTGGCACAATATAATGTGGCCGATATCACTCCTCAGCACTTTCCCCTCACATGCCATCTCTCACCCCTTTTTCTTGAGCCTTTATAGATATGAGACATTAAATTAGGAGTTAGGAACAAAGCTGGGAATAAAAGAGGCAAAAATCTGTGACTTCAAGAAGCAAACATTATGATTAGAAAAGACAAATGACAAATCGTGTGTGTGTGGGAGGGGTGATAACATAAGAAAAATAAAGCAGGGTTAGTGCAATAGAAGATGGAATGGAGCCGGATGCAGTGGCAAAAGCCTGTAATCCTAGCACTTAGGGAGGCTGAGACAGGAGAATCGCGAGTTCAAAGCCAGCCTCAGCAACAGTGAGGCGCTAAACAACTCAGTGAGACCCTGTCTCTACATAAAACACAAAATAGGGCTGGGGATGTGGCTCAGTGGTCAAGTGCCCCTGAGTTCAATCTCTAGTACCAAAAAAAAAAAAAAAAAAAAAGATGGAATGGGCTGTACTTACAACATGATTAGGAGAGTCCTCTCTGATAAGGACACAACTGAGCAGAGATGTGAATTAAGTAGAGAAGTAAAGCATGGAGATATCATTGAGAGATGACTCCAAGCCAAGGGAAGAGCAGGTACAATGGAAGGAGCATACTGATGTGTCTAAGGATCAGTCAGGAGGCCAGTGATTCTGGAACAGCGAGAGGGAGGGATAAAGTGGTAGAATCTGAGGCGGACAGAAGGTGGGGTGGGGTGGGGTGGGGGATGGCACCCTGGGATTGTGTAGGGGCTTGTCTGCCTTGGTAGGGCCAGTGAGATTTTACTGTCAACAAGACAAGCAGAATAGGAAGGCTTTGAGCAGAGCAGCAATGGACTATGATTCTAATTTGTAAAGACTCTGGCTGCTAGGTGGGTGGACAGCAGAAGTCTAAGCAGAAAGACCACTTTGGGAAGTGACAATTATCCAGGTAAGATGTAATGGAAAAAGGGCAGAGAATGTGGTGGAAAGTAGTTGAATTTTAGATATGTTTTGAAGATAGAGTCTTCCGGATTTCATGACAGAGCAGCTGTGAGTTGTAAGAGAGAAAAAGGGATCAAGGATGATTCTGAGATTTATGACTGGGAAGCATATTTATTGATATGGGGAAGCATAGAGAAGAGAAGTTGTGTGAGATGAGGTCAAAGAAATCCAGAGGCTTCCAACCTGTTGAGTTCGGATATCAGCAGAGATGTCAGGTTAGAAGCTGGGTTATGGATCTGGGGTTTAGGCTGATGATATGCATTTGGGACTATATGTATAATATTTAGTCCTGAGACTACGTGGGATTGACTAAGGAATGAATGTAGAATGGGAAGAAAAAAGGCCTGAAAACTAAACCCTGGTATACTCTAAACCTTAGGGGTTAGGAAGATGACGGGGAAACCAGCAAAAGAGACTGAAGAGCAGTAACCAAGGGCAGGGGGAGGAGGAATAATAGAAATAGATTGGAAGGAACAGGGGGTAATGGAGGGAGGGGAAGGAGAAGGGGAATAGGAAGGACAGTAGAATTAATTGGTCATAACTTTCCTAGTCTTATATTTATATACCCGACCAGGGTAACTCCACATTATATACAATTACAAGAGTGGGAACCTAATAGAGTAAGTTATACTTTATTTATGTATTTTCTGCCAAAATACACTCTACTGTCATGTATAACAACAACAACAAAAAAGCAGTAGCCAATAAACAGGAGAAACTCTTAAGAGAGTGGTGTCCTGGAAGGCAAATAAAAAGTTCAAGAAGTAAAGGTATGATTGATGAATGCAAGGCTGATCACAGGTTCAGAAAGATTAGTAAGGACAGAGCCCTGGGCTTGATGACATGGAGATCAGTTACCACTGGTAACTTGCTACAAACTGTATGAAGAAATGTGAGGGAAATTTGACTCAAGTGTGTTCCAGAGATGCAGGAGAGAAAGTAAGATTGACAAAAATGAACAAGTCCTTCAAACATTCTAGCTGTCTAAGGAAACAAAGAAAAAGACCTATTGCTGGAGGTAGAATGATCTCAAAGACTTTTTCTTTTTTAAAGATGGGAGTTATTATCTCACATTAGTTTTCTAAGAAATGGTATGACAAAAAAGAGGAAAAGATGACAAGGGAAAAATAAAGGACAACTGCTAAACTAAGGGAGATAAAACAATTCGATAAATAAAAGAATTGATAGAAATAGGTACAAAGAATTCATTACACAATTGTTTATAGTGATAAAAAACTGAAAATTAATGAAAAGTTTATTTGTAGGTACTTGATACATGCCTAAGTACATGGGTCTAAGTATAATAAACTAAAGCAAGTAATTAAAATTGAAGGTGAAAATTATATATTTATCTACATGGTATTGTATCTGAAATAAAAAAACAAGGCAAAAAAAAAACAAACAGCATAGTAGAATTTTTACCAAAAATTGTTTGAAGTGCTTTATCTACATGAGATTTAGAAGTTTTTGCTTTCTTTACAATATTCTGTATAGATTATTTATTTATACTAAACAAATACTTAACTTAAAACTATTTTCTTCATTTAGAGCTACTACCTGAAGACAGACAGGCCCCTCTCTGAAGCCCTTTTAGAGACTTTAAATCATTTATCATTTAATTTCAAACCCTTTCAACACTCCCCCCTTATGGTGTCTACCCCTCAAACCTCAATTCAAAGACCAAATATGCCACTTAAGTTGCTTGCCTTTGAGCAATATATTTAACTTTTATAGGTCTGTTCTTTCATCTATGAGAAACTGCAATTTTATTAATAATTCCCATTAAATTATTAATGTAAAAAAATTAAAAAATCCGCTTCAGGAGACTGTTCTAAGGATCAAAAAGACGATATAGGTAAAATGCTCAGTCCATTGCCTGGCACATAATAGATACTTATAGCTAGGTTGTTTTTATGTGAGACTGCTGTCTGGTTTGCTTCCTGGGGCAAGCCTGGTATGCCATGCATACTTAGAGATGATGGGGGAGCAACCTCGTATCAATAGCAAATGATGCTGCCTTGGCTTTTTCTTATTTCTAGTGACCCTGGTCCCTCTTCTATATAATGTAGGGCAATTTGTGAGAGCAGGAAAAGAAAAAAATTCCCATGGCTTCCCATGTGCAGAAAATGTTCCAAAGTTTGGCTCTTCTGTCCTCTAGTGGCAGACATTTTAATTTTCACCCATTTTTCCCAGCATAAGTGGAAGCAATTTTGTCCAGAGGGCCATGTGAGGTTCTCCTTCACCTTCTACAATTGGTCCTGCCACCATTGTATACATGTAGGAGAGCATCTATATCTGGCCCATTGCCCTCTTCCTTATTCTAAGTCTTAGAAGGTCATTCTCAAAATGCAAATGTGTACCTAAAAAGGGTAGTGTGGGAATCCTTTAGTTTGAATTAAGCTAGACTGAGGAATGAAACATAGTGTAGCCGTCTTTCGCAGCAGAAAGGTCAAGAAAGCCCATGGGAAGTTAGCTATAATGGTGAGCCATATAGGGGGCTCCTCACTGTTCCAAGGGTGAACAGAATGAGGCATGAGTGCCAAGAATGCTTCCTTTGCACTCAAAAATCATAGGTGTCTATCTGGGAATATTACCTGCTAGGTGGATACAATAAAACTGGAACATAGATTTTGAATGGATATATGTAGAGTATTCTAGTCCAAAAAACGACTCCCTTTAACATGAATTCATGCTGGCATAAAGAATCTCAAATTTGAGGGAAGGAAGGGGAGGAGTGTGGGGGCAGGAATAATGGTGGAATGAGATGGACATCATTATCCTAGGTACATTTATGATTGCACATATGGTGCAATGTTATATCATGTATAACCAGAGAAATGAAAAGTCGTGCTGCATTTGTGTACAATGAATCAAAATGCATTCTGCTGTCATAGATATCTAATTAGAATAAATAAATTAATTGATTAAAAAGATTCTCAAATTTGAGGTCAAAAACCAACCAACAAACAAAAAGACAAAAACGAGGATTGAACACCACTCTTGCTATTGGCTAGATGTCCAGTACCAGGCAAACCATTTGACCTTTTAAGCATGTGTTTTCTCATTTGTAAAATAAACATGTTAGTGATAACTCTGCTGTCAATGAAATGCTTGAGAAGCCACAGAACATGGAATGGTTTTGTTTGTTCTTTTAGGTCTCCCTGAGAGTGGTGTGCTATAACTAGTCTTGAAGGGCATGTACAGAAAAGAAACACCCACCTTCTGACCTGGACTTGGTGGCTTGATGATATCAGCATAGGCTATGAAGTCCTCAGCTCTCTAGTAAAGCTGAGAAGAGAATGTGCAGAATGAATAGGTCCCTAATGGAGGACTTGGGAAAAATTCCAAAAGTGGAATCTCAATAATGAAGCCTTAGGAGTGGGGTTGGGAGGAAATTAAGGGGGAAATTGATGCTTATAATCTGGGAAGTGCTGTGGGAGATGAGCTATTCAACTCACAAAACTAGAATAAGGCTTTATCTAAAGAAGAAAGGTCAACATGAGCCCAAATGTGAAAACTGTGGAGACAATTTGAGAGAGATGGAATAGGCTAGAGGGGACTCCAGGGCCTCCAGAAAAGGTGGTTCTAGTACCAGGCAAACCATTTGACCTTTGGGTGGTGCATGTAGGAAATGGTGGTAAGATTATTCTCAATAATTTAACTTGAAAATAGGATCATCAAATGACACTCATGTAGGAATAAATCAAGTAAAAGGTGGTACACCAGGGACACTCTTATAGCCAAAGACATATAGGAAACACATTAGACATATAGGAAACAAGATCCCCTGATGGCCAACAAATTAAAGCCCAGAGTTATTTTTTTAATATTTATTTTTTAGTTGTAGGTGGACAGAATATCTTTATTTTATTTTTATGTGGTGCTGAGGATCGAACCCAGTGCCTCACGCGTGCTAGGCAAGCATGCTACCACTGCGCCATAACCCCAGCCCCGCCATAACCCCTTAACCCCTATTTTTGAGGTTAAGTCATATTATAATATGAAAAAAAGTCTTATGTCTAATATTTGTAGGTACATACATATTTTCATTTGTTCATCAGATATTTACTAAAGGCTACCTGTGGTTCAAACATTATGCTCTTCCTAGCATTGAAGAAATGAAAGATAAATCAGACATGGTGGTTTCTTTCAAGGTAAAAGGCATCATTAATGTTAAGAGAAAGTTTTGGATGTGGGAAGATCTCAGCTAGCTGGAGGAGGAACAAAAATCACAGAGGATTGTTAACATATTTACACAGTAAATATTTACTGAGTTACTGGGGTGGGGTGGAATACAGTGGAGTGAGCAGAGACGCAAGTGTCAGAAATTTCTGGGTAAGAACGCTGGCTCTGCCACTTGAGCCATGCAACACCAGGCAACATAAGGGTTCATTTTAATAGTAGATATTAGAATTTGGAAGACTACCTCAGCTTTGAAAGATGGGTAGGTTTTGGATTTGTGGACATGAAGGAAGGACATTTTATCCTACTATTTATCAACACATACTTGGCTTGATGGTCACATTATAGGAAAGCAGAACAGCAGGCATGCTAAGAGGAAGAGAGCAATACTTGGATCCACACTACACTGATCCCACACTAACAAGGAGCAAAGAATCTCACATGCTTTACACATCCACAATATTATGATCTTGTACTGTGAAATTCTGAATTGTGACTATGTGAACAAATGGAGTTTTGTCATGTACTTCACAATCTTTGCCCTTGTTTTTAGAGGATGCATTGTGGGTTGAATTATGTCTCTTGAGAACTGACAGGTAGAAATCCTAAGCCCCAGAACTTCACAGTGTGACTTTGTTTAGAAATAGGGTCACTGCAAACATAATTACTTGAAATCATACTAGAGTAGAAGAGACTCAAATCCCATATGACTGAAGTCCTTATTAAAAGGGGAGATCCAGGCATTCAGGTGCCCATAGGGAGAGTGCTAGTTAAGGCCCAGTGGAAAGATCAGAGTGATACATCTACAACTCAAGAACCACCAGAAGCTAGGAAGCTTGGAGCAGACCCTTCCCTCATGCCTTCAGAAGAAACATGGCCTTGCCAAGCAGATCTTGATTGTTAGATTCCCAGTCTCCAGAACTGTGAGGCAGCAAATACCTCCTATTTAAGCCACTCAGTTTGTAGAACATTTTTAGAGCAGCCCTAGCAAATTTACACAGGAAGGCTTTAAGGCTTTTGAGAAAGGGGAATAATATTTGGGGTAGAAATAAGAGTCAAATGCCCTGTAGGAGGAGTGGAAGGCAAAATGGCTGGTAATAAAAACTCAGGGAGATGGCTGAAGAGAATCACGCACAGTGCCCAAGGCCTGAAGCAGGTACAGATGGCACTGAGAGGGTGGATGTCACAGAGAGAAAATTTCCAAAAAACAATGACTTTGAATAGCAACAGGTCATTCTGACTAGGAAATAAGCTCTGGAAAGAAAAGGCTTGTGCTGAGGGGTCTGCCATAATCCAATCAGAAAACTAAGACTGTAGCTAGGAAGTACAGTGTCATCATTTGATCCCAAAATGGATAGCATAGCATTGAGCTTCCTTCCTTTTCACAGGACTCTGTGTTCAGTGGTGCTTCTCAACTGTTAATGGGTGCATAAACTGTGGCTGCCCACTAAGTCTCGTTAAAATATAGATTCTGGAGGCTGGGGGTATAGCTTAGTGGCAGAGTACTTGTCTAACATGTGTGGGGCCCTGGGTTCAATCCCCAGAGCCACAAAATATTAATTAATTCAAATGAAATCAATACAGATTCTGATCCAGCTGGTTTGGGCTTGACCTAAGAGTTTTCATTTTTAACCAGATCCTAGGTGGTGCCAATACTCCTGGTCTTTGGCCCACACTTTGGGTACAAAGTATGCTAATTAACATTATGTTAATAGGTAAATAGAAATACGTGGGATGAAGAGAACACTAAGCAAATAGTACTAATTCTTGTACTGGATAAATTAAAGCAGGTCAAATGGCAGTAACAAAGCAATGGCAGCATGAAAGTTACTTGCCTTAAGTCTGTTCTGATAGCCAAACCATAATATGATCTTACATGCTTCTAATTAGGGTATTTACAATTTTCCTAATTTGTTTTTACAACTTAAGGTTCTCCCTGTCCCTGTGTTGGGGATTGAACCCAAGGGTACTTAACCACTGAGCTACATCCCCGATCCTTTTTATTTTTTGAGACATAGTCTCATTTAGTTGCTTTAGAGCCTTGCTAAGTTGCTGAGGCTGGCTTTGAACTTGTGATCTTCCTGCCTTAGGGATTACAGGTATGTGTTATTGTGCCCAGCTATAACTTAAGCTTTTAAATCGTAATCTTTATATCTGCTATATAAGATGGATGGATATTAACATTTTTTGGCACACGGAGTATCTAATAAATTGGTATCTTTATCCCGTTTTATAGAGATACACTGAGCTTTAGAGAGGTTAACTATTGGTCAAGCAGAAGTTCAAACCCACATCTTCTGACCAACCTACAAAACTACCCACCATATCAAACCCCTGACTGCCAGGCCTTTCTGGG
The DNA here is from genome assembly GCA_004024805.1 of Geosciurus inauris. Lineage (NCBI taxonomy): Eukaryota > Metazoa > Chordata > Mammalia > Rodentia > Sciuridae > Geosciurus > Geosciurus inauris. Next base: position 192,335 of record PVHX01000932.1, on the reverse strand, counting down.
TTATACATGATCTCTTTTTATCTATACTTCCCTGTCTTTTTAAGCATGTAAATCACAGTCTATATATTTTTGGTTTACTCTATATTTAGTGATTTTGATAGGTAGCACATTAAGAATATGCCAAGAAAAGATTTAAAAAATGAAACAAGATAATAAATTTCCCTATTCTTTCCTTTAATTTTCTTCCTCTAAGAAAATGGCTCAAGGGGCTGGGGTTGTGGCTCAGTGGCAGAGCACCTGCCTGGCATATGTGAGGCACTGGGTTCGATCCTCAGTACCACACAAAAATAAAATAAAGGTATTGTGTCCATCTACAACTAAAAAATATTTTTAAAAAAGAGAAAATGGCTCAATTCATTTGTTCAATTCCTGCTCCACCCTTTAAAAATAAAGTTTTTAAGAGTCTTATTCAGCCTGTCTTTCCTCTCATGTACTTTTAATTAAGCTCACTCCTATCTAGATATTGTCACTTGTAAAGCTCCTGTATTTATGCCAGAAGAAAGGGGGCAGTTGGCAGATGGTCAAGTGAACTTCTTTACTTCTCTTCTTTAAGGGATCCTCTTTCTTTTGGATTTTATACATAAGAATCGTTGAGGTTCCTCCCCACTTAAATATCAGTTTCTCGTACTTCATGAGAACAAAGATTAAAAGTGAACAAAGATTAAAGTGAATTCAGAACAGTGAAACCATTACCATCAGATAAATTGCTCCACCCCTAAACAGCTTTGGTTGTATTTTGAAGACGTGCAGTATCACATGGAAATCAGTCACACTAATGACATTACTGCCTAGCGGCGATTCTTCCTCTTGACTGCTAGTTATTAATTGTTCATTAATTTACAATGGGTTAACAACACTAAGAAGCCAAACATACCTACTTCTCCCTATGTCTATAATGTACAATGATTTAGTTAAAAATCAAACCCAAAATATCAAGAAACACTTTTAAAATTTTTTTCATCTGATAATCAAAAAGAAATGTATTAAAATATAATTCTCCCAAAAGGATAGCATTGATTGAGCATTTTGTTCTAGGCACTGTTTTAGCATTAAACCTCACAACAACCTGTAGATACTTTTACTACATCTTAGTTAGAGATAAGGAAACTGATTTTTAGGGAGTTTCAGTCACTAGCTCAAAGTCACAGAGTTGGTCAGCCTGAAATTTAAATCCAAGCAGTTGGACTCTAGGCCTAAGATCTTAAGCATTATTGTGTTCTATCTCCCAAGATGCCCATATGTTATATAGGTTTAAACATAAACCTAGAGTTTCTTTTAAATAGCTCCTGTTATTAAGCTACAGAATGAGCAGGCATATCACCAACCTCAAGAATAGCTGGATCTGGGAACTTGAACACTGTCAAGAGTCTCTTTCCGTGTTCCTTGCTGTGCGTCAGATTCATTCTTTCAGACCAGCTTGTGGGGAATCTGTGGTGGTCAGTTTTGCATCACTGTGACCAAAATAGCTGACAAAATATTACTCAGTCTTAAAGAAAAATGAAATTATGGCATTTGTAGGTAAAAGGATGGAACTAGAGAACATCATGCTAAGTGAAATAAGCCAATCCCAAAAAATCAACGACCAAATGTTTTCTCGGAGAAGTGAATGCTGATCCATAGTGGTGGTGGGTGGTGGCTAGGGAAGGATGAAGGAACTTTGGATTGTGCATAATGAGGGGAGTGATGGGGCTGTGGGGATGGAAAGGACAGTAGAATGAGACAAACATTACCCTATATAAATGTATGATTGCATTACTGGTGTGACTGCACCATGTACAGCAAGAGGAATGAGAAGTTATGCTCCATTTGTGTACAATGTGTCAAAATACATTCTACTGCCATGCATAACTAATTAGAACAAATTGAAAAAAAAACAGAAAAAAATCTGGTGTAATAAAAAATCAAAATTAACAACAACAACAAAACAAGAACAACTTAGAGGAAGAAAAGTTTATTTTGGCTCAGTTTCAGAGGTTCAGTTCATGGTGGGTCGACTTCATTGCTCTAGGCACAAGTGAGGCAGAACATCATGGTGAAAGGGCATGGCAGAGGAACACTGCTCTACTCACGGCAGCCAGAAAGCAGAGAGGAGAAGCCAGGGGACAAAATATAACTTCCACAGACATGCCCTCAATGACCCACTTCCTCCAGCCATGCTCTACTTGCCTACAGTTACTGCTCAATACAATAGACCTTTCAAATTATTAATCCATCAAATGACTAATCCACTGATTCAATTGTAACTCTCATAATCTATTAATTTCATCTCTGAACATTCCTGAATTAACACAGGAGCTTTGAAGGAGACCTCATATTCAAACCACAACAGGAAGCTCTAGTTTTATATATTAATGTAAGCCTAGAGAAGAATATATTCATTTCTACTGGTTCCAGAAACAATTCCTATGACTCTGATTACCCACTCTAGGTCATGTAGCCATCCTTAGGTCAGTCACAATTTCAAGAAATAGAGAAATGCAATTTTTCCAGTGAATGTTACATGCTTATTCTTGTTGCCTGAAGGGCCAGGTCTGTACTAGAGGAGAGAAAGATGCTTGGTGGAAAAAATATAATAGCTGCTTATCTAACATGTGTATAGCTCTTTAGAGTTTGCGATGTATTCTCATATGTTTCATGTTTCTTGAGTCACAAAACTACCCTCTGAAGAGGGCGTGTCAAGTATTACTAAGAGAATAGTGATGGGTTAAAATGACCACAAGATCTTTGTCATTCTTTCCATTAAGAGATGGAGTTCATTTCCCATCACTTGAATCTGGGATAACCCTATGATACTTAGCCAATAAGATGTGGCAGAACTTATTACAACTCCTCCTCAGCATCACCTTCAAAAGCACTTGTAGCTTCTACTTTCTCTGAGAATGCTCAATCTTAGAATACTCTCTTTGGAAACTGAACCACTAGGCAGTAAGTTCTCCAATCTAATGGAAAGGGCACACAGAGATGCTCTGGTCAAGAGTTCCAGCTGAAGGCTGAGGTTGTAGCCCAGTGGCAGAGTGCTTGCCTAGCACATGTGAGGCACTGGGTTCAATCCCCAAAACCACATAAAAATAAACTAAATAAAGGTAGTGTCCATCTATATGGGTGTGTGTGTGTGTGTGTGTGTGTGTGTATACACATATATATATTTTTATATATACTTCCAGCCGAGTTCTCAGATAATAGCCAGTATCAATGGCCAGCTGACATAAGTGAGCCACTTTGGACATTCTAGAGTGGTTTGGTTGCAGCAGTAGACAACCAAAACCGATGCAGAGCATGGTAGCCCATGCCTGTAATCCCAGCAACCTAAGAGGCTGAGGCAGGAGGATAGCAAATTTGAGACCAGCTTGGGTAACTTAGATTCTCAGTAACTTAGCAAGAACCTATCTCAAAATTTAATAAGGGCTAAGGATGAAGCTCAGTGGTAAAATGTCCCCAGGCACCAGACAACCAAAAAGGAAAAGAAAAGAAAATGAGGAAGAGGAGAAGGAAACCAAAACAGAAAATAAGTGTCATTGGTTTAAGGTCCCATTGCTAGAAATTATGGGTTGTTATGCTATGCTAAGCCAGACATTGTGACTCTAAGCCCACTGGCCTTTGGTTCCTTATTGCCTCCTATTTAAAACAGAACAAGCCTCAATTCAGAATCTCCATTTGTAGTATTTCTGCCCAGGATGCAGAAGGGAAGTGGAGCATATAATTTGTTCATTCACTTTCAAACATTTGAGAAGCTCTATATGCCAGGCAACTGAACAAAATGCACTTCCAGTTCTCAAGGGACTTAAAGCCTACTCATTGGAGAGCCTCATTAACAGCTCATTCCAACAAGAACTCACAAATGCCATGATGGGGAAAGTGTAGAAACCATGTCCATGCACTAAACATAGCCCAAAGCATGAAATAATAGGCACATCTTCTTGGGTATGGAAGGGTATCTCTGAATCAATACAATTATTCATCAAGATAAATGTGACAGAAAGGGAGCAGGGAAGAAAAACCCAAGTATTTGGGAAAGAATCTGAGTTCCACCCTTCACTTATACGTGCTCTTGGCCGTCACTGAACCTCTCAGCTTCCTGGTCTGTAAATCTGAGATGGGATCACACTATTTATTTTTTATGTACTTGTGAGTTTCTCCCTTCAATTCCTTGTCTTTAATTTGGTGCTTTTTAGTGTGGTTCTTAGCTCAATGCTTCTTCATGCTGCAGATTCTTCTGAAGTGATCCACTGCATCTACTCCTCTAGCTTTTGTTATTATTTACAAAATAAAACCGCTATATGCTTAAACCAGTAATTTCTGTAGACTATCTCTGAACGTACTTATCTACTTACTATACATTGCTAGATGTTCCAAAGGTACATGAAGTCCAAAATATGCAGACTTGAGCTCATCACCACGTCCGCTTAACTACCACTTCCTTCATTTTTCATTGCTTCCTTGAGAATCATTAATCAACAGTTCTATCCAACCTAGTGGCCTGTGAGAATAACTTCACTGTCCCTTTTCCCTCGACCTCACATGTAATCGTTAAGTGCGGCTAATTTTGTTTCCTAAGTATTTCTGGAATTCATCCCTTTGTCCAGATAGCCCATCTTCATGATGGAACCTCAACACCAAAGTCACCCTTCTAGCTCGGGGCAAATAAGTTCCCTTATTGGGACTTCCATTTCGGGACCCGTGAAAGGAGTGTGTAGTGAGAGAGGAAGTTAGTCCGCAACCCGCCGGAGGTCCGAGAAATAATGAGCCTACGTAGGGCGCGCGTGCTGGCGCGCCTGCGCGGGGCTTCAACAAAGTGCTGCCTTCCGGCAGCTCCGGGGGAGGCAGGAGCGGGCGGGTTCCCGCGGTTTGGTCCCGCCATTGGCGGGCGGTTTGAATGACGGAAGTGACGAGAGCTCGGCGATGGCCGCCCCGCAGGCGCACAAACGGCTGTTGGGAAGCTGATCGGCCGCGGCTGTCGGGGTTGGCTTCTTCTGAGCCGCGGCTGCAGGCTCCAGGCTCCCGGTACTCAGGTGAGTGAGGGATGCACGTGCCTCCCCGCCACCCTGGGTATGCACGACGCCCCAAAGCCCAGAAACTGGGCTTCACCCCAGGAAGGGGATCCTCGAACTCAGCGGGTCTCAGGTCTGGGCAGGCGGCCCGCCCCGGCTGTGGTCGGGCTGGCGGCTGAACGGAGCGCCCGGGATTGGAGACGCGTGCGGCCCGGGCTTCTCCTGGCTCGGTTGCGCGAGTGGAGTTGCGCGCCTTACCCGGACGAGTTCGCGTGGGGTTCCCCAGCTGCCTCGCTCGCCCGTGAGCTTCCACGCCCCGGGGTAGCGGTGCTGAGGGTATTCTGCCACTCCCACTTAGCGCAGGTCACCTGCGGACGTGGTCTGAATCCTGGTGGCCATTTAAAAGCATTGCCTGGAGCCGCATCCTGCAGAGCGGATCTCTTGTGGGGTCTGCTACCCTTGATTTCTCTGGTATGCGGTCAGACTCGGCTTTTAAAACAATGACAGTCCTGAGTATTTTATACTTAAAATGTTTCGCATTGATTAAGTCACATAATTACTAGAACAACCTGTTAGGGAAGCTGTTACTTCCCTTACACAATTTGAGAAAATGAGACCAAAGCGATTTAAATGATTTGGCCTGTGTCGTCTTCTAATAAGTGGCAGCGGTGGATCTTGAACCCGCGTCATCAAAGTCTAGTATTTTATGTTTACCATGTGCCAGGTACTGTTTTATCCTCAGTCAGAGATATTACAAGACAAGTAGAAATAGGGCAGCAGGGGAAACGTCCTAAGTAGAATTCCATTTGGTAGGCATAGAAGGAATAATGGAAATAGCAAATAACATTTATTGATAAACACCACAGTAATCCTTTCAAACAGTCGTCTATGGGTACTAAAGTAAGTAGGCAGAAATATGGTGAAAAACATGATTTTTTTATATAACTTCTATCTATCAGATACTTATAAGAGAAAAACAATAACTACAGTGGAGAAATCTGATAGGCACCATCTTCACCAAGTGTTCAAAATCACATCACCAATAGTAAGACATATCAACATCTTTTGCCCCCTAATAGGTCAGGATGAACTTAATTATGTAGTGTTTTTGCCAGAAATGCACAACCTCTGCCTAGTCATAAGTAAAGATCAGACAAAATTAAATTGAGGGTGCTGAACTAAAAAACTGGCCGGTGTTTTTTTTCTTTTTTTTTAAATATTAGGGTTTTGAAAAGGCTAGGGAACTGTCCCATATTAGAGGAGACATGGCAATCAGGAGAATGTAACCCACAGACCTTCCTGCATTCTGAGAGTGTCAGTGGTAGGGATACTAAGGTAGGCCTATTGCTGAGAAAACTCCAGAGAGGTCTTGAGCCTGCCTTAGCATCCCCTATCCACTCTATGTCAGACTTTCATTGTAGTCTCAGTGTTTCTAGCCTTTTCCAGCTCCTTCCCAGAGGCATCTCCCCTAAATTTAATCCCATCTTGGCTTTTGCTTTCTGGAGGGTCCAGTTACACAATCACCAAGTGCCCAGGATTGGGTCCTGATCCAGAAAATAGATGGTAGTAGGATAATTGACAAAATTTGAATAAAGTCTATAGATTAGTTAAAAGTATTGGGCTAGGGGCTGGGGTTGTGGCTCAGTGGTAGAGCGCTTGCCTCGCATGCGTGAGGCACCGGGTTCGACTCTCAGCACCACATAAAAACAAATAAATAAAATAGAGATATTGTGTCCATCTACAGCTAAAAAATTATTAAAAAAAAAAAAGTATTGGGCTAGTGTTCATTACCTGATTTTGGTTATTATTCTGTGGTTAAGATGTTGACATTTGGAGAAACTGGGGAAAGGTATATGGTAATTAAAGTAGAAATTATTTTCAAATAAATTTTAACAGTTTTAAATTGTGCATGGAAAAGCAATTCTATTGTATCAGGTAAAAATAACTATAATCCTCTGACAAATGAGATGATGAATACTAAAAAGAATATGAAAAATTAGTTTTTTCCTTTTATATTAAAGTGTAATTTAGAATAAAACACCCAGATCTAAGCATACCATTTGAGGAATTTTTACATATGTGTACACCTACTTAACCATCACACAAATCACAATATAGAGTACTTCCAGCAGGCTCCTTTGTGTCTCAAGTCCTAGTCAGTAATTTCCACAAAGGTAATCCCTATTTTAACCTCTTTCCTTATGGATTTGTCTTGAATCCATTGTTTTTGAACTTCATATGAATGGAATTTTATTATATGCTCTTTTTCATATCTAGCTTTTTTCCCCATCCGTAGCATGTGAAGTTTTTATTTTTCCTATTTATTTGAATATTGACACATTTAAAATCATAATACCATCCTTCAATTGTTAGGAATCTTATCCACGAAGAGCAGGCTATAATTAATAGAAAACTAAAGTAGGTGGTACCTAAACAACATAGAATTCAGTCCCATATAAAAGTGTAGATAATATATATTACAAGTGGGCAAGTTAGGGGTGAGTGAATGAGTAGGGTAGGAATTACTAGAGAGCAGTTTCATGAAGAAGCAGGGTTTATGCCAGCTTTAGAAAGATGTTCTATCCAGTAACACAGTTTATCTCCCTGATCATTGTGAAGAGATTTAAGAAGTGTTGATGTGTCTCAGATAAAATAGTTTTGCATCGATGTTAAGTGTATAATTTTTTTGAAGTGGTGGTAATGTGAATTAGTTGATATCAGAATTATTGAGAAGGGTTTTTAGATTATACAGTCTACAGATTCTGAACCTTTTTTTCCCATTTCCCTTATATGGTGGCATGTTAAAAACTGGGGAGAAGTGGGAGAACACCTGAGTATATAAGTAGTATTAGAAGAATATACCTGGAAATCTAAACACTGACACATGCAGTTATTCTAGAAATGATTTTTTAAATGGTCATTCATTTAAAACCATACCTTGTATTTTTGAGGAATTGTTTACTGTATAATATGGCCCATGGAATTGATGTGATTCCATCAGACATAGTGATGCTTGGTGATTGAGATATACAAGAAACAGCTGAATCAAGTGGCCAGGAGCCCTTGTTTTCAATAGGTTATCAAAGTTCTAAAGTGTTAAACTGTATTATGAAAACATTTGTTCTCTGCCAACATACTTTTTTAAAATCTTCCTGCTTTTTTACATTTAAACTAAGTAAACTCTGGAAATGCCCATCAACAATAAGTCAGGTCCTGAGACTCCAGGTAAACAGTCTGTAGGTGGGGAGAATTTTTTTCTCCCACCTCTGAGAACCACTGATCTAAGTGCTGTATTTACAATAGCTATTTATAAACAAGTTGGAAAAATTATTTTATTTGCCTATATACAGCCCTCTTAATATGAATTTTGAAAATTATTTTAATCTTTGCTGCTATTTCAATGGCATATATCTTTATAGACATTTTTTCTTTTTTAAAAATTCAGATCCTTTGTATTTAAAGTATACAGAAATGAAAAGAAAGGTGGTGAATGCTGGCAAGCTGAGATTAAGTCCCAATGAGGAAGCTTTCATTTTGAAGGAAGATTATGAAAGAAGACGAAAACTGAGATTGCTACAGGTATGATTTCTTCTAAAGACTTTAAAGTCTTTGTCTCTCCAAATCATTCAGGGTTTTTTTTTGTTTGTTTTGTTTTGTTTTGCATTAAAATGTTCTAAATGAGATGTTGCATTTAAAAGCCTCTTCTGGCTATAAAAAAGCCCTGTTGTTTCCATATTAACTAGTTTTGGAACATTTGAAAAATAGGATGAGATGGTAAGTAGTTTGGGGGAGAGTTGGAAGATAGTTATTATTTGATTAAACAAATATTAGAAAATAAACCTTTAAGTAGTTTTAAATAATCTGTAGTCTGTAGATGAGAATAGAACATAGAATGATTTCCCAGAAAACTTGTTGAAACAATTATTAGTTTTTTGAGACAAATTCAGTAGAAGTTATAGATTGTGATTTTCTAGCTGTCTAGAATAATGTAGTTAAGTCTTTGCAAAGCATGTTTTAGGTGCTATTCTGTCTAGAATTGGTGATGTTGTACCACAGAAATGGAGTTTTCATCTGACTCTATCTCTGCTTTGGGTTGTGAATTTCGTTAAGTCATGTTTACCATTTTAAACTTTTATAGGTTTTTAGAGTGATGGTGGCAGTTCCATTAGAGGTTTAGGGGAGACAGATCTATATAAATGCCTTTGAAGTAATCTTGAGCTTCTTATTTTTTCAACATTGTTTGGATTTTCTCTTCTACAAAGACCTTATCTTACATAAGATGAGTATTCAGGGGAATTGATGGGCCTGAAGAGAATTCATTTGAGTTCCTATTTCCAGATAGCTTTTCAAAAGAGTTTCAGTGTGACTCCTTCATATAATCCATTAAATGTTCATTCTTTAGGTTCGAGAACAAGAAAAGGATATCGCCTTGCAGATAAGAGAAGACGTAAAGCAGAGGAGAAATCAGCACTTTACTCGTTTGGCAGAAGAGCTAAGGGCAGAATGGGAAGAATCACAAACTCAGAAAATACGCAACTTGGAAAAACTGTATTTGGCAAGCTTAAGAAATATGGGAGAGGGACATCGACAGGCCAAAGAAAATGTGAGTGAGCTTCTTTGTCTGCCTGATTGTGGCAGTAATATCAGTTAGATTATATTTGTTGAATGCTTGGGATTTAATTTAATTTGAAAATAGTAGTATGTCTTTCCCCTAGTAAGTCATGTCAAGTAAAATATATCTTTCTGTGACGTTTAGCAGTATTCTCTTCTGGTTCTTACCTATCTGTGTAAATCAAATAATAATCTTATGAATCAAATTATTTATCTCAAGCATTTTGGACAGGTTCAGTGGAATAAATTTAGATTTCTAATTTCAGTGTCATTCCTGATACCTCTAAACATGTTGGATGTATTGTATACTCTTGAATTTCATTCACAAATAGTAACAATTTTTTGATGACTTTCAGAAAGGAAAGGAAGAACTTATTCAGTATTTAACACTGCCTCCTAAATTTATTTTGATTTGTTTACTGCCATTTATGGTTAGAAAATACTAGTTTGCCATTTCAGAATCAGTCATACAATAAAGAGACCGGTTCCAAAGAAGATAAATCTTTGATAAAGATTAATGAGAAAAAGAAATATCTTTAAATAATGTGGCAGGCAGTCTGATTCTTGGTCCTAGTTTTGGTCTGTTTTTAGTGTTCAGTTCAGATGTCATATTTTTGTAGCTTTATGTTTGCCATCATTAACTTTTTGCTTTAGTGCAGTTTTTCCTTAACCTCAGTCATTTGTGTGGCACCTCATGATTTTTGCTCTGGCTAGTAACCACTGGTATTACCATAAATTTGGCATTTCAATTTAAGGGGATTCTCTTATTACTTAATTTAACCCTTGTCCTAGTACTTTGATAAGTCTGTTTTTGTAATAATATAAGTTAAATGCTTATATTAACTTTAAATTATGTTGTTTCTATTTGTCCCTCCTGATATGGCGTGCTGCCAGTGGTACCACTGAATATTTTACTATAGTATGTAAGAAAGTATGCTAAAATTGAAAACTCACTTCTGTTCTGACATCAAACAGTTGTATTTCTACAGATCTCGTTTAACATGACATTTTAAGTAATGCATACTTTTAGGAGCCTGATTTAGATGCTCTAGCACATCGGGCAGCAGAAAGGAAAAGAAAAGCAGACATAAGGCATCAAGAAGCCCTGAAAGTACAGAAAAATCAAAAAGAAATATTAACGAAACAAAAAACCTGGTAACGTATCAATTTTCATCATATTCTCAACTAAAACTAACATGGCTGGAAATAGATGCTACCTAGTGTGATGCAGTGGGGGAGTGGTTTACTGAGGTGAACATAATAATGAATGAGCTTTCTCTTTTAGTTGTAATATGAACATTTTGAGTGTTGTAGCAGTTGGTAAGTTTCTGGAGAAATATGTATCTGGTTCAGAATATATGTCAACTAAAATCTGTTTGATGTAAAAGAGGAATAAAAATCAGTATAAATTAAGACCATTAAAAGAAAGCTGGAGAAGTAGTAGTAGAGTGCTTGTCTAACGTGTGATGCTCTGGGTTTCATCCCCAATACTGGGGGAAAAAAAGAATATTGAAAGAGGTAGAGACTATAGATTCTGGAAGTCATTAGCACTTTTGTATGCTGTAAAAAGAAACCTGTTACTGGTCAGCAGTGGTCATTTTATACAACATTTCTAGTTTTAACTCTAAATTGTCCTAAAAAATATTAGATGTTTGTTGGGTTGGTCTACACTGTGGAGCCTGTCTTTAGATGTTCCTCTTTTATTGGTAAGCATTGTCTTACATGTCCAATGTGTATAAACTGTTAAACAGCATGCTGAGCCTGTGGGGTCAGACTGGAGGACTTGTAAAGATCCTCTAACTTTTATATTTTTAACCCTAAGATATTACCTTAGAGGTTAATTGATGAGTAATTAAGAGATTAATTGATCTCTTGTTTTGTTTTTTTTTTTATTTGTAAGGCATATAAAAGCTCGAAAAGAAGCTCTGCTTGTGGAAAAAAAGAGATCTGCCAAAATTACAAGTCGGCCCCCTCCTCCTCCAGCTCTTTTTGAGGTGAGTTACTTTGAGCTTCGGGAGGAACTTGGTTATGATAATTCTTTGCTGTTAAAATTCAATGTAGTTCAAAATAGTTTTCATTTGTTTAAACTTAATTGTACAAGTAATGCATAAGTATAGCTGGAGTATTTTAAAATAACTGTGTAAGTGCTTTGGTGTGGGTATGAATTATATGTAAACATACAGTTATCCTTTTTTCTTCCAACTTATGAAAATTTTTCAAATACAGAGAAGTTTAGAATGCAATGAATGCCTTTTATATACAGGTTTTAAGTAGATAAGTATCTATTTGCACATTTTTGTTTTAATTTTTATTTTAGTTATACATGAACACAGTGTCTTTATTTTGTTTACTTATTTTTATGTGGTGCTGAGGATCAAACCCAGTGCCTCACACGTGCAAGGCAAGCGCTATGCCACTGAGCTACAACCTCAGCCCCTATTTGCACATTTAATGTAAAATACATGGGTAGTATTTCACCCTAAATATTTGAGCATGCTTCTTATAAGAATATTCTCTTATATGATCACAATGCCATTATCACTCTAAGAAAATTAACATTAATCCCTTAATGCCACTTAATATTCAATCTGTAATCACAGTTTTCTGATTGACCCTAAATTCTCTTGTCTTACAATTTTTTCATTTTAAAATCAGGATCTGTTTGGGTTCTCACATTGCTTCTGCTTGTTTTGTCTGTTTCTCTTATTCTACAGTATTATGTACTCCAGCTCTAGTCAACTTATTTGTTTCGGACTTTTGAAGAGACTAGTTTCACATATTCTGCCCTTGTCTTATTTCTGTATGGGTCTGTGCACTGTATTTCCATTAAAAATGGGGATAGGTTTAAAAGCTTGATTATATTTTGCAAGAATACTGTGTAAGTGATGTGTAGTTGATGATGTCACATCAGGCAGTATAGAATGGTGGTTGCTCTTCTATTAATGATTCTCAGTTTGATCATTAGGTTATAGTGGTGACTATGAAGGATGTCCATCAAAAGGCATACTTTTCCCTTTTCAGTTCCCACATAATCCATGAGGTAACACTTTGGTGCCTGGCTGTTATCTGTCATCCTACATTTATTCTATTTTTAAAAAGAAAAGGTTATCTTACCAATGGGCATGAACATTAGCTCCTTTTAAGAAGATAGGTGTGGGGCTGGGGTTGTGGCTCAGTGCCTTGCATGCGTGAGGCGCTGGGTTCAATCCTCAGCACCACATAAAAATAAATAAAATAAAGATATTGTGTCCATCTACAACTAAAAACAATTTAAAAAAAGAAGAAAACAGGTGTGTTCTTTGTCTTTTCCTTTAGCAAATTTCAGAGTAAAAGTTGTGCTTACACATCCAGTATTGGAAAATGGTTTTTCTTTCCTTTCCCTTTGTGACTGTGATTATAGATTGTGGATTTCTATTTATTCAGTGTTAGTCAATTATCATCATTATTCTTTTTCTTCTGATGTTTGCAGTATCTGAAATTTTTATCAGCAGGAGACTTCAAGCTGGCTCTATGTTCTCATTGCTTCTTGAGCACATCCTTGTTCTCTAGCCCAGCATATGACCCAGGATCACTGTGAACTCCCTGATTTCACATCTGGAGTCTCCAAAGCCCTGATTGTTTTTAGTGGTGATCTTATAGACCAAGATCTGGGTTATTATATTTTTAATTTAAATAGAAAACATTATTTTTGAAAGAAGTCTATTACCCAAGCTTATAAAGGCATTTGGGAAAGAACAGTGTCACTGAATATGTTTTTTTTTTAATATATATATTTTTTTAGTTGTAGATGGACACAATACCTTTATTTATTTATCTTTATGTGGTGCTGAGGACCCAGTGCCTCACATGTGCTAGGTGAGCACAACCCCATCCCTGAATATGTTTTGAATTGGTTGTGAGTATATGTGTGGAAGGGAGGGAAAGGATTTTGGGTTTAGGTTGTAAACCTAAATACAGTGAGTATTTGGGGACCCCAGAGGTGTACCCTATGAAGAAGCAGTGTCAAGTACACAGAATATAGATACATTTTGTATCTCTATGCAGCCAAACAAATAAAAATATGAATGCTGAGAAGTCTGAGGAAATGAGACTGTTTAGTCTTCTCAAACTATAGGTCTTGCCTTAATTAATCCAAGAAAATAATGTATTTTTTTGTGAAATAAAATCTTATGAGAAAACTTTCTATAGTGAAAAGAATGGATTCTTTTCATGCACTTAATAGATTTTAGTTGTCTTGGGTTTCTTATTTGTTATCTCATTTAATCACCACAGTACCCTCGTAGGGTAGAAGTCATCTCTGTTTCACAAGTGAGGAACACTGAAGATCAAGGACTAAATAACCTGAGCACAGTAATTTAACAGTTAAGTGAGAGAACCAGAGTTTATGTCAAGGTCTGTTTAATTCTGTAAAGATCATGATCTTTCTACTGTGATACTTAGCTTTTCATGAATATACCTTCTTAGATGTCACTCTTCTGTTAAACTATTATAGACTCTACAGTTTGTAAATGTAAACAACTATAATCATTTTATAGAACTGCTAAAGAATAGTTTGTATTGAAACCCCTGAGATGTTATAAAAGCTCATATCTCTGATATCTTGTACCATATATTATATATTTTTAAAGCATATTAGTTATCTTTTATGCACTGCCTTCAAAGAAAGTGTACCAGCTGGAGGAGAAAGCTCCTATCTGTAGTTGTGGGACTTCTTCCCTTAGTGGGTGCTGTTTTTTTTGGGGGGGTGGGTATTGGAGATTGAACTCAGGGGCACTCCACCACTGAGCCACATCCTCAGCCCTATTTTCTGTTTTATGTAGAGGCAGGGTCTCACTGAGTTGCCTAGCGCCTCGCCATTGCTGAGGCTGGCTTTGAACTCGCGATTCTCCTGTCTCAGCCTCCCTAAGTGCTGGGATTACAGGCTTGCGCCACCGCGCCCTGTGGGTGCTGTTTTTTTGTTTTTGTTTTTTTTTTTTAATTTTTTTTTTTTAGTTGTAGATGGACACAATGTCTTTATTTTATTGCTTTGTATGTGGTGCTGAGGATTGAACCCAGGGCCTCACGCCTGCAAGGCAAGCACTCTACCGCCGAGCTACAATCCCAGCCCTGAGGGTGCTGTTTTTGTTGTTGTTGTTGTTGTTATTGCTCTTTTTAGCCAATCTTAGGTTAAAACTAAATCTTTAATTCTCAATCTTTTCTTTCTTATTTTTTTTTCCCTTTTGAGCTTGTATTGAATTTTTTATGTCAGTGCTACCACTTTACAGTTTTAGAAGTACTTTTTCATAGATTATTTGATTCCTTCAATAATTGTCACAATATGCATTATAATTATATATGAGTGGGATTTGTTGTTATATATTCACACGCACACACAATGTAATAGTATAATTTGGTTAGTTTTGTTCCCCAGTACCTCCCTTTTCTCTCCCTTCCTTCTTCCGTGTGGTCCCCTTCCTCAACTCTCCTGGTTTCCCATCTATTTTCATGAGATCCCTTCCCACCAGTTTTTCCTGTTTTCTTTCTAGCTTACACTTATGAGAAAATATCCAAATTTCAGGATGTTTTTTCTAGTTCTGTGAGGAATGTCATTAGTATATTGATGGAGAATTTATTGAATCTATAGATTGCTTTTTGGTAATGTAGCCATTTTCACAGTATAAATTCTGTCTATTCATTAACCGAGGAGATTTTCTAATGTATTATTTAATTTCTTTCTTCAATGCTCTATAATTTTCATTGTAGAAGTCTTTCTGACCTTGGTAAGATTTATCCCTAGGTTTTTGTTTTGTTTTGTTTTGGTTTTTTTGAGACTGTAAATGGAATTGTTCCTGATGTCTTTTTTAGCATATTCATTATTGGTGTTTAGGAAAGTTATGATTTTTGTATGTTAATTCTGTATTCTGGTACCTAATTTTCTTGAAAAAACCGAGGGACAGAGAAGTTACAGTACATTGCTATGGTTTCATAGCTACTGTATTGTGTAGAAAGAAGAGACTTAACAGAAATGTTATTTTTTTGTGAACATTCTTTTCATTATGTTTATACAAAATGTCAAATTGTCAGAGCTTCTAATGATTAGGACTGTTACTTTGAACTCTTTCAAGGCAAGAGCCATAATTTTATTTTACATTTCAACATCATTTACAATGCATACTGTGTTTTGTGTATGATGGGCATTTAAGAAATTCCTTGTTTGTTTAGTTGATTTAATTAGTTATCAGTACATAATTATAGATGGAATCTGTTTCTGTGATAAAATATGAAAAAGGGAGTGGAAGTAGTAGTGTATTTATCTTTTTGAAAGTTGTTTTGTTGTGGAATAAGTATATTTAAGTATTGGCTAGCAGTTTGGGACCAAAACTTAAAATACATAATTAAATATTGAGAGTAAGAAAGACTCATGTGAACTATAGTGGAATTTTTGTAATTAGATGTGGAATAGGATATAACAGTGTATGTTTCTTCCTCTGAATTAAGTGCTTGTAATTTGATTTGAGTCTTGTAAACAAAGTCTTGTAAACACTTTACTCAGATGATTTAAAATGAAATATGTCTCTAAATAACTTAGAAGTTGAAGTGAACTTCTGAACTGAAGTAAAAGATATTGATTATATTAAAGACACTTGGAAAGTGTTTTATAGTACTAGTGGATCTGGTACTTTTGTTAAAATTCAAAATAATTTAACTTTGGAAATAAGAGATTTATTTCATTGTGACCAGAGTTTTTAGCTAATGTCAAATGACGTTTACTGATTGTATTAGTTTCTGTTGCTTATAAGATAGTACCACAGACTGAGTATTATAAAGAAGTTATAAAGAAAGGTTTATTTGGCACTGTGGTTCTGGTGCAAGGTGGAAGGACTGCATCTGTTGATGGCCTTCTTGTTGGTAGAATCCCCAGTTGATGAAGGGCCTAATATGGCCAAAAACAGGTATTATGCAAGAGACCTAGCCAAATTGACTTTAATAGCAGATTCATTTTGAAAATGACTCATTGATAACTTAAAAGGATAAAGGATTTATCCATTCATTAGAGGAGAGCTCCAATCAGTTCCCAGTGGTCCTACCTCTTAATATCATAATAGGGATTAAATCTCAACATAAGTTTTAGAGAGAGCAAACCATATTCAAACCCAAATCATAGCACTGATTAAAATGCAAATTGTGTTTGTGTTTGTTTTTGGATTTCCAGCTTTAAGTGAAAATTAATGCTTTTAACCTAAGCCATGTTTTTTTTATGTTCAATTTTCAGAACATTGAAGTAAAAAGAATTTCTTCAGTGAAAACCAATAGTTCTACCTACCATCATATTTCTACTCTTGTGAATAGAGAGATGGTCACAAAACAGGTGATTGACTTACTGTTTATTCATACCCTCACTTCATTATTTATGTTTGCTGAATTGATTTATATTTTGGTTCTGTGTCTGGTATTGCCAGATTTCAAAAATTTGAACAGTCCTAGTAATCATCTTAGGGCAACAATGATCAAAATCACTTAAGTATGCTTCGGATTTTCATTTCTGGTATACAGTGCTCTTAGGTGAATAAAAGAAAGTAGATGACTTTTTAAATGGTGGATTTTTAAAACATTTTTATCATAAAGTAATATATGCTATCTGTGAAAAAATTTGTAACTATACACCTAAGTGTTAATTAGGGGAAGTACCAATGATTTCATGATCAAAGGGTAATATGGTTAATATTTTAATTCATTAATTTGTCTTTATAGACATATCCACACTTTTTTCCCCCCGGTATGGGATTTGAACCTAGGGTCACTTTACTACTGAGCCACATCCCCAGTCCTTTTTATTTTTAATTTTGAAACAAGGTCTTGGTAAGTTGCTCAGGGCCTCCCTAAATTGCTGAGGCTGGCACTGAACTTGTGATTCTCTTGCCTCAGTCTCCCAAACTGCTGGGATTACAGGCATGTGTCATTGCACCTGGCTTACACACACTTTTAAAAATACTGTTTTTGCAATACTGGGAAATGAACCCAGGGGTACTTTATCACTGATCTATATCCCTAGCCCTTATAACTGTTTATTTTGAAATGAGATCTTACTAAATTGCTGAGGCTGGTCTCAAACTTCAAATCCTCCTCACTAGTCAGCCTCACTAGTCACTAGATTATAGGCATGCATCACATCTGGCTAAAAACACAATTTAATAGCCATTTAATAGTTTATAATGGAATTTTTAAAATCATTCCTATGTTATTTTGGTTTATTTGCTTCTATAAATGGTGTAAACATAATAATCTTATACATTTATGTCCACATCTGATTGTATATTGAGAATAGATCCCTAGAAGAGTAATTATTAGTTCCAAAGTGTATAACATTTGATACAGATCATTAAATTGCCTTTTATTTTTATTTTATTTTATTCTTTTTTGTTATACATGACAGTAGAATTCATTTTGACATAATTATACAAGCTTGGAATATCTTATTCTAATTCAGTCCCTAGTGCCTCTCCTCCTTCCTTATCCTAACCCTGCTCCCTTCCCCCTAGTGATCTTTCTGCCATTTACGCATAGTTATTTTTTTTTAATTAATTTCTTGTGAGATTAATTGGTGAGATTCCCTGTGGTATATTCATATATGTGCACAGGAAAGTTATGTCAGATTCATTCCACTGTCTTTCCTTTTCCCATTCCCTGTTCCTTCCCTTTCTTCCCCTTGTTCTACTTCACTGGAGTTTTCCCCTTACCACCCTTATGGTTAGCTTCCACATATCAGAGAAAACATTTGACTTGTGTTTTTTGGGGATTAACTTATTTCACTTAGCACGATAGTCTCCAGATCCATCTATTTACTGGCAAATGTCATAATATTATTCCTATTTATGGCTGAGTAAATACTCCATTGTGTATATATACCACATTCTCTTTATCTGTTCATCTGTTGAAGGGCACCTAGGTTGACTCCATAGCTTAGCTACTGTGAATTGTGCTGCTATAGAGATTGATGTGGCTCACTGTAGTATACTGATTTTAACTCCTTTGGGATATATACTGAAGAGTAGTATAACCAGGTCATATGGTGGTTCCATTCTTAGTTTTTTGAGGAATCTCCATACTGCTTTCATTAGTAGTTGCAACAGTTTGCAGTACCACCAACAGTGTATGAGTGTGCCCTTTTCCCCACATACTTGCCAGTATTTATTACTTGTATTCTTGATAATTTCCATTCTGGCTAGGGTGAGATGAAATCTCAGTGTAGTTTTGATTTGAATTTCTCTAATTGCCAAGAATGCTGAACATTTTTTCATGTATTTGTTGGCTGTTTGTATTCTTTGTATTTCTTTCTTTTTCTTTTCTTTTCTTTTTTTGGTATCAGAGGCACTTAACCACTGAGCCACATCCCTAGTGTTTTTTTTTTTTTTTTTAATGTTTATTTTTTAGTTGTAGGTGACAGAATATCTTTATTTTATTTTATTTTTATGTGGTGCTGAGGATCGAACCCAGTGCCTCATGCGTGCTAGGCGAGCACGCTACCACTGCGCCATAATCCCAGCCCCCCTAGTGTTTTTATATTTTGTTTAGAGACAGGGTCTCGCTGAGTTGCTGAAGCTGGCTTTGAACTTATGATACTTCTGCTTCAGCCTCCTGAGCTGCTGAGATTACAGGAGTACGCCACTATGCCCAGCCTTATATTCTTCTTTTGAGAAGTGTGTTTTTGTATATCCTGGATATTAAAATACTCTCTGAGTAGAAGAAGGTGGCAAAGATTTTTTCCCATTCTGTGGACTCTCTCTTCATGCTCTTGTTTCCTTTGCTGTGAAGAAGCTTTTTAAATTGATGCCATCTCATTTATCAAATTTTTATTTTACTTCTTGCACTTTAGGGGTCTCATTAAGGAAGTTACTTCCTGAGCTGATATGTTGGAGTGTTGGTCCTGTGTTTTCTTTTAGCAAGTGCAGTGTTTCTGGTCTAATTCCTAGGTCTTTGATCCACTTTGGGTTGAGTTATTTTGTTTATGTTTTTGGATTTTTTTGGGGGGGGGTATTGGGTATTGAACTCAGGGGCACCCAGCCATTGAGCCACATCCCAGCCCTAATTTGTATTTTATTTAGAGACAGGGTCTCACTGAGTTACTTAGCTCTCCTCGTTGCTGAAGCTGGCTTTGAACTTATGATCCTCCTGTTTCAACCTCTGGAGCCGCTGAGATTACAGGCGTGTGCTGCCACTCCTGGCTGGGTTGAGTTTTGTGCAAGGTGAGAGATAGGGGTTAAATTTCATTCTACTACATTTCTAGTTTTCTAGTTTTCCCAGCACCATTTGTTTAAAAGGCTATTTTTTCTCCAATGTATGTTTTTGGCACCTTTGTCAAGTATGAGATAACTATTTATGTGGGTTTTTCTCTGTGTCTTCTATTCTATTGGTCTTCATACCTGTTTGGATGCCAGTACCATGCTATTTTTGTTACTATACCTCTGATGTATAATTTACAGTCTGGTATTATGATGCCTCCTACTTCGCTTTTCTTGCTGAGGATTGCTTTGGCTATTCTGGCCAGGCCTCTTATTTTTTCAAATGAATTCCATGACTGCTTCTATTTCTATGAAGAACATCACTGGAATTTTGATGGGAATTGCCTTGAATCTGTATAGTGCTTTTGGTAGTTGTTTTAGTCAGCTTTTTCACTGCTGTGACTAAAAGACCTTACAACAAGAACAATTTTAGAGGAGGAAAAGTTATTTTAGGGCTCACAGTTTCAGAGGTCTCCGTCCATAGACAGCTGGCTCCATTCCTTGGGGTTTAAAGTGAGACATCATGGCAAAAGAGTATGGTGGAGAGCAGTAGCTCACATGATGATCAGAAAGCAGGAAGACCACTTACCACATACAAAATATATACCCTAAAGGCACCCCAAGTGACCACCTCCTCCAGGCACACCTTATCCATCTTAAGTTACCACTCAGTTGATCCCATCAGAGGATTGATTCACTGATGGGTTAAGGCTTTCATAATCCAGTAATTTCTCCTCTAAACCTCTTGCATTGTCTCACACAGGAGCTTTTGGGGAACATCTTACATGCAAACCATTACAGTTCTATGACCATTTTGATAATATTAATTCTGCCAATCCAAGAACATGGGAGTTCTATCCATCTTCTATGGTCTTCAATTTCTTTCTTAGTGTTCTGTAGTTTTTATTGTAGAGGTCCTTCACTTCTTTTGTTAGATTGATTCCCAAGGTTCTTTTGTTTTTGAGGCTATGTAAATGGGATCATGTTTCTAATTTCTTTTTGAACAGATTTGCCATTGGAATGTAGAAACATGATTGATTTATGAGTATTGATTTTGTATACTGCTACTTTGCTGAATTCATTTATGAGTTCCAGAAAGTTTTTTTTTTTGTGAAGTTTTTTGGGTTTTCTGAATAATAGGATCATCTCCTCAGAGATAGTTTAAGCTCTTCTTTTCCTATTTGTATCCCTTCAATTTCCTTATCTCGCCTAATGCTGTGGCTAGAGTTTCAAGGACTGTGTTGAATAGAGGTGGTGAAAGTGGGCATCTATCTTCCTATTTTTAGAAGGAATGCTTTCAATTTTTCTCCATTCAGAATAATGTTGGCCTTGGATTTGTCATATATAGCCTTTACAATGTTGCGGTTTTGTTCCTTCTATCTCTAGTTTTTCTAGTGTTTGAAACATGAATGGATGCTGTATTTTGTCAAATGTGTTTTCTGCATCTATTGAGATAATCATATGGTTTTTGTGTTTGTTTATGTGGTGGAATACAGTTACTGATATCTGTATGTTGAACCAACCTTGCATCCCTGGGATGAACCCCACTCGTTCATCCATGGTGCACTATCTTTTTAATGTGTTTTATATGCAATTTGCCAGTATTAAGAATTTTCACATCTATGTCATCAAGAATATTGATGTAAAGCTTTCTTTCCTTGATGTATCTTTGTCTGGTTTTGGTATCAGGGTGATACTGGCTTCATAGAATGAGTTAGGAAGAGTTACCTCCTTTTTCTTTTCATGGAATAATTTGAGGAGGATTAGTATTAATTCTTCTGTAAAGATGTGGTAGAATTTGACTGAGAATCCATCCTGGTCTTTTCTTTGTTGGTAGGCTTTTGATGGCTTCAATTTCATTACTTGAAATTGATCTGTTTAAATTTTCTGTATCCTCTAGGTTCAATTTTGGTGGGTCACATGTCTCTAGGAATTTGTCAGTTGTCTTCAAGATTTTGTAGCTTGTTGGAGTATGAATTTTCAAAATAGTTTCTGATAATCCTGTGGATTTCAGTAGTGTCTATGGTGATATTTTCTTTTCATCATGGATTTTAATAACTTGAGTTTTTCTGTCTTTCTTTAGGTTAGCTTGGCTAAGGGTTTATCAGTTTTGTTTAATCTTTCCAAACACCAACTTTTGTTTCATAGATGTTTTGAATTTTTTTTTCAATCTCAATTTTATTGATTTTTATCTCTGGTTTTAATTATTTCCTCTCTTCTACTGATTTTGCTGTTCATTTGTTTATCTTTTTCTAGGGCCTTGAGATGTAATGTTAGACTGTTTTTTTGATATCTTTCTATTTTAATGTATGAATTTAATGCTATGAACTTTCCACTTATGAACTGCCTTTGTAGTGTCGCAGACATTTTGATATGTTGTATCATTATTTTCCTTTAACTTAAGTTTTTTTCTCTCCTGATTTCTTCTACTGTCTATTCATCATTCAAAAGTGTACTATTTAGTCTCCAGATGTTAGTGTGATTTCTGTTTTATCTTATTGTTGATTTCTAATTTCATTCCATTATGATATGATACAATGAAAGGTATTGTCTCTATTTTTTTGTATGTGTTTTCTAAGAGTTGCTTTGTGGCCTAACATATTGTGTATATAAGAGAAGGATCCATGGGCTATTGAGAAGAAGGTGTATTCAGTCACTGATGGATGAAATATTCTATATTTGTCTGTTCAAATTAATTACATATTTTAGTTCTATAGCATCTTCATGTATTTATTTTTTTGGATGATCTATCCAGTGATGACATAGGTGTGTTGAAGTCACCCAGTATTATTGTGTGATGGTCTATTTGATTTTTAATATTGAGAAGGGTTTGTTTGATAGATGTAGATGCTCTATTTGGGGCATAAATATTTACTGTCACTATTTCTTGTATGAATTTTTTAAGCAGTATGAAATGACCTTCTTTGTCTCTTCTGATTAATTTCTATAGCTTGAAGTTTACTTTATCTGATATGAGAATAGTAACTCCTGCTTGTTTATGAGATCCATGTGAATGGTATGTTTTTTTTTCCCCCTCCATGTTTCACTTTTAGTATGTGGATGTCTTTGCCTATGAGGTGAGTCTCTTGGAGATAGCTTATTGTTGGTCTTTTTTTTGTTTTTTTTTTTTAATCCAATCTGCCAGCCTATGTCTTTAGTTGAAGAGTTTAGACCATTTACATTCAATGTTGTTATTGCATTATGGTTTTTACTTCCTGTCATTTTGGTTTATTTCTAGTGCTTAAATTGAATTTGATTCCCCTTTGATTATTCTTCTAGTGTAGCTCTTCCCTCTTCTGGTTTTCACTTTTATTTTTGATTTTTTCTTCATGGAATAATTTATTGAGTATGTTTTGTAGTGCAGGCTTTTTAGTTGTGAATTCTTTTAGCTTTTGTTTATCATAGAAGGTTTTTATTTCATCTTCAATTCGAAGCTTAATTTGTCTGAGTGTAGTATTCTTGGTTGGCCTTAATATTCTTTCAGAGCTTGGTATATTATTCCAAGACCACCTAGCTTTTAGGATCTGAGTTGAGAAATCAGTTGAGATCTGGATTGGTTTCCCTCTAAATGTGATCAATCTATTTTTCCTAGGAGCTTTTAAAATTCTCTCCTTATTTTGCATTATGGCATTTCATAATAATGTGCCTTGGAGTAGTTCTGATATAATTTTGTATATTTAGAGTCCTATATACCTCCTTTATTTGAATTTCCATTTCATTCTTAAGGTGTTGGAAATTTCCTGATATTATTGCATTCCTTTAGTTTGCATTTCAGAGCCCTCATCTATCCTGATGAATGTTAAATTTGGCATTTTAATGTTATCCCATATTTCTTGAATATTCTGTTCATGGTCTCTTAACATCTTTTCTCTGTGGTCAGCTTTATTTTCAAGATTATATACTTTGTCTTCAAGGCCTGAAAATCTGCCTTCAAAATGGTCTAGTCTATTTGTGATGCTTTCCATTGAATTTTTAATTTGGTTTATTGATGCCTTTATTATGAGGATTTCTGATTGGTGTTTTTCAGAATCTACCTCTTTATTGAAGTGATCTTTCATTTGTATTTTTCTTGATTTCACTCATCTTTTACCTCAGAACAGTTTAAGTATGACCTTTCTAAATTTCTTCTGACATTGCTTCCACCGTGGTGTCAATAAAATCTGTTGTTGAGGCATTTTGGGTTGTTTGGGATGGTTTGTTCCCTTGCATTTTCATATTGTTTGTATGTCTACACATTATTAGTATGGTTCTGACTTCTTTTAAGTGACGGTCTACTTTTTGAGCTTCTTAAGATCCCTGTATTGGGTGAATATCCAGAAAATGTTATTTTAATTCACTGTGTGATTTCTGCAGATCCCAATATCAGCCCAACTTTAAGTTATGCCAGTGAGCCTATTTGCTGTAGTTGCTTCTGGGCAAGGCCTCATTATACTCAACCTTATAAGAACAAAAAGTTGTTGTAGTTAATCTCTGCTGTTTCTCAAGTTCAGGTATATACCTATGGTAAAGTTCTCTCCATTCTGCTTTTTCTTCTGTGCCTCCTGTTTGTGCTGCGAGGAGATCTGGAGCTGCTGCTTAGCTCACTTCCACCATCTTGCCTCTCCACATTATTTTGTGGTTTTACAATTTCCAAGGGGAAATGGTCAGATCCTGTGTGTCCCCTAAAGCTCACTTGCCATGTTCTTGTTACATAATCATGAAGAACTTTTGATAATAAATTGTCACACGAGTATGGTAACATATGAGAGTAACAAGAGTAACAAATCAGTAACATATGAGTATCAGTAACACATGAGAATGGTTATCTACTATACCATTGCCTGCATAGAAAATTATGGTTTAAAAATAGTTGCCAGTCTTAAGAGTGACATATGATATATTCTTATTCATATGTTATGATTCTTTCTTTGTAACAGTAAGTTTTAATATTTCATGTTGAATACTTTTGGGAACTAGGAAAATAAGCTATCAGTAGAGAATTTGTGTGGAGTTTAAAATACAACAAATGTACATTTTGGTTGACTGCTTAATAGTAAGTGTTAAAATCAATATTCAGTTAATACCTAACATGGATATCATCATCATAGAATGAACCCCTGAGATTCAAGACTAAATATGAGATTTATTTAAAATTATACAAAATATAATTATGTTTTCAATGTCATAATACAGGAATAATAACTAGTCTGTTGCTAACTTGCCCTTTTTGTTACTATACTACCTTTTTGCAGTATTAAATAGATGTTGCCTTTTAGCTGAGATTGTTGGAGATTTTTCTCCTGTCTCTGTCAGCATAGGAACTGCTGGTAGTGTTAGATTAAATCTTTAAGCTTGCCTTTAGATAATAGCTAGACCTATTATATTTCCTCTTCAATTTCTGGACTTAAAGATTGGACCAGAAGTTATAAGTTTTATAACAGTATAGCACAGCTAGAGCATTTTTTACTGATTAAAGAAGATTCTCTGAATATTTTTAGAATAGATTCATGATTTTACAGTTTTTCTTCTGATATTTGCTACTTTGCTCCCCCACTTAGGTAAAAATCTGTCCTTAAATCTTGGATTTAAAAAGTAACAACAAGCAGTGAGCTTGGCTTTCAAGATAAAATCATCTCTGAATTTTCATGTGTACCTCATCTCATATCACATGCATAATAATTTAGCATCTGCCCTGGAATAGAATAATCTGATCTTACAGCAAGTATAATAAAAAAAAAGTGTATTATTGTCATAGATGTTTGGGTATTTTTATTCTGGAGCTTTTTATAAATAAACTGCTTTTGTTTGTTCAGCCTTTTTAACATTTAAGAGTTGATCCTGTGAGGTTTTTTTTGATATTCCAAAATAGCAGTTCCCAATACTCCTGTGTCTTTAGATTTGTCTTTTGATGAAAAAGAATGATGACATTAGCCTGCCATAGTCCTACTTCATCAGTAATTCTCTACATTATGTTTTCTGCATTTGTTTTCAGTACACACCAATAAACAAGACATAATATGCTTGAAGGTCTACACTAGCCCTAACCTTTCTATTTCTCTTTGTCAATGAAAATTGTGCACACTTTTTAAAAATGTATTTTTGAGTCTAGAAGTTCTTTTCCAGCCTAATCCACTATTTTGTTTCTTGTGATGCAGTAATGTCTGTGGAGAAGTGAAGCAGAAACAGTTAAATCTGTCAACAGTTTGCCATGCTGTCAGACTTAAGACTTCTTTCCAAATAACTGATGGACAAGATGCAAAAATATATTTATTAAATCGCTTTACCATTGTGCACTACAGATTATAACTAATGAAAAAGTTTCTCAGAAACATGTTTTTTTTGGAGTGGTTTTCATAATTGCAACAAATTTTACATTTTTCACCTGCATCTAATAAAAATGAAATCAACAATAATTTCAGCCAGATATTTGTTTAAATTTTTAGTTGCTTTAACACAATTCTATAGGGAGTCTGTCTTCCTAAAGCATTCTTGTAAAGCCTCATTTTGAAATTTGGTGACTAAGAATACAATTTTTTCAGGGTTCCTAAAGTTTTTCTTTTTTTCAGTGTTGGAGTTTGTACCCAGGGTCTTGTGAATGCCAGGCAAGCATTCTACCACTGACCTAGACCCACAACCTCCCTAATTAAAAAAGAAAAAGAAAAAATGATTGTTGCATTATAATTATATATAATAGTGGGATTCATTGTGACATATTTAGACATGTACATAACATAATTTGGTTAATTTCATTCCCTAGTACCTCCCCTTTCCCTCTCCTCTCTCTAGTCTCCTTTCTATTTTCTAGAGAGTACCCTCCATCCATTTTCTCTCTAACTTCTACATATGAGAGAAAACATGACCCTTGACCTCCTGAGTTTGGTTTATTTTGCTTGACATAAAGCTCTCAACTTCCGCCATTTTCTTGCAGATGAGATAATTTCATTCTTATTGGTGAATAAAACTCCATTGTGTATATATGCTACATTTTCTAAATCCATTCATTCATTGACAGATACCTAGGCTGGTTCTCATAATTTGCCTATTATGAATTGTGTTGCTGTAAATATGGCTATGCCTGTGTTGCTAGAGTATGCTGTCTTTAATTCTTTAGGATAAATACTAAGGAGTGATATAACTAGCCTCCCTAATTTTTTTTCCTCTGGTTCTAACATATTTATCATTCATGTTGTATGCTATTTTTAAGATTTTCCTTTCTTAAAATTTTGGCGTACCAAAATTGACATTCTGCTTTTAATTCATTCTTAAGTCTGAAGAATTCCTAAGCAACTTTTTTCTCGAAAACCTCCTGACCTAAAAGGAATAAAATGTTGTTAAAGGTTATTTTGTTTAATGTTTTGCATATTAGTACACTAAATATTTCTATGGATAGTATACTTTTTATTCTTTTTTGTTTGGCCTTGTATTATTTAGATTTGCATATTTACTCAAAAGCATATAATACTTTTAAACTTGTTTGTCCAGTGTATTCTTTATCACTAGTCATCAGTCTTTTTTATCTATTTTTTCCACTATTTGAGTTTTTAGTTTTACATATAAAGTTTGTTATTGTTTTGATTTATTGATAAAATTTCAACATATAAAATATATAAAGATGTTAGCCCTGAGCTAGGCATGGTGTTTCACACATATAATTCCAGATGCTTGGTAGGCTGAGGCAGGAGGATCACAAGTTCCAGGGCAGCCTGAGCAACTTAGCAAGACTCTGTCTCAAAATAAAAAATTAGAAAAGGACTGGGGATGTAGTTCAGTGCCCTGGGTTCAATTCCCCCTTTTGTCCTGGTACATTTGAAATGATTACCCACATTTGAACATGAGTTTTCAGATAATACAAGTAAATCCAGGTTGTATTACTATTGATATGTTAATGAGGTATGATGATTGGCTATACAGTGCCATAATGATTGCTATACATAAGATCTAGGAAGCCAGAATTTATATTAAAGTTATATTTTGGTCTTCCCTAGACTGAAGCTAAGTAGCAGATGTCTGATAAAAACCAAACAGATCCCTTTCCCTAAATTACTTACATGACTTTAGATGTTTATCATTTGGTTTCTTTATCTATTTGTGAGACCTTTCAACATTGTCATTTTACTGTGATTTTTTTACTTAAAAAAATGATGGAGAAATGTGTTTGGATAAATAAAGCCTAAATACATGTTTTTGATTCTTGTGGGCATTTAAAAACATAACTCTTCTTAACAGTGTAATTTTATGTAAGTAGAAAACATGATTATAAAGTTGTTTTGTTTTTTTATTATTTGTTTCACGCTTTTATAAAAAAATATCTGAAATGTTACTGATTGACTGCTAGCCAGATGCTCACTTTGCTGCCGAAGAAGAAGCTAAACGATTGGAAGAACTGCAAAAGCAGGCAGCACAAGAGAGAAGGGAGCAGTTTGAAAAGGCACATGTACGGGGTTTCCAAGCCATGAAAAAGATCCATTTGGCCCAAGTAAGAATTAAATTCTACCTGTGATGACTACTACTACGACTACTAATGGTGCTTTTACTGCTGATAGGCTTATAGTAGCATTGCAGAACTGATTAGTGAATGAGCTCAAAGTAAGGGGTGTGAAGGGTGTTAAATATAATTGTTTCATATGATTTCAAATTTCCTAACTTCCTTTGCCATCCTACTTCGACTTCAGGTGTGAGTAGGCTATTTTCACTTTCAAACTATTGCTGTAAATAGTTTACTCAATTTTTTTTTAAGTTCAGTCAATCCAGAAATAGAAGAAATTAATCACTTTTCTAATTTAATTATTTGTGTTGCATTTGTGTTTTATTGAGGATTCAATTCATTAAATATTTATTGAGCACAGCACTTACTGACATTGCGTAGTATTGATTGAAAGGTAAAGTCATGATCCTTGCTATGAAGAAGCTTTGAAAAAGTGACTGTTGTGGACCTGCAAAATAGTTTCATTTTAGCCTCTTCTGTCCTGCTTATTGTTCAATTAGTGCTTATTTTTGAAGCACAGTATAAAAATTATTTTGTTAAAAGCCTCGTTTTATTTCTTGAATTTCACTAATGAATTTGGATATTTTAAACACCCACCTTGGGGATGAATTTTAAGCACTTGTGTGAAGTTAAATGCGTATCTTTAAAAAATTTTGTATGGTTTGAGCTAAACTATGACCTTTTCCCTTAAATTTTAGGCTTTTGTAAGTTGAAAGTGTACTATGACTAAAATAACTAAATGTCTGAATTATTATTATACCTCTAAGGCTTAAATCTATAGAAATCTATAGAAAAAATATATGAACAGCAATCATAAATTAAACACATTCTTCAATAGTGTTTAGTGGTTAAGAAAGGGGACTCGGGGCTAGGATTGTGGCTTAGCAGTAGAGTGCTTGCCTCGCATGCGTGAAGCCCTGGGTTCGATCCTCAGCACCACATACAGAGCAATAAAATAAAGACATTGTGTCCATCTACCAAAAAAAAAAATTAAAAAAAAGAAAAGGGGACTCGACAATCAGTTTGCCTGAATTTACCTCTCTTCTTTACTCCCTGACTGTTTGATCTCAGGCAAGTTGCTTAACTTCTCTGAGCTCTGTTTCATCATCTCTGTAATGAGTATTAAATGGATTTAGTAAAGTCCTTAGAAATGTGTGTGGAATTTCGTAAGCTCACAGTAAATGTTAGTGGTCATGGTCATTGTTATCATAAATTAATACAAGTAGAATAATGTAAAGATTTCAAGGAGCCAGAATATTACACTTAATCAAAAAATTTTAAAGTTAATTTAGTAGGATGATTTGAATTGTGATATAAATGAAGAGAATTTGTTAATAATGTTATTCTTTTTCAGACTTAGCCAAAAAAAAAAAAAAAAAGCCATCCCCAAATGACAGAATATTTAAAACATTGCAAAAGAATAAGGAATGTATATATATCATCACTGGACAACCACTTATGCAGCAGGCCTTCTCCACCTTATTGTAAACAGGTTTCTTTCATACGAATGGTTAAAGCTGTATAATCTCAACTGCTAATAGGTTTCCTTTTGCTGTCTGACCCTTTTTGCTGCAGACCCTGTTGTGGTCTGGGATCTTACTTCCTCCTGCTGGAGTCTATGGGAACTAGTATTTGGCCTGTCTGCACTCAGTTTAATCTTTTTACCTTTACTTGCCCTTGCCCTCCTTGCCTTAGCTGTGCACTCTTCTTGAACACTCCATGCCTTCCTCTCCACACCTGTGTGCTGCAGTTGTGTCCTCTTACTTGTACTCCTCCTTTACCCACTTTTATCTGACTAAATTCTTGTCTCAAGGACTGAGAATTCTGTCTTCCTTCTCTCTCCTCTTTACACTATAACACCAGTATTCAGTTAGATAACCTCATTAAAATGCTGTGCTTAAATTTTCATATTAGCCACACTATAGATATATGCAGACTCCTTTAATCATGAGAAATGATAAGTGTGTAGAGTAAGAACCTACACTCCACACTGTGGATCTTAGTGCTTCCTTTAGACAGGTATGTGGAGAGCTGCACCACAGTACATTGCAGGAGTCATGACAAATAGAAATAACTTCATGACTTCCCCCAGAAAGGAGAACTCTAACTGGTAGAAGCTTTATGGCCTAACTAGTACCACCTTCTCATAGTATTAACATAATGGTAGCTATTGTCTCACTGCTAAGCAAGGGTTGAGATTTTTTTCCCCTAGCATTTTTGTAGTATCTGGCATTCAACAAATATTTGTTGAATAGCAGGGGAGAGTATAGAACCCCAGGCCCAGTTTCTCAGTTTCCTCATTTTTCCCTCATTGGTAATATAACTTATCTAAAGTTTGACTCAGCTGTTGTAATCCTCATTCTTAAAGAATCAAGAGAAATTAATGAAAGAACTCAAACAGCTACAACAAGAGGACCTGGCGCGTAGGAGACAGACTGTAGCACACATGCCACCACAACTAGTTGAACTTCCATACAAGCGCAATGAAATGAAAGAAGACTGGCAGAGAGAGCTGGAATTTGCTTTTGAAGACATGTACAATGCAGACAGGAGTAAGATATTTTCAGCAATGCTTTTAAATGTTTTGGTGGGAAAATAATATTTGTGATGATAAAGCAGTTCTTAATTTTGAAATGTTCTTAGTTTGAAAGAGGACTTTTTCATATTTTAGATTTATTTATTTATATTTTTTAGTTGTCAATGGACCTTTATTTATTGATATGTGGTACTGAGAATCAAACCCAGTGCCTCACACATGCTAGGCAAGTGCTCTACCACTGAGCCATAACCTGAGCCCCCATATTTTAGATTTAAAAACTATGATGACCCTTAAAAGTTTGATGATCAGCCAGGCTCAGTGGTGCAGGCTGTAATCCCAACAACTCGGGAGCTTGAGGGAGGAGGATCTCAAGTTCAAAGCCAGCCTCGGCAACCTAAGGAGGCTCTAAGCAGCTTAGTGAGACCCTGTTTCAAAATAAAATGTAAAAAGGGCTGGGGATGTGGTTAAGTACCCTTGGGTTGAATCCCTGGTACCTAAAAAGATAAAGTAAAATTTTATGTTCAAATTCTTTTTAATCATGTTGGAATGGAAGCATGTATCTATTTTTTCTTTATTTAAAGAGGTGAAAGGAAACCTGATTTTGCACCTTGAACCAGAGCCTTTGCCTGCTGTGAGTGATCAGATCCAAGATGAAGAACTGGACCTTTCAATGGAACAAGAAAATGCCGGTGAAACTGAGAACCTTCAAGGAAAAGAAGCTGACATAATATCTTCTAGTGAAACAGATGGTAAAAGCACCTTCTGAGCTGAATATTACAGTATTTCACAGAAAAATGTGAATCATTTGCCAGCAGGAAAATCTGGTATAATTTAAGTGCAAGTAATATCTAATAGCAGGATGAAATGATGTTTTCATATATCTGTCATTAGAAATCCGTTTCATGTAACTGGTAGGAAAGCTGTTGTATTCATATATACAGGTATTTTGGAGTTGTTTAGGTTATTGAGTGAAATGCTCAATTCTGAACATTTGAGTCAGATTTTTTTTATTTTTAGATTTTAGAAAATCATTCTTTGTTTCCTTACCACTGGGTACTTCATGTATAGTGGTGAATAGCACAAAATTTGATCTGCTAAATTTCGTCTTTATCTCCAGCATCCTGAACTTTTTTACTTGGCTTAAAATTTAGTGTCCAGCAATACATTTATCATCATCTCTTGCCTACATCTTATCTTCCTTATATTAGTTAGTAATGGTACCACAGTCTACAGTTACTAAGCCAAACCAATGAGAGTTACTGTCAGCATTTCCTGCTTCTACTTCCACATCTCCTTAAAGGCCAAATCATTTTCATTGAATTGCCCTCTTTTTTTCCCCATATCTCTCCTGGTATTACTCTTGTTTAAAGCCATTGAGGCTTTTCTTGTCATCTGCAACCTATACTGTGGATGTAGCCCTTGAGGGTTTCAGCTTTATGTAGGTCTCCTATTAGACCCTTCATTTGGGGTCTCTAGGCTTTATCCTTTTCTTTAAACAAGTATAAGGTTGCTGTAAATTGGCTTTGGCATAAATTTGTTGGAAGGTGGTTTCAGGGCTCAGTTACCTTTCTACGGTTCCCACTTAAATTTCATTTCTGGCTTCTGTGAGATCAGCACGGTTTTTAAAAGATATTTTTACTATTTCATCTCGCTTTTTTAGTTACTTTCATTGGGGATATCATTCAGGTCACTAGTTTGTCAGAATTGAAAGTTCTGAAGGTATAGTTACTCTTCACTTCCTACAGATTCTATTTTAGGATTGCTGGCTTCATGTTATCAGATCCTTTCATTTTTCAAAAAGCAAGGGAACTGGACATTATGGTATACTTCTGTAGTCTCAGCTACTTTGGAGACTGAGGCAGGAGGGGCTTGAGCCCAGAAATTCAGAGCCATTCTGGGCAACATAGACCCTGTTTATTAAAAAAAAGTCTAGAAATTCCATTGTTTATTAAATCCTTATTTTTAAATTTTAGCAACTAATCCATTTTTTTCCAAAATGAATGGATCACAGACTGATGGTGATTAAAAGAAGCCAGGCAGAAAAGATTACTCAAGTATATGATTTTCATGTTTTTATGAAGTTAAAAAAAACAAAAGGCAAACTAATCTGTTGCTTTGAGGTTAAAATAGTGGTTATTTTCATAGCATATTGACTGGAGGGTATGAAAGACACTTAGGTGCTAGAAATGTTTTATATAATGATGTGGATGGTGTTACATAGACATATCTAAAATTCATTGAATTGTATGTACACTTAGGTTTTGTGCACTTTATTGTTAATAAATTATAACTCAGAAAAAAATGTTTTTTAAATGTGGGTCATCAGAAGTACTGTTGACCAGTTTTCAACCTTTGTAGATATTCTTAAATTTTATCCCTTAATTAAGCCCCCAAAAAATGTATTTGCATCACAATCTCCATAGAGAATTATTAGTTTAGTACTGAGTTTTAGTAGTGTACTGTCAGTGTATATGGACAAATGTTTGAATTATTATTACCTTATTTTTTGATACCCAGAGGGATCTCTTTGTGAAGGTAGATGGAAGAGAAAGTTTCCCCAGATGGTGCTAAGAATAACTTGGGAGCAGCTGTTTTGCTCTTAAGGTTATAAAGCAATGTTTTCCTCTATAGCCTATTAAGAAGTACGGACCCATGTTTGTGACCATACTCTAACATAGAGTATAGAACCTTATAGCATGTATTTCAAAAACTAACCAAACCCTAGTTAATTAGGAGATATGTAGTCTCTCATCATTTAGCAAGTATAATAAACATCCTTAGCTTAAAATTTTTGTTACATGCATATTGGAAAATAGTTGAATTTTGGTAACTTTATTAAGTTGAAAAAATAATTCCTGGTTATAAAATTATGATTGAAATCAAATAGCATTGTTGTATTACTGCAAATTAGAAATAATTTTGTGCTTTTAACTAGAGATATAGCAGTAAATGAATATAAAGACAGAACAATTTGACTGTATGTGATAGATACTGAACAAGTTGTTTTTGTTCTTTGGCTTTTTGTTCTTGTTTTTCCTTTTAGTCACCTTGGCAATGAAGACCCAACAGGTCCCTTCAAGAATTCTTTTTAAAAAATTGTTAAATAGGATTCGAAGCCAAAAATCTCTCTGGACAATTAAATCCATGTCTGAAGATGAAAGTGAAATGATTACAACTATTAGTGAAATTGAGAGTAGAGCACCAACAATTGAATCAGGAATGATTGCCAGTGAAGAAAGAATATCTTCTGAGCAGGAACAAGGTAGTTGTCTCTAATAGACTTATTTGTATAGCACATAAACCTTTCTTAAGGTGTTCAAAATTATACTCAAACTTGAAAAGTCAAAGACCAGAGGTCATAATTAAGAAACATAATCCCAGTACTTGAAGGCAACAATCAAATGTTGAAAACCTTAGTGAATCACTTAGAACACTTTCAATGTATTATTTTGCTTATTTTCATATATGTGTGTGTGTGTGTGTGTGTGTGTGTGTGTGTGTGTGTGTATATATATATATATATATATATATAAATAAAATATGTATATATGTTTGTTTGTTTCTTTTTATAAATTCTAATGTAACTGATGAACCAAAATTAACCAGCCCCCTTTGCTGAGACATTCAAGCTATCTCTCATTTGGGGGAGTTATTTCTAGTGAAGTCTTTGCCCATGTCTTTTATTTTCTTAGGAAGATCTTTTGAAAGAAGTAGTTCTTAATGAAAAGATAGGATGATGTTAATGACTTTTGAATGTGTTGTGGATTTCTTTCACATTCCTCCCAGAGGTTTGGCTTCTTTTAATTTTAAAGAGTTTTTTTTGGTTATAAATAGACTACTTATTTAGCATGTTGAAAACTAAGATGATAAGTAGGTAAATAAGATTTATATGTTTTTAGAAGTTACAAAGATCATACTAACAATATCTTCAATTGTGTATGACCAAATAAGAATTGGGAAGATGGAACTCCTCTTTGTTTCTTAGTTTTATCTTTTGGATTCTTTGAAAGACGCGATTAAATTGTATGAAAATGTTTTGCTTGTAGACTTTTGAGAGAAGTTACTTCTAATCTGTTTCAGTGTTGGGTTTTATACTTAATACATCAGGAAAACTTGAAATGTGTCCTTAAGATGGCCTCTTCACTCTACCCTCTCTCGGTTTTCCTTTCTTACTGGTTCCTCCTTTGTGATTTTCTTGGCTATTTATCCATTTATATAACCACTAGCTTTTACCTCCAGAGCCCATTCCTCAGATATTTTCTCTGTATCAAAACTCCCTACTTGGGAGACCGAGGCAGAAGAATCTCAAGTTCAAGGCTATTCTCAGAAACTTAGTGAGGCCCTGTCTCAGTAAAATTTTTAAATGGACTGGGAATGTAGTTTAGTGGTAGAGTGCTTGCCTAGCATGTGCAAGGCCCTGTGCTCAATCCTCAGTACCAAAGCAAACAAACAAACCTCCCTGCTTGATTACTAATATCAGACTATATATTATCATCGATATACCAATCATCTAAAGTGCATGTTTCTGAGCTTGGCCTACCTTTGAATTCAATTCATTTATTTAACTATTTAAACATCTTCCCTTGTATATCTAATAATATCTTAAATTTGTTCCAAACTCAACTCTCAATATCCTCCTTTCCCTTATACCTGCTTTTCTTATAATCTTTTATAGTTCAATAACTGGCAATGTTTTAATTCCTTTGATCAAGCCAGAAAGCTTATTGTCATTCTGGTTTCCTTTGATCATATCTGACATCTAAACCCTCAGTAAATCTAATTGGTCCTGACTTCAAAATAATCCAAAGCCTAACCATTTCTCACCACCTGCCACCCAGTATAATCTGCATCTGTATTCTAGTGAAGATTCTTGCTGTAGTCTGCTCTCTTCAGCTTTTGCACCTGCCTGCTGGAGTCTGGTCACAGAGTGATCCTGTGAAAACACCAATCAGAGGGCTGGGGATATAGCTCAGTTGGTAGAGTGCTTGCCTGGCATATGCAAGGCCCTAGGTTCAATCCCCAGCACCACAAAAGAAAAAAAAAATTAATCAGTTTATGTCATTCTTCTGGGTGAAGCTCTCTGATAATTACCAGTTTCGCTTAGTAAAAACCAAGATGCTTACAGTGGCTTAAAAACTTTGTATGATCCACATATCATATTCCCACCCTTACTGTCTCTTTGATTGCATTGTCTGCTGCACCTCCTTCCCCACCCAATGTGTTATGGATGGCAACTTCCTTGGCTTCCTCACTCTTTCAGACCAAACAATGGCTCATATGGTCTTTGCAGTTGCTCATCCTTTTGACCAGAATTCTCTTTTCTTGAATATTCCATGGTTCACTCCGTTACTTCCTTCATGCATTTATTCAGCTATCACTTGTTTGGTGAGGCCTTCTTTAACTACCCTGTATAAAATTTCAATCTCCCCCTGCCCAGTTGCATTCCCACCTCCTATACTTCCCGCCTCCTGTAACCCGCTATTTCTCCATAGCTCTTACCAGTGTCCAACAGGCAATAAATTTACTTTTCCTATTTTGCTTATTCTTCTTAATACCTACCCTTCTCCATCCTACCCATGAAGGTAAGAGCTTTGTTTTGGTCGTTGCTGGACCCTCAAAGCTTAGTCCCTTGTACATAAAGGTGCCAGTTAATGTCTATTGAATTAGTTGAATAGCTTAAAGCAAGAGAGGTCATGGGAAAAAATCTTTTAGGGAAAGAATTCAGTGAGAAAGAGGGCTTATAAGATCACCTGAGGGATTTTGGCATCTAGAAGATGGCTAGAGAAGGGATAGACAGTAAAGTTACTAGAAGGGAGTGACCAGAGAAATAGAAGAGAATGGGTTATTGAAATCTAAAACAAAGGAACTCTCATATTCAGTCCATAACCATGTTATTTCAAAAGGAGCCTTGTTTGGGTAGGCTTTCTCTATTCTCACCTTGCTTCATTCCTCCCCTTGCCTGAGTACATCCCATGCACATGGATCTTTTTCAGTTCCTTAAATGAGCCAAGATGTTTTTATTCTCACAGGGCCTTTCATACCTGCTGATCTGTTTGGATAGATCTCTTATCCCTCCCCACATACTTTACCTGCCTGATTCTTCCTCCCCTTTCAGGTATATGTTTAAAGGTCATTTCCTCAGAGAAATCAAATCTGACCCACTAATCTAATATTATCTTATTCTATTATATAGCCCCTCATTTTTCTTACAGAGTACCAATCATAATTTCTACCTTTATAAATTTTTCTGAGATAACTATGTTTCTGTCCCTCACTCAACCTGGAAAACTTCATTGAGGTCTTTTCTCATTCACCACATGTCTCCTGCATCTAGCATGTGAGTAGGTGCCAAATGAAAAAGTGAGAAAGTAAATGGGTGCTCCATGCAGAGTGTCTGGCTATCCTTATATGATAAAAAAGTAAACTACTT
Organism: Geosciurus inauris; assembly: GCA_004024805.1. Lineage (NCBI taxonomy): Eukaryota > Metazoa > Chordata > Mammalia > Rodentia > Sciuridae > Geosciurus > Geosciurus inauris. Next base: position 155,044 of record PVHX01000932.1, on the reverse strand, counting down.
TAAATTTCTTCTCTGCTTTGGTTTTACAAATAGTAAAAAATTTGAGGTTGAAATGCATCAAAGATATCCTGACATTTCTTCAGCCTCTCTTTTTTAACATTGCTATCATGCTAATTCTGCTCCTTTTTATGCTTTTCCATTATGTTTGAGTACTCTGTCAGCATACCTTTTTTTTTTTTGGTACCAGGGATTGAAATCGGGTACTTGACCATTGGGCCACATTCCCAGCCCTATTTTGTGTTTTATGTAGAGACAGGGTCTCACTGAGTTGCTTAGCACCTTGCTGTTGCTGAGGTTGGCTTTGAACTCGTGATTCTCCTGTCTCAACCTCCCAAAGTGCTGGGATTACAGGCATGCGCCACTGCACCTAGCATCAGCATGCCTTTTTAAACAGTTCTTTACTTTTTCCTTTTTATTCCATTTAGTCTTTCATTTGTCTTGTTATATTAGCTTTGAATAATACAAGTAGAAACATACCTGGTCATCAAGAAGATGACTGGATCTTAGGTGAGGAGGTACATGTTCGTGATCCCAGTGACTTGGTAGCTGAGACAGGAGGATTGCAAGTTGGAGGCCAGCCTGGGCAACGTAGCAAGATCTTGTCTCGAAATAAAAAGGGTTGGGGATGTAGCTTAGGTAAAGCACCCCTGGATTCAATCCCCCGTACCCCCCCCCCAAAAAAAATGATGATGATTGAATCTGTAATTAGACGTTCAGGTAGACCAAAATTGAATGGCTAATCTGAGTGCAGATTTGATAATATAGTCATAATAACAATATTATCATCTATTACAGTTGTTGGAAGTGACATACTGACAATTGAGTCTGGACCACTTAGTAGTGAAGATAAACCACTTTCATGCCAAACAGATACCAGAAAGGAAGAAGGTATTTTGTTTTCACACCTTTGATTAAACTTTTTTAACTCTTCACTTCTTTTCCTAGTAAAATTACATGTAATAAATAGTAGTGTCAAAATTCTAAATTATTAAAATTTATTTTTGTTTTGGGGATTCTCATAGAAATAAGTGCAGTTCCATCTGTCATGACTCTAGCTCAGAGTTCAGTTCTACTTCATCCTCAAGAAGAAGCAGTCAGAGTTAGAATGTCAGCAAGACAGAAACAGGTAATTGAAAATATTACTTTTACAGTTTTTCTTCTAGGTACTCCAGCTTTGTTTGACCCATTTGTGTTAATGTCTGGCTGTTTTTGATATCATATTTTCTACCTTGTGTTACACAAACATTCAGCTGATAAAATGCGTTGTCTTTACTTGTGCTATTCATTTGGCCCTTACTGAGTCTGCTTTGTATTTTATGCTGTTGTATATATTTTATATTCCCTATAAAGTTTATAAGATTTTTTTAAAAGGGAAATAGTTTTCTTTAAAATAATTTATCCTCTCCGGGCGTGGTGGCACACATCTATAATCCTAGTGGCTCGGGAGGCTGAGGCAGGAGGATTGCGAGTTCAAAGCCAGCCTCAGCAAAAGCGAGGTGCTGAGCAATTCAGTGAAACCCTCTCTCTAAATAAAAAAAAAATATAAAATAGGACTGGGGATGTGGCTCAGTGGTCAAATGCCCCTGAGTTCCATTCCCAGTACCAAAAAATTTAAAAAGTTAAAAATAAAAAAATAATTTATCCTACATAATTTCTGATATAATCTCTTGTACGCAGTGAGTGCTTGATGAATATTTGTTGATTTAATGAGTCTTTGTCATAATATAAGACACTAGATTGGCTTTGTATCCCTCCAAAATTTTGGAAAAGTGGTATTTTAGAGGAAAAATTTTAAGTTCAACCTCCTTAACTATAAATTAAGTCTCTCTTATACTTTTAATAGATGATTTTTTTAAACACATTACCTTGAAGGAAGCTAAATTATTACTAAGCCAGTTTTTAGGTATAGTTTTCACAGAAATATAGCTGGGGAGTGAGAATTCTATGAGCTGGTATTTATCCTCGGATATTCTAGAACAGTATTGTCCAATAGGACTTTCTGTGATGATGGAAATGTTCTATATCTGTCCAGTGTGGTAGCTACAAGCCCCTTGAGCTGTGAGTCCTTAAAGTGGCTAGTGCAAGCTGAAGTACTGAATTTTAAATTTTAATATTAATTCATGTAAATATAGTGATGCGCATTGACAGTACAGTTCTAGAGGTGCTACAGAACTGTCAACAGTATAAATTCAGTGGATCCTAGGTGTGAAGGAAAGACGAGGACAGGAACTCTATATAGCCACTATTGCCTAATTAGGGATAAGTAAAGTATCAAGTCAAAACATTTTTTATTTTGAAAACAAGATCATTCTTCAGTATCTCCACTAGAAGTGCTCCTCTTTGTAAAATATACCTGTGCCTTTCCCACTTATTCAGTCAGTATTCTGTATATCAGGAACTGTACAAGGTGCTACATTTGACAGGCAGCCAAACAGACTAGTCCTTTGGCTTCTAGGTAACTTCTCTCTTAATGGGTATTCCTAAGAAATCAGAGCGCTATGGGGGTTTCAGTATTTAATTTCTTCAGTCATTCAGATTGAGAACAATGTAAAATTAAAGATGTAAACATAGAATTTGATCGCACTGCTTGCTGCTTCTCTGGAGGAAGTTCTTCAGTGGTGATCAGGGTTTCCTTGTACTCCCATAAAACAGAAATAGTTAATGTGTTTATTCCTTCTTATACTTTACCCTCCTTTTCATTTTTCTTTTTCTCCTTTTCTGTCTCACACTCCCACCCTTCCTTTGACAGTGCCACTAACATAGATAAAACACCACTTGTGGTCAGTAGGTATACTTGGTGATGAAAACTATTTCTTCTTACTATAATGCATATCAACTTTGCTTTTATATCAGTTTGTTGTTAATAGACCAATAGTAGTTCTGTTACCTAGATAATGGAAATAGAAGAGCAGAAACAAAAGCAGCTGGAATTACTTGAACAAATTGAACAACAGAAGTTAAGATTAGAAACTGATTGCTTCAGGGCTCAGCTAGAAGAAGAAAAAAGGAAAAAAGCTCAACACACTGGGGTAGGATACTAGAAATCTTGTCACTGCATAAATCATTGGGGGGCAGTATTGAAAATATGAATGTATGTAGTATACATGTGGAACTTTTGCATTTGAAGGAAATGGTGAATTTCTTACTTAAAAAAGTGCCAGTCTTTTTATAAAATAAAATAAAAAGCTATCTGGAATTTTACAACTGTAGAACTTGAGTTTATATAAGATACTTCAGCCTTTGTTCCTGAATTTGCCTTTTAATTTGTAGCTGTCTTTTATTAGGTTGGCACTGCTCCTGTATCATGCACTGTGGTTGCTGATGACAGTAGTCATAGGCAGATGATTCACAACTATCAACAGCGGCTTTTACAACAAAACAGGTATTAGCTAGGGTATCATTTCTGTGTGACAGTAGGTTCTATCTTTGGGATTTATTATTTGGTTTATATGAGGATCTAATTGGAATTCACTTAGAATTTGGCATGTAGATTTCTAAGGCAAGTATGATATTGTTCCTTTTCCACCATGGTAATGACCAACCCTAGATTCCTGTTTTGTTGTTGTTTTTTAAATTTAATATAAAAACACTTGAGAATGTGGGGATTTTTTCTTTCATTAAAAATTTTTTTGTGTGTTTGTTTTTGGTAGGTTACATAGGCAATCTGTTGAAACAGCCAGAAAGCAATTACTTGAATATCAAACTATATTAAAAGGAAGGTACCCATCCACATCAGCCACATCATTGATTTCTGATCCTATTAGATCAGTACCACCATGGAAATCTGAAAAACCCACTGCTGTATCAGAGCACTGGGATCAAAGTGAGAGTCCTAACAAATATCAACCTATGCAATCCATACAGCTCTCCAAATTAGAACAAGATCATATTCAGATACTAAGACAAAATCACTTTCCACAACGACGGGTAAAAGCAACAGAAATATTAAGCACTTCAGATGTTTTAGCCAAGCAGTCTTTGGAATCACAAAAAAGACAATCCTCTTTGACTGAAATACAACAAAGTGACTATAAATTGATCCCTAAAGTTTCTCATATACTTCCAAGAGATTTATCACATGATAGGCCAGTGATATTGCAGGATACTACAAAAATATCTGAAACATCTAGGGCAACAACTGTTCAGACTTTAGATTCCCAGCAGATATTATCAGAGGACAGTGAAAATGTATTCTCCAAGCTAACTGAAACTTCTTCATTCCAACCTGAGCGCTCTTTTAGTATTCTTCCTGTTAAAGTTGAATCTGGAAAAATTCAGGAAACCGTGAACAAAAGTTTAGTTTCTGTAAGCCATTCTGTAATCAGCCAAATTCATGATCAACCTTTGTCATCCCCAGAGACTATCACAGCCCAGCAAGGTAATTTGAAGGCTCTCCAGAAACAGTTAGAACTACAGAAGGAAGTCCTTCAGGCAAGACAGGAAGCTCAGGAACAATTGCTTTTGTCCAAACAGAAAGAATTGGAAGAGCAGATTGGATGCTCTATATTCCTCCCAGTGGTAGCTCCAGATGCATTTACTTCACAGCCTTCTGCCAAAGCTGAATCAGAGAAAATCCAGGAATCTTCTCCAGCCAAGAATACTACTGTACTTTCCTCAGGTGATCCTGTGATCCCACGCCTTCAGGATAGGCTTTTGAGTTTTTCACAACCTATCTTGTCACAGCAAAATAACACTAAAGTTCTCCAAGAACAGTTGAATATTCAAAGAGACAGCCTTCAGGCTAGGCGGGAAGCCCAGGAAGTCTTAGTTGTACATAAGCAAGGTGAATTGGATGGAAAAATAAATTATGTACAGGCTGAGCCAGCTTCTCTGCCACATCGGGTAACTCAGAATACGCGTTCCTCACTACCTTTCGCAGATAGAAAATCTGGGAAAATCCAAGAGCAGCATTTCTCTAAGAGTGAAAAAGGAGTTCTCCCAAACCAGTCTGAAATTCCAGAATCTCAGGATGAGTTTTTGAGTTTTCTACAGCAGTTTCAGCCTCTTCATGATAGTTTGAAGTTGCTTCAAGAACAGCTGACTACACAGAGGGATACTCTTCAAGCCAGACATGATGCTCAGATGGACTTACTTTTATACAGACAAACAGATTTGGGGGATGATAAGTCTGGGCAGATGAGCTCTTCATACTCAACAATGGTTGCTCAACATTCAGGTGATTTGCAAGTTTCTGCTAAAGCTGAGCCTAGGAGAATTCAGAAACTTTATTTATCTGAGGAGGAGAGTACAACTCCCTCTAGTGATTTGATGATCCCAGCTCTTCAGGATAAGGCTCTCAGTTTTCCATACCATATCCTGCCACGGCAAGAAAATTTGACAGCATTCCAGGAACAGGCACATATACAGAGGGTAATACTTGATGCTAGACAAGAAACTCAGGAATTTGTACCTGAACAAAGTGAATTAAAGAGAAAAATTTCTTCTGAACAAACTGGTACCTCTTTGCCTGTATCCCAGATAGATGAATCTGAAAGATCACAGGAGTTTATGTCAATTGAGAGTGATAGTACAGTTCCCTTAAGCCATTCTAAGATCCCAACATTTCAGGAAAGATTTTTGAGAATTTCAAAACATATACTACCTCTACAAGATAATTTGGAAGAGCACCAAGAATGGCTAGACACAGAGAAAGAGGACTTTCATTTCAGCCAGAAAACCCAAGAAAATACATCTTCTGCACAGACTGGCTTGTCTTCATTTATACCCCAGTTGAGACAACTTTCATTTACTTCCTTACCCTCTGCTGACTCTGGTACAATGCAGGATCCTCTTTCAACAGAGAGTGATAGTAAAGTTCCTTCAAGGCATTTACAGATTCCAGAATTGCAGGACAGACTTTTGAAGATAACACAACTTATTCAGCCTCAGCGAGATAATTTGAAGGCAATTCAAGAACAGTTAGCTACACAGAGGGAAGCCTTCATTCAATCTAGACAGGAAGCTCAAAAAGAAATGCTTTTAAATAAACAGAGTGGGTGGAAAGGAAGGTTGTCTCCTGAGCAGGTGGGTACCTCTTCCTCACCACTATTATCACAGCATTCATTTGATTCTTTATCTCTTACTGAATCTGAAAGAACCCAAGAACTTTGTCCAACTATCAGTGATAGTACAATCTCAAGTTATTCTGACATGCGAAAATTGCCTGATAGGCTCTGGGGTTTATCACAACCTGTTTTAACTCAACAAGATAATTCAATTGCACTTCATGAACCCTTGGATGCACAGACAATTTCCTTTCCTTCTATTGAGAAAACTCAGAAAGAGTTGGTGTTGCCCATACAATGTAAATTTGAGGAAAAAGTATCTTTGGAGGATTTTATCCAACCTCACCATGGTGATATGAAGGTGCTTCAGCAGCAGTTAGATATACAAAGGAAAACCATTCGATATGGACAGGAAGTCCAAGAAGAACTGCTTTTGCAAAGATTAAGTAACTTGGAGAAAAGGGTATCATCTGAGCAAATTAGCTCTTCTTCATTCTTTTCCCAGGAAACATTGCCTGCTACTGACTCTGAAAGAATGCAGAAGTCTTTTGCAACCAAAATTGATGATACTGAAACCCTAAGATCACAGGACAGGCTTTTGAGTTTTTCACAGCCTATTCTGCCTCAGCAAAATAATTTGACAGCACAGTTTTACCTAGAAAAGGATATGGTAAATTCTAATGAAAAAACTCAGGAAGAACTGCTTTTAAACAAACAAAGTCAATTAAACAAAAGTGAATGTGCTGAGCATGCTGTGTCTTCTTTGTTTCTATCTAAGGAAATAGAGCATTCATTCATTCCACTACCTTTTGCAGAAGTTAAGTCTGAAAGCATTTGTGGATTGTATTCACCTAAAAATGGACACACAGCTCCCTCAAGTGATTCTACAATTCCAAGATTTCAGTCTAGACTTTCACAACCTATCTTAACTCAACAAGATAACACGGAACCTCAGAAGCGGTTGGATCTACAAAAAGAAGTTCTACAATATAGCCAAAAAGCCCAGGAAGAATTGCTTTTACAGAGACAAACAGCATTGCAGCAGCAGATCCAGAAACATCAGGAGACATTGAAGGATTTCTTTAAAGACAGTCAGGTATGTTTTAAACTTAAATACTTAAGAATTAAACAGTGGAGCTGGGCTCGATGGCACACATGTATAATCCCAGTGGCTCAGTAGGCTGAGGCAGGAGGATTGTGAGTTCAAAGCCAGCCTCAGAGCTAGGCATGGTGCCTCAAGCCTGTAATCCCAGCACTTAGAGAGGCTGAGACAGGAGAATCACGAGTTCAAAGCCAGCCTCAGCAATGGTGAGGTGCTAAGCAACTCAGTGAGACCCTATAGGGCTGGGGATGCGGCTCCTCGGTCGAGTGCCCCTGAGGTCAATCTCCAGTACCAAGAAAAAAAACAAAGCCAGTCTCAGCAACTTAGGTCCTAAGCAACTCAGAGAGACCCTGTCTCTAAATAAAAAATATAAAGAAAGGCTGGGGATGTGGCCCGTGGTTAAACACCCCTGGTTCAATCTCTGGTACCAAAAAAAAAAAAAACACCAGTGGAGGTTTAAGGTTAAACCTCACTTGGTTTTGATCCTAGTCCTGCAAGTTTTTAGTAATTGAGAATAAGCGTTTTGATCTTGACCGTGCTATAATTTTGTACCCTACACAACGTGGACATTAAAACAAAAGTGGACCAATCTCCTGTGGTGTTTATGAGATTATTTGAAACTCAACCAATTTAAATGCAAATATCACAAAAGGATACAGATTCTTTGAAGTTTTGTTATAATGGGTTTTAAACTTATTATATATTAAAATTGTAAAAACAAAGTTTAACAGAATTTTTCTTAAGACGCTAACAGACCTGTACTCTTATAGCACTTTGTTAATGTTATATATTGGATCAAAACCAGTACAATCTTCTTCCTTAAGGGACATTATTATTGACTGATTTTTAAGATGGCATGATTTTAGGCTAATGGAGAGCTGGACTTGTGACTTGGGCTTGAATTGTTGACAGGACTGAAATAGTCACTCAAATTCATAGTTTTCCACGTGGGAGATAAAAGTTTGCTTTCCTGAATATGAATGTATCTGTTTTATTTTAAAAGGCTACTTCTTAAACTTATTGTTTAGTATAAATAGTTCTACAAATCCTTGATGTTCAGGAGAAGCTTGAGTTGAGTGAATCTAGGAGCAGTAGGAAATTAATAGGAAGGAAAAGCCGGCGGGGGAGGGGGATATCCAAGTATAATCAGTAAAAGCTGGGTTATAGTTGGGTGCTAGGCATATATTTTTTAAAGAGAATATTGCCCTTTTAATATTAGAAACATATCTTATTTTTTTACCTGGAGAAAATTATAGTAGCCTAAGTGATGGAACTATTTATTTGGTTGAGTTTCTAATTTACGAAGAAAGATGTAAATCTAAGGAATTCTCATGATTCCTCCACTTTTGTCATCCCCACCCCCATTTGCCCACTTTTTCAGGCAAGTAAGCTCACAGTTGAAAATGATTTAAAAACGCGGAAGATGGAGCAGCTCAGAGAGTGGCTTCCTCACATGCAAGACCTAACAAGAGATGATCAGCAAAGCATTAGTCATGCAGATAAGAGCAATTCTGATGATAATTGGTTGTTTTCTGAAGATGTTAGTGCCAAGCAAAGTGGTAAGATGATTACATTTTATTGTAATTATTCTGCTTATTGTTCTTTGCTTTCATCCCTAGAAGTTTGCTGGCTGTAGAAAAGCTTATAGTATGTTAATAGATTTTCATTGTCCTAACTTTGTCCTTGACCTGATAGGAGAGCATCTGGACAAAGAACCAGATAGAAGAGCCTCAAAGCCACCTGTAGCCAGAGTTAAATGTGGATTAGACTTAAATCAACATGAACTTAGTGCTATACAAGAAGTAGAATCTCCAACTAGTGGCAGAACTTCTTTACCAGGTAAACAAACAGATGGTTTGATAAGATAAAAAGATTTTCATGGTTTGTCAGTTTTCTACATTCTTTGAGGATGCTAAAATTTGTCAGAGACTATTAGTCTTTGAGTACTTTTGAAAGGAAACAACTGGTTTTACATAAATAGTATTTATGTAATAGTGTTTCTTGGACTTAAATATGGCATCGAGTAACTAGTGTATCTTATATGTGCAGGAATCCAATTTACTGCAGACAGAATTCTTTGATATTCTGTATTCTGACACTCTTACTGTTACTCTGCTTCCTTCCATGTCTGCACTCTAAACTTGTTTCTTGTTTGTTCTTTTTTCTCTTCCCCTACCACTTTTCTACTTTAGTACTTTTCACTATTCTTTTCCTGTATCTTTTGTAGGATAATTATTATACTTAAAACCCTGGCTTTCAGGACAATTAGAGCAGATATGTTTCTTCACCATACTTCTTCCTACATCTAGTTACCTGGAAATATTCCTTCCTGCAATATTTTGTGAGCAGTCCTATCTGAATTTCATAACTGTTTTTACATTTCAGAATCACCAAATAATTTTCTTGATCACATTTATCAAAGCAAATCTTTTAAGGAGGAAATTGGCATCTTTAATGATAATATTGTAATGTTAATACTAGCTGTTTTGGTCTTCAGCCATAAAATATTCTGTCTTCATTTCTGATTGGAAGAATTAAGGAAGGTAGAGATTCAGAGTAAACCTTTTTCTAATGCTTTACAGTTACACATGATAGTAGGGTTCTTTTTGACGTAATCATACATGTATAAAATTTGATTTGCTCCATTTAGTCCCCAGTGCCTTCTCATTCCTCTCTTCTTCCCTCCTCCCTTCCTCCGCTCCTCAACTCTAATGGTCTTCCTTCTATTTATCTGTTTATGTTTATTTGGTCCTTTATAAATATACATAAAGATGGAATTCAGTATGGCATATTTATACTTGCCTAGAGCATAATGTGGTCAATTCATTCTGTGTTTCCTCCTATTTCCTGTCCTTCCTCCGCCTCAATCTCCTCCTACTCCACTGATCTTCCCTCTATCCTTACGATATTCGGTCTCCCCCCTTCTATGCTTTTTTCCTCTTACTTTGCTTTAGCTTCCCCTTGAGAGAAACATTTGACCCTTGATTTTTTGATTCTGGCTTCATTCATTTCGCATATTTCCATTTCCATATATTTACCAGCAGATACCACAATTTCACTCTTTTTTATGGCTGAGTAAAACTCCATGTGTACATACATGACATTTTTATTAATTCATTTATTTATTGAAGAGCACCTGGGCTGGTTTCATAACTTGGCTATTGTGAATTGCACTGCTATAAACACTGAGTAGCTATATCACTATAGTATACTGATTTTAATTCTTTTGGGTAAATATCAAGGAGTGGGAAGGCTGGGTCATATGTGGTTCCATTCCTAATCTTTTGAGGAATCTATACTGTTTATAGAGTGGTTGTACTAATTTGCAGTCCTACTAACAATATATGAGTGTATTTTCTTCCCACATCCCCACCAGCACTTATTATTATTTATATTCTTGATGATTGCTGTTATAACTGGAGCAAGATGAAATCTCAGTGTAGTTTCGATTTGCATTTCCCTAATTGCTAGGGGAATTGAACATTTTTCATGAATTTGTTGGCCATTTGTATTTCTTCTTTTGAGAAATACCTGCTTAGTTATTTTGTCAGTTTACTAATTGGATAGTTTTTTGTTTGAACTCTTTGCGATCTTTATATATTCTGGATATTATTCTCTTATCAGGAGTAGCTGGCAAAGATTTTCTTCCATTCTTCCATTCTCTCTTTACACTTTTAAACATTTCCTTTGCTATGTAGAAGCTTTTTAATTTGATGCTGTTCTACTTTTTAATTCTTGGTTTTATTTCTTGAGCTTTAGGGGTCTTGTTAAGGAAGTTGAAGTGTTGACCCTATGTTTTCTTCTAGCAGTTTCAAAGTTTCTTTCTGGTCTTATTACTAAGTTTTTGATGCACTTTGATCTGACTCTTGTGCAGGAAAGGGATCTACTTTTATTCTTCTTCACATGGATATCTAGTTTCCACAGCACAATTTTTTTAAAAGGCTATCTTTTCTCCAACATATTTTTGGCACCTTTGTCAAGTGTCGGATAATTTTAACTATTGGGTTTGTCTCTGTGTCTTCTATTCTGTTGGTCTTTACATTGACTTGATGCCAATACCATATTCTTTTTGTTAGTATAGCTAAATAGTATAATTTGAGATGAGGCATTGTGATGCCTCCAGAATCACTCAGAATAACTCCTAAGAATCAGTCCCCTTTATGTTTTCTTAAGGAGCTTAGAAAGTAATGATTTTATTACTACACTTTGGAAGTTTTTTTCCTCTTTTGCATTATTTGACAAACCACAACTGTTTAGGAACTGATTAGTGCTTTCTCTAATTCAGATTATGAGAAAATGCTCATCATTAATTCCTATAATTTAATGAATCATGTTTGAAATTGCAAAAATGTCATCTTGTCTAAAAGGGAAATCAACATAGTCACTTATCTCCATCTCTATTTTCTAGCCTTTTTTTTTGTAAATAGTACCTACATTTCAGGTCTCAATACTTCTGTTATTGATATCTCCCAACACCCAATAAACCACCAAATTTCAGTTGTACTCTGAACTCTTGAGTCTGCCCACTTCTTTCCATTCCTATTATCACTCATTTAATTCAGGGTATCATTTTTTTCTTGGATACCTGCTAAAACTTGTAGTATCTCCTTATGTCCAGTTTTGCTTTACTCTCCAGTTCATTTTCCAATGGCATATTCAGAGTAATCTCCCTATTTTCCCCAATTTAAAGCTATGCAGTGGTTTCTTTTGATTGGAAGAATGAATCTAAATAAGCTGAAGGCCCTGGCTTCACCTACAAGGCCCTTCACGATTTTGCTTCTTGATTTAAATGCCTTTGTCTGGTAAATTTGCCCTGAGCATGTCCCTCTTATGTGAAAGGCTACATCACACAGTATTGTATAAAAACTATTGTATAATACTTTTAATCAAAATTTTACATGCGAATAGTTAAAAAAGACAAATGATGCAAAAAGGTTACAACATGAAATCATAGGTCATCCCTCCCTTGAATTGTCATCCCAGGCACTTTTCAAGTCTTTGAGTATTTTTTGTTTGTTTGTATTTACCTCAATAATTGGAATAGATTTAAACAGAAATTAATAAGTTATCATTATGGTGATAAATATTTTTCACTGATGTAACAATATATCATTTTCTTAAAGTTTCTATATAATGTCTATCTTAACACTTATTATATAATTTTCCACATGGTTTACATTGTTTTCTCTGTGGAATATCTTTTAGTTGGAAGTTGAATGACCTTAACAGGGTCGTTCTTTTTTTTTTCTCAGCACTAGGAATGGAACCCAGAGGTTCTCTAGCACTGAGCCACATCCCTGTCCCTTTTTAAAATTTTATTTAGAGACAGGATCTCACTGAGTTGCTTAGGGCCTTGCTAAATTGCTGAGGCTGGCTTTGAACTTTGATCTTCTAGCATTAGCCTCCCTGCTGCTGGGATTACAGGCATACACCACTGTGCCCAGCTTAACAAGGTCATTCTTAACAAGGATGTTATTTTTCCCCAGGGAGGCGAAAATTGGTTGGGAGGAAGGTGAAAAAAAGGTTTTCTTGATATGTCCAAAGCAGTTACACAATATATCTGCAGTTATTAAAATGTCATGTGGGTGGGGCAATTAGAAAAAAGTCTTAGCTGGGCGGGGCGGTGGCTCATGCTTGTAATCCCAGCACTTTGGGAGGCTGAGACAGGGAAATTGCGAGTTCAAAGCCAGCCTCAGCAAAGGTGAGGTGCTAAGCAACTCAGTGAGACCCTGTCTCTACATAAAACACAAATAGGGCTGGGAATGTGGCTCTGTGGTCCAGTGCCCCTGAGTTCAATCCCCGGTGCAAAAAAAAAAAAAAAAGTCTTAGAAGATTCCTTTTGGAGGCTGAAAATAAAAATGAAGCTGAATACACTGATTTATATTGATCTTCCAAATGTTTTCCTTTTCCCTCTGTTATTCATTTCTGTTTCTTTTGTTATAGTGTCCAAAGGGTTGGTTTTTCTGTCACCCCACCCTACCCCTGGCCTTTTAATAGCATTCATCTTATTTCGTGGATTCAGAATGATTATCTACTCTAAATATTTATAGATTTTTATTTGTATTTTCGGGTTCTGTATGTTCTGTTTATCTGGGTTCTTTGGGGTTTTTTGTTTTTTTGTTTTCTTTTGTTATCCCTGTCTGACATTTTAGAGAATTTCCTCTAGTACTTTGCATATTTGAGTAGGATACTAAAAGGCCTGTTGGAGGACATGTGGGGAGGGATTTATTTACTGTTGGATTTGATGGGAAAAGTGTGCCTTTTTTTCATCAGGGTCTCTCAACTTAATATCTGTAGTTCCGTTTCTTCAAAGGAAGATCATATAACACCAGCACAAACCTTTCTATTGGCATTATAGAGCCAGACCTGGGGAAGCTGGGTTTACAGTGTACTTTGATATCCCTGATCCTCCTCATTGTGTCTGTCACTCCCAACCTTGTCTCATTTCTGTGCCTAATGTCCCTAAATTCAGAGTGTTTTGAATACTGTTTATCCAGAAAACAAGCCTCATCTGGGAATGATGTTGAGATCAGATCAGGAGACCAGAAGACCTAACTGTTCCAAATATGTACTTTTAAACGTTATCCCTATTTTCAGTTCCTTGACACATATCCCTTTCATAATATTCTAGTCCCTTTAATTCCCAAGTTTTATCTGGTTCTGCACAGTAGATTGGCTTGCTTCTCTAGGGTATCTCATGGGCCTCTGCTTGTTTTCATTTTTGTGTCAAGCTATAACATTCAAAGAGATGCACCAATCATAAGGCTTTATTTCAGTGATTTATAAGTCACTGAATAGCCGGGTATGGTGGTATATGCCTGTAATCTCAGCACTTTGGGAGGCTGAGACAGGAAAATTGCAAGTTTAAAGCCAGCCTCAGCAATGGTGAGGTGCTAAGCAACTCGACGAGACCCTGTCTCTAAACAAAACACAAAATAGGGCTGCAGATGTGGCTCAGTAGTTGAGTACCCCTGAGTTCAATCCCCTGTACCAAAAAAAGAAAAAAAAAGAAAAAGTCACTGAATAACCATGTTTCACCCAGGTCAAGAACTGGCATGAGAATCCTATATTACTTATGCCCTCCTAATTACTTGCCCCTCTCTTCTGAGCCCCTCATTTGATTTCTTACACAACATATTTGTTGTTGATAGTTTTGAACTTTATATATATTTTGAAAACATATTATACTTTGAAACACTACTAGTGCCAGTAGGTTTTCCAGACCTTTTTTCCTGTGATCAGTAATGAAGTGTATCATCAAGTATTAGTAAATTGGGGTATTGTTACTTTTTAAGTTGTAATCTAAATTGCCATTTTAGTTTTAGCTAGCTCTGGAAACTTAAGCAAAAATTTAATGACTCGCTTGGTTCTTTTATTCCTCCTAGGTAATCCAGTTTTTTATCAAGACAGAGACCCCATGAGGATCTCAATAAGCCGAGAACAAATTTTCTTTGGGAGCCCAGTGACCCATGCTCCAGTTGGTTGTCTTCAACCAGCTGCCCAAGAGAGTGTCTGCAGTAATGATGGTGATGAAGCAGGTGAGAAATAAATAAAATGAAGATGCTGGTGTTGTGCACAAGGATATGTGGATATTTGTTGTAGGGTGATTTCTAAGATGATGCATAACCTCAGTCACTGTTGGTAATCAGAACAGTGTGTGTTACACCCATACTTTTTGTTAAAAAGTAATGAGGGCAAAGGCTGGGAGTGTAGCTCAGTGGTATAGTGTGTGCTTAGCCTGTACAAGGCATCTATCAATACAATCTCAAGCTGTATACATAAACATGAAGAAGTTCATTTAGGTTTTTTTTTTGTTTTTTTTTTTTTTTTTTGATACTTGGAATTGAACCCAGCCAGAGAGGTTTTACCACTGAATGATAACCCTAGCTCTTTTTGTATTTTATTTTGAGATGAGGTTGCACTGTATTATCCAGGCTGACCTCAAACTTGCAATCCTCCTGCCGCAACCTCCTGAATCACTGGGGATTACAGGCATGTACCATCACACCTAGTTAAAACAGCTCATTTAGAATGCCAAATATGGAACTTTTTCAAGATACTACTTTATAGTAATATATTTCATTTAAAATGTGAATTGTTACAAATAGGCTTTAAGCACAAAACTTATAGAGCTGCCAGCTGTATAAAACTTATAACACTCATAGACTTCCTACTAGTATGACTTAATGAAACTATTTAAAAGCAAAATCACTAATTTTCTAAATAAATTTCACTTCCCTTGTTCAACTTTTTCTACATGAAAATAATACATGTTCTTTTTAAAAAAATCTATAATAAACGAACATGCAAAATAGAAATGGGCCCTTTTCCAGCCTTTAGACCTAGTATATATTTTTAAAGCATTTTATTCATGAAATAACAGAGACAACTACAGTCAAAACTAAAATAGTGCTACCTACTGAGTGTTTTAAACAAAAACTAGATTTTTTTTTAGTTAAGATAAGGCAATTTTAAAAAGCCAAATATGAAAGTAAATTGTAGGAAAGCACAGAATGGTGCTCTCTGATGCTAAGAATTTAATTTTTCCTAATCCAAACCATTTCCTCCCTGTGTTGAATTCTAAAATGCTTATTTTAGTTAAGGTCAAGGAATCTGATGTTGAGAATCATGCAGTATTAAGTTATGCTTTGGAGGAGGAAGAGAGTACACATCTGGGTCCAGCTATAAAACCAAATGATAAGGTTAGTAATGTCTCTATATACTAATTTTTAGAACTCTTTGGTTTTATATTCTCTTTAGTTTGCTGAAAAATTATGGTCTATGTTCTCTGAGATCTGCTCTTATTAAAGTGGATCAATGATGAAAATAGCCAAATCTGAGCATCAGAAGACCTTCCAATCAATCTGATGCATGATCTGCAGTATTCTGAGAAGCAAAACTATAAAGTAATTTAAAACATTTGGGGCTTTGTGTCTGGGTGTGTGTGTGTGTGTGTGTGTGTGTGTGTGTGTGTGTGTGTGTGCCAGTGTTCACAAAAGTAACAGCAAATAACAGGACATGCTAATGGATGAGTGAGTTTGGAAAAGGGGGAGAATGTGTGTATGTGTGTGTCTAAGGCTAATCATTTCTGAGCAATGATGAAAAAGTTTTACTACTGACCTTTGTAACTATGAAGGTTTCTACACTTGACCTGAGCTCAGAATTGACAACTCTGATGTGGAGGATTTAGAGTTTTTCTAGCTACAGGATACATCATGATATAATATCTCCCTTAAATTTTTAGGCTGACACACGAATTTTTCATGAGCCATTATCTTCAGTAACTCTTTCTACTGGGAGCTTTGTAAGTTATGAAAACACAGACTTGAGCCTTACAGATCCAGGTAATAACATCCTGTTGAGCTGCAATATAGTGGTGGGAGGAAACATTGCTTTTTTGTACTATACTTGGCAGAGAGGAGCTGAGAGAACAGTTTCTTTAAATCTCAAAAGCAAATTATTCATGCCAAATATAATATTAGACAGTGTGACATTCTAAAAATGGAGCTAGGTATGGTGACATATGCCTGTAATCTCAGCTACTTGAGAGGCTGAGGCAGGAGGATAACAAGTTGGAGGCCAGCTTCAGCAACTTAGCAAGGCCCTCAGCAACTGAAACCCTGTCTCAAAAAATTAAAAGGGCCAAGGGTCTAGCTCATCTATAGAGCACCCCTGGGTTCAATCTGCCTCCTCTGCCAGGTACCACAATAAATAAATAAGACTGGAAGTCACAAGGATGTTCTGTAGATTCCTAACAACTCTTTGAGAAATATTTGCTAATGCCACATTTTACTATTCAGTGGAAATCTGAGCAAATTTCTCTTTTTTTTTTTTTTTTAGTTTTGGTACCGGGGATTGAACTCCGGGATACTTTACCTTATTTTGTGTTTTATTTAGAGACAGGATCTTACTGAGTTGCTTAGTGCCTTGGTGTTGCTGAAGCTGGGTTTGAACTTATGATTCTCCTGTCTCAGCCTCCCAAAGTGCTGGGATTACAGGCCTACGCCACTGTGCCTGGCTAAGTTTCTTTCTTGATCTTTAGCATTATATATTGCCATGTCTCTCTGCCAGAATGTCTCTAAGCAAGTATCCAGTTGTTAAAAGGAATATGTTCTTAATGTCAAATATTTTCATTAAACTCACTTTCCAGAGTCATTTTCAGAACACATGGACTTTCGGGAACAAAAATCTACCACCAATAAAGAGGAGGAAATGGATATTTTAAGTTCTATAATTCCTTCAACACAAATTATTAATCAGCAGCAGAACTCTTCAGATGTTCGTAAATCTCTGTTGCCTGCAGTGGAATTTACATCTGGTCACACACACTTTCAGCAGACCATAGACAAATACACAAATGAAGCAGATTTGATGCCTGAGAAAACAGACTTGCAGGGTAAAATTATTTTAAAGCAATACTTTTATATAAATTGACTTTTCACCTTTTATCCTTCTTAGTTTTAATTTACTGTTTGAGCTTCATGTTTTCATGGCCTGATGCAACACAGTTACACCATAGAAAATATTGAGGGCATTTTAGTTAGAATATCTGGAACCAATTAGACTGAAGAACGTGTAGAGATTAATGAGCAAATTTGCCTTTACTTTTGCAAAGTCCTCTCAGAATTCAGACCTAGATTTGAGTTAGAAGTTATTTACTAACTGTGAAATCATAGGCAAAATTTGATATATCCTTTTATCTTCTCTAGAAGAAAGATGTTGGAGTTTGAAGGAAATGGTACATAAAGCACAATTTTGGCCCATGGTTAATACTGAATACAGTAAACCTTTCCACTTTTTTCTTTTTCTTTTTAATCATTGATCCTGAGGTAAGAACAGCAAAGATTATAGCAAAGCAATGATAGTATATAGCCTATTACTCCTAATTAACCCCAGAAGTCCGAAGCTGGTAGGAATGGAAATTTATGTTGGTCAAATGTTTTAGTCACAGAGAGGATCCCTATTTTTTAGTGCCTTGAAAATAATCATCGTAGGACTTAATTTGAAAGCATCTACTGATCATGAAAAAATAATAATAATTATGTTGCATTGGCGTTACCTAAAAAGAATTTTAATCTTAGTACTTATTTTCTAGTCTTTACTTTAAATTTGAATAATAACTGCATCTTTTTATTCCCCTCAAAATTACAACAGTTGACCTTGACTTTCCAGAATTGGAACACATTTTTCCAAATCTGCATCGTCAGCTCTTTAAACCCTTAGAACCACATCCAGATTTTGATTTATCATCATCATCTGGAATTTCTCAAGACGACAGAAACTTTTACCAGGTATATTAAAATAGATGCTTCATTGCAGTGAATATTTAAGAAGATGTTTTTGTTGTTGTTTTGTGTGTGTGTGTGTGTGTGTGTGTGTGTGTGGAACAGTAGTTCTCAACCTTGATTGCCTTTTAGAAACATAAGGAAAACTTTATTTAAAGATCTAATGCCCAGACTATCCCCCAGATCAATTAAATCAGAATGTCTGGTAGTGTTTTTTTGTTGTTTTTTGTTTTTTTGGTACCAGGGATTGAACTCAGGGTACTCAACCACTGAGCCACATCCCCAGCCCTATTCTGTGTTTTATGTGGAGACAGGGTCTCACTGAGTTGCTTAGTGCCTTGCCATTGCTGAGACTGGCTTTGAACTAGAGATCCTCCTGTCTCAACCTCCCAAAGTGCTGGGATTACAGGTACACCCTGCTGAGTGCTTGTTTTTAATGTGGAACCAAGATTGAAAACAGCTAATTAGAATTTTATCCTATCTGCTGGATCTTTAGTGCATATGACCCCTAAGATGCCTGATAATTGTTTTGTTTTAAAATACTTCAGTGAAACGATTTTAACATATTTAAATAAGTAAACATGACTTTGCAATTTTAAAAGTATTTTCCTACACAATAAAGGAACATGAGATTCAAACCTCAGACTTTCTACTTCCACAGCCCAAAATCCTGACATCTCAAGCTCTTCTGAATAATTCCTGCTTGTCAGAAAATTAATCTCTACTTGTTCAGTTTCGCTATTTTTTCTAAATAATCTTTTTCTTAAGTCTCACACTAACTGAAAGAATTGGATTTATAAATAAGCAAAGTATTACTGTGTTAGTAAAGTGGTAATTAAGGAAAAGTAATATCAAAGAAACAGTGATTATTGATAAAACTAATAATACATAATCAGCCTTTCCTTGTTTTTTTTTTCTGTTAGAGCTCAGATTCTTCCTCGGAAAGACACTGTGCCACTGCACCCAAAAGTACAGTTTCTTTCACAGCACTGAGGAGGGCCAGCTTGCATTCTTTTAACACTAGCCTAAACAAGCAACCTAACCCTAACCTGTCTCAAGCTGCAGCTCAGAGTTTTGCTACAGATGATTTTATTGAGGGTATGTATGACTAAATAAAATACGTTAACCCATTAAATCCCAAATTTTCAATTCTGCAAATATTTTAGATGCACACTGGTGCATTAAAATAGGTGGAAAATCACAATCTAGACCTTATATATCATACCCTTTATTATCGTTATGAATGAAAATATGAATTGTCTTATAAATAGGACACCGGAACAATATATTATCTTTTACATAGGACATTGGGCAAATATGGTATCTGGGACACTAGAACAAAAAAGGTTAACCTAATGATTTTTTTTTCATGGTTCCTTACTTCCCTTTCCTTGGATATGGTACCCGGCACCTCTGGGTTTGTCCTCGTTCCTGTCCTCAATATTAAAAGTTCTATTTTTTGTGTATACAGTTAAATAACAGAAGTGGAAAAATAAATTTGTTCTTTATAAAATCACTTAGTCTCATACTGGGGAACAAAACTGACCAAACTGTATTGTTATATTGTATATGTACAAATATGTAATAGCAGATCCCACTATAATGTACCCATAAAACAGAAGTACAAAATGTTTAGTTTGCATTTTTACAGTACTAAATTTTGTAAGAGAAAACTCTATTTCTACCTCTAGTTCTAACCTAATAGAACTTTTTTTACATTTCATATAAACACACACATCTATGTATATACCTATACACATGTATATAAATCTATGTACATATTATCCTGTTTGAATCAATAGTGTTCTTTCATAAAGGAAAATCATTATGTCTGATACCCAAACTGTTTATT
Organism: Geosciurus inauris; assembly: GCA_004024805.1. Classification (NCBI taxonomy): domain Eukaryota; kingdom Metazoa; phylum Chordata; class Mammalia; order Rodentia; family Sciuridae; genus Geosciurus; species Geosciurus inauris. The sequence goes on along the minus strand of PVHX01000932.1, from coordinate 134,800 downwards.
AAACATTAGAAAAACAGATAATATATGGTATGAGCTGTAGGATTGATTGAAAAATCCCTGTGACCATCTTTATTTTTCTAGTCATGTTTTGTTTTTGAACTCAGAGGTACTCAACCACTGAGCCACATCCTCAACCCTATTTTGTGTTTTATGTAGAGACAGGGTCTCACTGAGTTGCTTAGCGCCTCGCCTTTGCTGAGGCTGGTTTTGAACTCACAATTCTCCTGTCTCAGCTTCCCAAAGTGCTGGGATTACAGGCGTGTGCCACCATGCCTGGCTAGTCATGTTTTTACACATCAATTTCCACTTTTAAAATTGTAGGAATTAACCTTAACTTGTAGTTTACTTGAACTGAGAGATACTCAGGTTTGTAACATATAATAAAACTGATTTTTAAAATTTTCAAATGCAGGATCTGAACAATCTTTTCACCAGCTTCTGCCAGAATATCCTTCACAGGATGGGAGCCAGCATGCTGACCTACCAAGTATTTTCAGCATTGAAGCAAGAGATACTTCCCAAGGCACGGAAAATCAAAACTATCCCTCCAGAGAACAGACTGAAATATTACAAAATAAGAAAAAAAGTGTTCATTTCCAGTTCTCCAGAGCTCTCACCTACAGTTCATCTGATGAGGCTAATGTATTTCATCAGTTACAAGTACAGCATAGTACTCCATGTAGTTCTTCCTCTAGTGAGTGCTCAATAAAACATCAACAAGAAAGCAGAAGGTGGGACTTTAAAGAACTGTCAAAAAAAGATGTTCTTACAATGTTACCCAGTCAAGGACTTGCTGAAGATAAAAATGAAACCTGTGGAGTTTTAGGTACAGATCCACATGTAGAAATTGATTCTCAATTATGTGTAAGAACAGTGGAGATGGAAACTTTAGTTCAGACACCACATTCATCACATATTCAAAATGAAAAATATTTTGAGAATTCAACTAAAACTGAAACTCCAGAAGTTATAAGCCTGTCTCAAACAGCACAATCAGAGTCCTTTAAAAGTTCTGGATCATTTTCATTACCTAGTTCGATTCCAATCTGGGTAAGTGAAATCTGGAAAAATTCTTCAGTGTAAGAGAAGTAACAAGGTCACTTCTCAATATTTTAAAGATCTTCTCTATTCAGATATTCTTTTTCCTTGTGTAATGAATGGTAGCTTAGGCCGTGTTGAATTTCATTGCACTCAATTAATGGTTAGAATCAGTGTTAGAACATTCATATTAAGCAAGTTATGATCTGATTGGCTTCAACTCATTAACAAAACATTGTTTTTACTTTGTGTGCAACTTAGCTTTCCACTGATAAAGGTCGAAAATAAGGGCTTCATCTAGATGAGAGATGTTTTAGCTGCTTTTTTCCTCCTCTACATTCTTCATTATGTAAAACTAAAGTTAGGGGCTGGGGTTGTTGCTCAGTGGTAGAGCACTTGCCTAGCATGTGTGAGACTGGGTTCGATTCTCAGCACCATATATGAATAAATGAAATAAAGGTCGTCCATTAACAAAAAATATTTAATTCCTTTGGAGCACCATCTGGCCCTACATATGGCCCACAGTTGGCTGGAACTCAGTAGCCACTGCTGCCTTTGTGATATGCCCTCCAGTTCTGTAAAAAGATAATCCTTGCAGTACTTACCCTACTATTCACCCCATACCCAAAGTCCCCTCTAGTATTTCTAGTAGGCTGTGGTAGGTGTGGGGCCCAAGGGGGAAATCTGATCTATTGATCTTGCCCAATACAATGTTTTTGCATTTATGTACACATAAGGTTAGAAGGCTATTTTTATGACTTCCTATTTGTTTTACCAGGAGACAGAATCTGGTCATGGTATAATGGAAGAACCAGAACTTACTTTAGTAAGCACCAGTGATATTAGCATGATTGAAGCCGATTTTGCAAACTTAACTCTAGAAGATAAGAATGAGGTAAAAAGCTATCCTCAGGTAAACTTTATAGCACTCCAATGTAAATACACCTTATATTGAAGGTTGGGTAGCAGGGTACTTTACACATGGCATCCTCCCTCACATTAAAATCCTATGTGAATTTCATTTCTACTAGGTTCAAATGTAGTATGAAACGACAGCCCTCAAAACCACCTAAATGGGGCTGGGGTTGTGGCTCAGGTAGAGTGCTTGCCTAGCAGGGCACTGGGTTTGATCCTCAGCATCACATAAAAATAGTGTCCATCTATAACTAAAAAACCCAGAAACCTCCTAAATGCATTGATTTACAGTCCCAAATGGTTGACTTGGAGTTCATGCCTGCCCTTCTCCATGACAAACTTTGAAAAGTTTTGGAAGCAAGTGTCCTAGAAGCTAAGGAAATCCAGGTCTGAGGTAAATTCACTTAGGAAATTTTGCAGACTTGAAAATCATGTTTCAAAGGCAACCAATAGTAAATTGTCTACATGCTGTTTGCTCTGCTACAGGCAGACCTGTAGTGGAACCATATCTGGAGTGGACCCCATACTTTGGAAAAATAATTCCAATTGAGGTTCTGCAGTCATTTCTTAGGTAAAATTTCTTTTTTTTCCACATTAGAAAAAAAATGTTCTCTTGCAGTCTCAGCCAGGTTCTTTACAAAAACTGTAGGGATTAAGAAATTTACTTCACTTGGCACAATAGTCAAAAAGGCTATCTGCTAATTTGGAGTTTTAGCTAAATGGGTTTTGCAGCTTATTTCTCTGATTGCAGACACATGACTTGTGAGGAAACAGATCTAGCTATGCCATAAGCAAGGTGTGGTGGTGCATTGCCTGAGGCAGGAAGATGGCAAGTTGGAAGCCAGATTCATCTTAGGAAGACCCTATTTTCTAAAATTTAATCCATAATGCTGCCTATGGTCCCTCAAGTAACTTCCTTAAAAACTAAGACTATTACAGTGATGGGAGAACAAATGTAAGGACTAAGGACATGGACACAAATTGATGTTCTTCCCACCCACTACCCCACAATAGTTTGAGATGTTTATGTCCAAAGGAAAGCAGAGCCTAAGACCTGTACAGGTAACTGGCAAAAAACAAAGGCGTCCTAATGACTATCAACAAATCATCTTGAGATGATCACCAACAAGTACCTCAGAAAGCATAACTTTGTTACTCATCTGAATTTTCGTGCCTTTAGGTGAATGAATTTATTGTATCTGAAACAGAAAATCCAGATTATCCAGCCATAGCAGACCTTTCTATGCAGAAGTCAACACAATCTACAGGTATGTCTTGAGTATCTGAAATGGTGTTACAGCCAGAATAGACAAACTGTGTAACATGGCTTACATGTAGTGAAAATAATTCAGCATGGCCCCAACTTTTTCTTAAACAGAAACCCTTCCAAAGTGTACAATCATGGCAGGAAGCTTACAAGAGGCATTTGTGAAGAGAAAAAAATCATTTTTGGAGAGATCATACCAGAGGCAGAAAGAAATAAGGAATAAAACTAAAGTCACTGAAAATTCCCAAATGAGAGCAGTTAAGGATAAGCAATCCACAGGTATCTTGTTAATTCTAAACTCTCAACCACCTTCCTGGATGATTATGTGAAATTAAGATTGATGTCACATTTTTAAGGCTATATTTTATTCCTCACATTTTTCCCAGAGGTGCTGCAGATCAGCACAAGGCCTTTCCTATGCTCTAGCAAGTGTTGAGACTCTACCATCTGGCCTTTATCTCTCTTTTGTCAGGTTCTGTGAGTCGCCTGAAGGGAGTGAATAAAGTTAAAATGAATTTTCCGGAAGAAAGAAAGACAGCACATGTCCTTATGCACCAAAGGGCTCTAAGGTAGCTTTTGTTTGCTTTATTTTTAGTAATTCACTTTTAATATTTGTATTTAATTCTGTACAAATTACTTTCAGACTATACAATCAATTAGCTGAAGTGAAACAACAAAAGGTAGAGAAAGCAAAGCAAGAAGCTTATGCTCAAAACAGAGCAAGGGCAAAAGAATTTCATAAGGTAAACGAGCCCCCTCCCTCCTATTATTTAAGTATCTATGGCATTCCACAATAGGAGCCACTAATATTTTTATTTATTCCCTCCACAGAAAACACTAGAGAAACTTCGAGCCAAAAATACATGCTGACTTTTCTTTAGAAAGGTGTTTTTCTTTTACAAGTGTGTAATTTTAAAAGTCAATAAATTTTTATGTAAGGAATTTCCCTTTGTGATTCCTTTGTCCATTTCAAGGAAACCCTAAAAGAGAGTAGACATTATTGGTTAAACATTCCCACATCACCAATCATCATGATCATGAACTGCTAAATAAATGTTATCTCCTCAGGAATATATAGCACTACTGAGTGAATATGGGGTCCTGTGGAGAATATCAATCTGTGGTCACTGCGTTAAGGGCTCTTGGTTTCACAGCCCAAAAAGCCCTCTTTGAAATGACCATTGTATAGGTCTCAGGTATACATACCTTTTTAAAAGAACTGATGCTTATTTAGTTGTCCCAACAGTCCTATAAGAATATAGAAGAGAATCAGAGCAATCAAGAGTGAGTACTGGAGCCATGTTAGAGTTAGCTATACACTAAACTAGTGTACAAGAGTGAGTGTGTGGGTGGTTGTGTGGATTTGTAACACCCCAGAAGCCAAGTTATCAACCACGGTGAGAATCAATGTTTTATAACCTAGAAAATGCCATGTGGCTTGCAGTTTTATTTAATCTAGGCAATGTGCACAAAACAAGTATACTTAAATGTTCCCCATAGGTTGACTGCTAGCAAAGTAGCAGATAGAAAAACCTAGTGGGAATTTTTTTATGGTCATGTCCACAGCAAATGAGAAACTGTATTCTAAAAGCCTTGGTAATGACCATTATACTCTATCAAATAACTTTCAAGGTTAAAAAAAAATTACTTGCCATCTTTTTCCACTTGAATTATGAAATACTGATGATTTCACAATTTCTCTACCTGTGAAAAAGTTCATATTTGAAATTTCCTTTAAGGTTACTTTGAAATTAAATTTAAAATGCAGTTATCAATTCAAATAGGACATATATTTTAAAATTAAGCCTGAATGATCTAAACCCAAATGCTCTGATCACTAACCATTATAATGACAGCCATTTTTAAAAAACGCATAGTTAACTTTTTACCTTAGAGCTTTCACAAAATTCTAAGGCAATGTATTTAATGTGGATGTTCAGAAAGGCCATTTTCATTCAGCCCTTTCAGAGCAGTTGAACATATTGCCCATCATCATAACATCATAGGTAATCAGTGTTAAGCACAGTGATGTCTTTTCTTCTTAAATACTGAAAAATCTGGTTTGGATGCAATGATTGTAAGACAAATAACTGCCCTTATGTAAAAAATAAAAATCTTACCTAGAATATCTGGGATTTAATTTCTTTAAGTAATTGACTTTAGGATCCTAGAAGCTGAATTATAGAATTTCATTATTCATTTTTTATATTGACATGTCAACATTTTTCACATTAATATTTTCACTGAAGAACTTAAGCAAAATGTTACAGGTCTCATTGTCACCACTGCAAAATATATACTGTGATGGAAGCATAACCTGTGTCAATTTAGCCACATTGACCAATTCTGGACACTGACCCACAGTGCCCATTCTCATCCAGAATGAGGCTTTGTAAATATTCCTCAAGCTTACTCAAACACTACGCAAAAAGCTTCTAAATTTGTATGGAATTTCTTTTATGCTTACCAAATAGGAGAAAACAAACAGCCAGAAACAATATAAACAAAGCTTTATACTTGGAATATAGAGGGATCTGCCTTGTTCAAGTGTAGACAGTAAACCCTAGAAAAAAGAAAAGCATTATTTACTATTAGGACTGTCAAACTGAACTAACGAGTATTTATAAAACTAACAAGTATTTATAAAAATGCTGTATCAATAGAAATACCAGGTTTCACATGCACAAAGCCAAGAAAACCAACGATGCCAGATATTGAATTTCTATTGCACTGTCCTTTGAACACGCCAGCAGGAAAAAACTACTGAGTGCAGATACCATGCAGTGCAATTATGACTGAACTGTTCCTTCTATTCACAAGTCTGCAGTGCTGCTGCCAAGAAATGACCTTTATTTCTGATTGTCATTCTAATGAGGAAACTACCTTTTTAAACCATAAGCCTAAACATGATGTAGCCTCTGAATCTTTTACAAATGGTAAGGGTTTAGTTAAGTGGCAGAGGGCTTGCTAATATTATATGTAGAAGAGGCCCTGAGTCCCACCCCCACACTAGAAATGTCAAAGTCACTTGCTCAAACTGTCAAAGTCAAAATGCCTTTCATTTTCCTACTGTATCAACATATCTAGGGCATACATGGTGTTAAGATAAACCATGTAGAGCTGCCATGTAATACAAAGGAGGAAAATTAGGCATTCTGACATTACATGAAGTACTTTCTAAGATCTTATTGCATAGTTCTAAGACTATTGGGATGTTGTATTTACAAATTATAACTTCGATCCTTGATAAATTAGTAAAAATTTCACTTACTTCTCTAAACATCAGTGAGTTCAAATCATATCCACTCCTATAGAGAAAGTACCAAATGAAAAATTTAGGGAGGACATCATAAATTTTCTATTATGAAAACCAGAACCTAATGTAAGTTTGATGTCCAGACATAATAACTACTCATTCAGCTCTGTCAGAATAAAGTTTTAGTTCATATCTGTGTCATTCAGCAGTTGAACAGTTACATTCATCATTTGAACTGTAATTGCATTCCAAAGGATTATACTGTCAATTAAAACTTACATATTATCACACTCAGTAGTACAGATGTGGGATATGCCAATACCTAAGATAAAAAGAAAAATTAGGTGTTTCATACTTTTTAATTGTCTTGTAGTTCCTTCCCACAGGCCTAGCAAATAGTCCTATGAGTAAAGCAAAACCACAGAATTACTCTATGAGGCGTTTCCAACGACAAGTGGCTACAGGAGAAGCCCCATCGGGATAGACCTCAATCAGTGTTTAGATGAATGGAAGACTCCATAGGAAAACAATGATTAGCAGAATTTCTGATGCACAATGGAATTGTTAAAAAATAGTAAAAAACAAAGCTGGATCCATCTTAATCACAAAAAGATTATAGGGTTAATCGCATCTTAATCCAACTTAATCACGAAAAAGATTACTTAGTACTACAGCACTTGCCTACCATGTGCATGTCCTGAGATTCCCTTATCTACCTACCACCTCAAATGCAATCATTTTAATCACATGGTAAGGAGTTTTACTAAGCCGTCTAGGAGCCAGAAGATAGGCTGATAAATAAAATATGCTAAGTACCATCAGGTAGCTGACTTTTAGGAGAAAGATTTAAGCAAAAATTGTATTTGGGGGTGGGGGGTCGAAGGTGCGCAGGGAATTAAACTCGGGTACTCAACCACCAAGCCACATCCCCAGCCCTGTTTTGTATTTTATTTAGGGCCCTGGTCTCACTGGGTTACTTAGCACCTTGCTGTTGCTGAGGCTGAGTTTGCAGCCCGAGCTGCTGGGATTACAGGCATGCGCCACTGCACCCGGCAACAGTTTGATTAGCATGTTTTCCATCTTAAATTCAGACCAATCTAATGAATTTAATAATTTTTAAATCAGAACCAAGTTAACCTATTTCCTCCTTAGCTATTTCATATCAATTAGAGATTATTTATGTGGCTATGTTATGAGCAGACATCAAGAACAAAATAAACTTGGTAAATCTTATTCCTATTTATGAAATCTTATAACCTAAATGCCTATTTCTTGACTAAATTATTAGATTTCTCCCTCCAAGTATGTCTTAAATGGGAAATCCAAGTTTTAAGACTCGCTAAGAACTTTCAAGTAAAATGAAACTGACATTTCATCTCTATAAAAATATTTTAATCTAAGACTGCTTTCTGGCAGTCAGGTTCATGATACAAAATTATATAAAGCCTCAAGTGTTTAATTAAAATGAAACCTGTAAGAGTTTCAATTAATCTACTTACAACAGTTAAAATACATCTTCAATCCAATGACTCATTTTCTGAAGATAACCTAAAAAAAAAATAAGAGGCTGCCTCTTGTATCACAATATAAAAATTGGAACATTTGATCAGAGCTGAGACTCTCATGACCCCATGCTTTTTATTAACTTCTCCTAGAACCAACCTTTTCATTTATCAATATCCCATCACTTAGGTATAGTATTCCTGCTTATATGTATCAAAACTCATACTAAGCAATGAGTTCTGGGTTGCAAAAGAGGATTTATTTTTTGCACTTGTCTACAAGTCTTTGTCCACAAGTTAAACAAAAACACACACAAGTGCTACTGTACACTGCAGTGTACTTCAACAGAATAGCCAGCTATATAATGTTGATCAGTGGTAAGAAAAATGGAAGTTGAAAGCAGAGCATGATGGCACATACTTATAATCCCAGTGACAAGAGGCTGAAGCAAGAAAAATCACAAAATTTGAAGCCAGGCTCTGCAACTTGACACCTTGTGTTAAAATTTTAAGAGCTGGAGATAAACCTCAGTGCTAGAACACCAATAGGTTCAGTCTCCAGTATGCCAGGGGAAAAAAACCACTTTTGTATTTGACATTAAGAAATGTGTCTCAGGCTCCCTATGAAAATTGGGTATTTTTTATATTTCTCTTCAGGATTAAAATCTCTAATTTTGATCCTCCAATTATACTTACAAATAGTCTCTTACTCTGAAATCAATAAGCAAGGACAACAGCAGCAGGACTTTATTACTTAGAAAGCAAGATATCAGCTTTCTCCAGCATTTTAAAGTGTTTTTTCCTGTGAGATTTTCTTCACATTTCTTTCACAAAGTTGTTCATGGGTTGCTTAAACTTTCTCTTTGGGAAGTTCTTGGTTAGAATTCCATCACCAGGCTGCCACATTTATGCACATTAATCTTCTTTAGTCATTTCTTTCTATGAAAAGTCACTTTTTCTGTGTATGATTTACCTCCTTTGACTTTCACATGTTCATCTCCTTTCAGGGAACTCTGTATTCTGTCCAGTATTTTTGGCCTTAGAAGCTTGCTTTTTAGACATGGTTTCGTTATTCTCTTGCTCTAAATATGCATTCATCTTCTTTGGGAAGTCGGAACTTATTATGAAACAAGTATCCTCCTGCATTAAAAAGAATATTAAACAATAACTAAAAATAAATGGCTAAGTACTAGGTTACTTGAAACTAAACTACATCTAGATTTTAAAAATCCAAATTTGTATCAACATGTACTTTTCATTTAATAGCCCAACTAACACCACATATTAAAATGTTCATAACAGTGTTTAGGGCTAGGCATGGAATCCAATGGTAGATCACTCACTTAGCATGAAGAAGGCCCTTCATTTAACCCCCAGCACAGCAAAGACCAAAAGATGGAAAAGCCCATGTTCTCATTAGCAAGTATAAAAGTTTGTATTTTTATTACATTTCCTGCAAAAATTATTGGATACAATATTCCTCCTGTACCAACTTCTGCCTTCCACAAATGACAGGATAAAAATAATCACTTACTACCAACTTGATATCACATTCATCGTGTTCAAGATGTGCTGTTTCATCTGCTCTGTAACATTAAAATGCATAAGTTAATGACAATAGTCTAATTAGTTATATATTCTGACATACAATTCAAACAGTAATACTAGTCAAGAGTCCCATTTTAATACCCAAAATCAATGTTGTGTTTGCTGAGTTCAGCTAAAATATCCTACATTAGCCTACTGTATCTATGTTTTAATGGTATCTGTGTATTGATGGTAGTTGGGTGAGGTGGCAAATGCTTATAAATCCAGCTACTTGGGAGTTAAACTTGGTAAAACCCTGTATCATAATAAAAGTTTTCTACCCCTATCCAGATTTCATTTTTTTGTGACCAAGTAAACATAAACAAGAGTATGATACTCAGTACAGCATGCTACAACTCCTTTAGATAAATTCCAAGAAGTGGTACAGCTAGGTCATATGGTGGTCCCATTCCTAGACTTTTGAGATATCTTCATAGTGCTTTCCAAGTGGTTGTACCAATTTGCAGTCCCACCAACAATGCGTGGGTGTCCCTTTATTGTTTTTATAAAAAAGAGGCTGGGAATGTACCTTGGTGTTAAGACTGCCCCAGATTCACTCCTCAGTTGTTCCCCTTTCCCCTAAATTGACAAAATGTGTAGTAACTGACGTTAAAATTCAAATTACATTAAAGTCTATGCCCAAAGTTATTTTACATGATTCCACTTACACAGACTCTTCAATGGGAGAAATTGATCCTTCATCATCCAAGTATTTGTATCTACGAGTATCAAGATCTTCTTTTTCCAAATCTTCACCAACATTCATTTGTTTCAAGGATTCCTTAAGGTGGTGTTCATACTTCAGTTTTTCAATATAGTTAAAAAATCCTCTTGCAACAGCTTGCTATATTAAAATCACATTTTGTCTTAGTCTTACAAAATTAGTGTTTTACTTCATGACAAAGTCAGATATGTTCATAACCAATAACCATGCCCTCACCCACACTAACTATTCTGCACTTCTGAACCAAACTTACCAAATGTTGATTATAATCTCCTTAACCTTAGAAGAGTAACATTATAACCCTCTCAAAGTTATAGGTTCCTACAAGAGACCATATATTAACCATGCATTCTTTCAGCATTCAGCTTTCAAATATTTAAAAAATCTACTAATATTAAGATTATTCATCCAGGCACAGCGGCGCAAGCCTGTAATCCCAGCACTTAGGGAGGCTGAGATAGGAGAATCCCGAGTTCAAAGCCAGCCTCAGCAATGGTGAGGTGCTAAGCAACTCAGTGAGACCCTGTAAACACAAAATAGGGATGGGGATGTGGCTCAGTGGTAGAGTGCCCCTGAGTTCAATCTCTAGTACCAAAAAAAAAAAAAAAATATATCCATCAGGGAATTCTGCCAGAAACAGGTGAACTTTAACATCTACTACACATTAGAGGTACCAGTCTGACTTGTATTAATGCAACTGGGGAGCCGCATGCTTTAGGGTTATGTTTAAAGACCTGATAAGATGTGATCAAAGGATTTTACATTAAGCAGATTTGGAGCACCATTCCCCAGATTCTTATATTCACAGAAGAAATATGCCAGGAAGATTATACCCAGAAACTCAAGTGAAGTTTGTCTTATATAATAATGGAGCAGATTTTATGTGGAAGAAGTCAATATAGAATAGTATAATAAAAATTGCAGACTCTGTTCCAGGTGTACCTTAAATAATTTTAAAAATGGCCAAATCATTTCAGACATTTTAGCTTTTTTTTTTTTTTTTTTTTTGGTACCAGGGATTGAACTCAGAGGCACTCAACCACCGAGCCACATCCCCAGCCCTATTTTGTGTTTTATGTAGAGACAGGGTCTCACTGAGTTGCTTAGCGCCTCGCCCTTGCTGAGGCTGGCTTTGAACTCGCGATTCTCCTGTCTCAGCCTCCCTAAGTGCTGGGATTACAAGCGTGAGCCACCGCGCCCGGCTCAGGCATTTTAGCTTTGTGTATCCATTACATATAAAAAACTAACTTACCTCAAATGCTAAAATTTTTCTCCAAGGTAATGGTTTTCTTTCATTCTCAGGTTGTAAAAAAGGGAGTGTAGGTCCTTTGTTTTTAATTTGTTTCTTATCTATTTGTGACCTCTTGGTTCTTCTTCTTCTTTCTGGTTTTTCCTTTGTTCTTAATTTTGGCTTGTACTTCCTCTTCCTCTTCCTATGTTTTTTTTTCTTAAATCTTTCAAAAATAGCTTTTAAAGTCAATGGTTTGGGTTCTATAGATGAATCACTTGATGAATCTGTACCACTTTCAGGTAAATGAACAAATTTTCTAGTGGGGTTTCTTTGCCTTCGTTTAGGTGAGCAATTAACACATTGGGTTTTAAATAAGCTGCTACCAGATGAGGAATTATCACTAGGAAAATGAAAAAATTCTGTATTATAATGCTAATTACTATTAATACCCAATCACAAATGTGCTTTTTTAATATTTATTTTTAGTTGTAGGCAGACAGAATATATTTTTTATTTTATTTTTACGTGGTGCTGAGGATCGAACCCAGTGCCTCACGCATGCTAGGTGAGCATGCTACCACTGCGCCACAACCCCAGCCCACAAATGTGCTTTTCTTCCAAGATCAGTTCAGGAAAACATTCTCTTTTTTTTATTTTTTGGTACTGAGGATTGAATTCAGGGATACTTGACCACTAAGCCACATCCCCAGCCCTATTTTGTGTTTTATGTAGAGACAGGGTCTCACTGAGTTGCTTAGTGCCTCGTGTTGCTGAGGCTGGCAATTCTCCTGTCTCAGCCTCTTAAAGTACTGGGATTACAGGCGTGCACTACCATACCTACATATTTGCAGAAAGGCGCAGTGCCAGCCAGCCATAGGTCCTGATCACCATGTCTAAAATAGCCACAGTACTTTGTTAAAGAAGAAAAATTATCTAAAGAGTGGGTAAAGAAAACATGCCAAATATATATGGTGGAGTTATTACTCAGCCATAAAGAATGACTTAATGACCATCTGCCAGCAAATCCATTAATCTAAAGATGTTCATGCTAAGTAAGCCAGTTCCAAATAAACCAAAGAGCAAATAATCTTTCATATGTGGAAGCTAACCCACAATACAGGGGTTGGAAATGGTAAGGGGAAGGATACAAGTGTGGTAGATTAGATAATGGGGGGAGAGGGAATAGGCAAAGTTAAGTGTAGAATAAATCTGACAAATTTTCCCATGTACATACATGAAAAGTGAATCCTACCATCACATCCATCCATCCATAGGAATGGGATTCTTATCTAGAATAAGATAATAATTATGGCTGCATAATTACATCAAAATGGATTCTGCTGTCATGTATGACTAAAAAGAACCAATAATTTAAAAAAAAATACTATCTAAGCCAGGCGCGGTAGAGCACACCGGGGATTACAATCCCAGCACTCTGGAAGGCTGAGACAGGAGAGTTCAAAGCCAGCCTCAGCAATGGCGAGGCGACAAGCAACTCAGTGAGACTGTCTCTACAGAAAACATAAAATAGGAAGAGATAGCAAGACAAGTTTCCCTAAACCAAGAATGTATTCCAATATAATACAGATTTTGAATCAAAGTATTTGCAATAATCCAATAAACTTGGAAGGTGGCCATTCCTGTTTTTTCCTTCCCAACTCCTGAAAATTATCTTTACCAATTATATACAATGATTTATGGTTTGTTGGTAATTCAAAGACAGTAAATATTTTGACTGAAAGTACCATTTCCCCCAGAAAGTCCATTTACCTTTGGTTTCCAACTTCCACAGCTGTATCAGATGCCAGATAGTGAAGAGAATCCATTCCTGATTTATCCAACACTTGTGTTTTGACTTAAAACTATTTCCTGAAATTATGAAAATTCAGAAAATGTGATGCAGCTTCCCTAAGCAATAGATGCTCACACAGCTAAAATCTAGTAGAAAATTCAAAGCAGTCAGGTCATGGCACTCCATGTGAATTCAGGCAAAATACTTAGGCTTTTAAGTTCTAAGAATATATCAATATAAAAATCTAGAAATTGCATTCACAGGTGCTTGTTTTTACACGGTAATTAATGTGCAACTACTAATAATAATGTACAATCAATGCCCAAATATATAATTTAAAATTCCCAGTCTGAAATTCTTATTCTTTTCATGTTCACCTCTGCATTCATACAAGTAACTCAACCATCTTGTCATGCCTTTTTTTTTTTTGCACTGGGGATTGAACTCAGGGGTACTCGACCACTAAGCCACATCCCCAGCCCTATTTTGTTTTTTTATGTAGAGATAAGGTCTTACTGAGTTGCTTAGCACCTCGCTGTTGCTGAGGCTGGCTTTGAACTCGAGATTCTCCTGTCTCAGCCTCCCTAAGTGCTGGGATTACAGGCTATAGGCTTGCACCACAGCGCCCAACTTCATGTTGTTTTTGATATTATTATTGATGGACACTGCCTTGTCACCATCTTCTAAGAGTATACAATAAACAATAAAAATGTTTAAGACATAAAAAGTGTATAACTACTGCAGCTTGTCTTTCATTTTTTATTGTATTCTTTAGTGTACTTTAAAACTGACATATAGGCCATGACAAATAAGTTCTAGAATGATAAATTAGCAAAATATCTCAAATATAAGATCTCAAATTTGAAATACTCAGTGGGTCCATGTGACAGTTTTCCTAAATGCAAAATTGTTACATCAACTACTCAAAAATGAAATCAATTATTTGGTCCAATGATATTGTTAAGGGACAGACAGATGAGGATGGTGAGAACAGACTAAGAGAACAATTCTATAAAATGGGCCCACTTTCCTGTGCTGACCCCCACATGCTCTTTTCCAAAAAGCAATTTACCTGCAGCCTTGCTTGGCCTAAGTGGACAGTATGTCACATTCCTTGGGAAACTTACCTGCAAGGAAAAGCAGGCAGGAAATATCATTGATAAGAGTATTCCAAGTTGTTAAGAAGTGAGAGACAATGTGACCCTTTCCACAGACCAGATTCCTGAAGGATAATTCCTCTTAAACATAAACCGGTAAAATTGAGAATCCAATTAGAACTAACTGCTCAGCATGGGCCAAGGAAACCTACAATTGTCATACTTGAAAGTCTGATTATCACCTTGCTGTCAATTAAAAGTGGAGAGGTGGACCTGGGGAAGACAACTTTTCTGGGATGCAATAAAATTGGAGTGCGGAAGAGCAGTGTCCCTTTCCCTTTGAGAACCCACTGTATCCTAAGGGTCCCCTTTCCCTATCTCTTCAATAAACTCATGACTGTTATTCTGAAAACATGTCTGAAATCTTTGGTTTGATGGGTGGGTCTTCTGGCCGCCTCAGTTTCTCAGAACTCCCCAGCTTTAACAGTGTTAATGTACCCGCTTAATTTTTTTGTAAAGATGAATACTGAAATACAGCTAGCTCCAAAATCACATTTTAAAATCTGTTTGGAAAGCATCCCTACTTAGTTGTCGCTTCCAATTGTGGGATTATTACTTCTTTTGGAGGCCACGTGGCCAAACAAGACACTTAACGAAGCTAACATGTAATTGCTACGTGAAGCTGGCACAGAACCTCTGGGAAACACCCAACCTCACGGCACGGAAAATGGCGTTCACAATGTTTACTTCACACTTCAACCAGGACTTGCCTAGACGATGTAACATCAACATCTTTGATTCAGTGAGCTACGCCCACTCTACAATCGAGCTCACGTGGGCCTCAAGCTAACCCGGAGCCCTCCAACTCCCTGGGCCTGACTTCTGAGGCTAGATCTTCAGCAACGCGGCGTCCCGGTGAAACCTGAACCTTCAGCCCTTACCGCAGGCCACGCCCGGGTAACCACCGCCTTTCCCCTACCTTTCTACAATGGCAGCAGGCCTGCATCCACAAGCGCCGCGCCGTGGGGCGCCCGGGCCGCGCACGCGAGGCCTGCAACAGGATCCCGCGATTCACCAGGTCCACGAAACCCTGGAGGCCTGCGCTCTTCAGCTTCCCCGTCCCGGAGCTCCAGCCCAAGACTAACAACCTACCTCCTCTAACCGTACCGAAGAAAAGAACGCTCCACCCTCGCGAGCCCCCTAAATGTGGGGCTGAATCTCGCGTTAGTACTTAGTTCTCGGGAAGAAAAGAGCGCGGGGAAGACCGGAGACGCGGCGGCGCTGTTCCGATTCGTGCGAGGGGAGGAGCGATTGAAGCGGGCGGAGCCTAAACGCACTCAACCAGAGGAGGCGGGGTCGACAAAGCAGAGATCACCATCTAGATCCGTCGACTTCGCTGACAGTTTCGGTAAGTTTAATAGCCAAGGACATTTTGGCAAATAAGTTGTGAGGTCAAGTGTACTGAATGCATGTGAACCACGCAGAAGTGGGTGATTTGTTTCCGGCGAGCTTGCATTTGCTGAAATGAGATCTGCTTTCTAAAGCCTGGCCCTTGTATGTGCGTGTCCTATAGTGTCTACTTTTGCCCTCAAACATGTCATCTGTGTTAAAATACTGGGAAAGGCTAATATTTTGATCTGATTCCAAATGTATAACCTTTGTATTGAAAGCCAATATTACTCCCATAGGACACCCACTTAACATCTCCCGCTTTACTTATCTCTGCCTTACTCTCTAAGCTAAGGTTCTGCCTCCAAGGTGGCAACATATCACAAGATACCAGCTAAGGATTTTCCCTGTGGTTCCCCTTCCTTTATCAGTTCTCTGAGCACTTACTGAGTTAAGAGTAAGCAACTTAAATTAGTTTAATAGGGTCGTTTATTTCCTCCCAAACTAGTTTGAAAACAAAAGAAAAAGCTGTTTTGATTTTTTCCCTTTTCAGATCTATCATATCATATGACAAACCAGTAAACCTGTCTATTCTTAGTTTACAGTTAATATTATTTTAGAATTGGACAGACCTTGAAAATAATGGTTCTCTTTGCTACAAATATCAAACAATTCCAGGGATGATAAGTCTGATCCCATAAGTAGCCCGCTAAATTCCGTCCACAGTGTATACAATAATCACAAGCTTCAAGATAGTTTTCACAGGTCTTGTTCACTACCACATTCAGAAACTGGCCCAGTTATGTGATCTGTGAGGCTCAGTGCTAAATGGAAATTCAGTCCCTTGTTCAAAAAGAAAGGGGAAAGTGCCATTAAAATATAAGCTAAAATATAAGCTCTTTCTTCTGTGGTATTTCTCTCAACTTGTCCTGAAGTTTTAAAACTTGATATTTAATGTCATTCTAAGTAAAGACAAAATTCAAATTACAATTATTAGTTTAAATTTTACCATTTTTATTTGTACTGTGCAACACCAGTTTTAAACAAATATAAGAACATTTAACTTGTGTGCAGAATCACTGAAATTTCACAACTTGTATTTCAAAGCTCATACAAGCACATATATTTTGTTCTTACTATAGGAGTGGAAATGCTGTACAAAGCAGACTTACCTGTTTATATTTCTTGCTACATACATATTCTACTAACCTTCTATGGAATCCAGCAACTTTGAGTCTCTCTGAACTTCCAATTTGGTGGGTCCACCAGAATTCTGTAATAATTGAGCATTGCAAACGCCTTATGCAAATGGGGTAGCAAGGCACAGTGGAGGGCATACATGTTGCACCTCTCCCCTCTGTTCCTGCTCATGCTTCATTGTCCTAACAAACTTCACTTAAACAGAAAAAGTTCAAATATGACATTGTTGAGCTGGAGGTATAGCCTGGTGATAGAGTACTCGCCTAGCAAGCATACAGGAGGCCCTGAGTTCAATCCCCAGCACTGCAAAAAAATTTGGAAAAAAATAAATAATATATATATTTATTTATTTATTTTAAGAATTTCAATATAGTGATAGCATACCAAATATTAAATATAGTGGCCCTGTGTGCCTACACTATCAGTACACCCATGAAGCCAATCCTGTCTTGGAACCTTATGAGTCTGCTACATCATAAATGTTTAATAAATAATTGAGGCTGAACTAGTATCCATTTATGCTAGGTACTTGGAAGACAGATACCAGATCACAGTCTAGTAGGAAGAAACAAAGCAAACATGATTACCCTGACTCCTATAGAATCACTCTAAACAAATTTTTCCTTTCTGCCAGCTTCAACATGTCATTCGTTCACTGGTGAAATAGCATGGTGTGGCATAGTGAGTTCTGGCTTTAAAGGTGGTTGGATCTGCTTTTAAATTCTGTTTCTGCCACTTAACATCTGAGCGATCTTGGGTAAATAAAACATTCTCTCTGATCTGTTTCCTCTTTTATAAAATGAGCAGGGTAATACTTGTTTATCATATTTGTGAAAAGTTTTGAGAGAATATCTATAGTGGGCCTAACATAGTGTCTGATATATAAGGTGCACTCAATAAATAATAATCAGCATGGTTGCCGTAGTTGGTCCAGCACTTTGGGTGCTCTCAGCAGCTCCACTTAACTAGCCACTCCCTTTTTTATTTATCCCTTCTCCAGATCCTATTTCTGAGCCACTGACTCCCACCAATTAAATCAGAAGAGTAAATGTTTGTCTCTATCTGGCCGAAGGCCAAGAAGCCCCTCCTGAAGCCCCTCCTCTGACATTATATGAAAATATTTCTTTTATCACTTCAACTCAACTTTACCCCCCCCCAACATCCCACACATGTACACATGCTTCCACACTACTTTTCTGTGCCTACCAGAAGTTCCATATTTCTAAACAAGTTATTCAGGCTATACCTTCCTAGGGTTAAACTAATGTTTCTATTTTGTAGGGAAATAATCTGATAGCTCTTCTTTTGAGATAGTAATGGGTATAAAATTAGGATTATATATTTGGATTTAACTTAAGTCCTTATTCCTACTGTAAGCAAAAATGTCTAAAGTGCTTTTATTGCCAGGTGTGATAGTGCATACCTGTAATCCCAGCGATTTGGGAGGCTGAGGCAGGAGAATGGCAAGTTCAAAGTCAGCCTCAGCAGCTTAGGTCCTAAGCAATTTAGCAAGACTGTCTAAAAATTTAAAAATAAAAAGGGCTGGGGATGTGGCTCAGTGATAAAGTACCTCTGGGTTCAATCCCTGGTATCAAAATAAAAAATGATAATAAGTGCTTTTCTATCCTCATTATAAATGAATATGGTATTCATTGTACAAATTTTGATGTTTATAAATAAGTACCTGATAATTGCCTGATAGAGTGTGATAAAATTTGGGAAATCTGGGTGAAGAGTACATAGGAATTATTTGCATAAAATATCTGTTAATCTGACATTAGTTCATGAGAAAAAATTAAAATATCTTACTCTGAAATAATCATACATTATTTCAGCTCAAAAATAGGTTTAAGATGTTTGAAGTATAATTAGGTAGCACTTCCTATCAACAGTTATTTATAGTTAATTTGGGAGATCAGATGATATTAAACAACTAATGGACAGTAAAAGCTAATATTGAATAAAGCACTGAAGTAAATGTCTCCAGGCACACTGGTGTACGCCTGTAGTCCCAGCTTTACAGAAGGCTGAGGTTGGAGGATGGCTGGAGCCCAGGAGTTCCAGGCCAGTATGAGCAACAAAGTGAGACCTCAACTCTTAAAAAAAAAAAAAAAAAAGTAAATTTCAAGTCCTAAACATATGCAATAGAATGTTTATAGAGGATATGTTTGGAAGTATCATCAAAACTAGAGAACCAATTAGTTTCTATGAAATCTGTGAATCTTTGAAAATTTTAAAAATAAAAAATTTTTGGAAAAGTAATTCAAATGATTCTGACTTTTCACATGCTAAGTAAGCATGTTAAAACCAGGGACATTCCAGTTAATGAGATGTTCTATTAAAAGATTTTGTTTTGTTTTGTTTTTTTGCAGTACTGAGGATTGAACCTACATGGAGCTACACATCCCCATCCCTTTTTTATTTTTAGTTTGAGATAGGATCTCCCTAAATTGCCAAGGCTGGCCTCAGACTTGAAATCCTCCTGCCCCAGCTTCCTGAGTCACTGGGATTACAGGCATGTGCCACCATGCCCTGCTCTATTAACAGTTTTATTGAGAATTAAAATACATGGGCCAGTTTGTAGCAAAGGGTACAAAGGAGAACAGCTTTCCAGTGAAATACTATATTGTCCTTAACTTCAGAGCCTTGTGAATAAGCCTTAAATTTGTCTATTAAATGTCAATGAAGAATGTTCTAAAAGAAAAAGGATAAAACAAACAACTCCAGCAGTGCTCTTAGAAATAGATATTTCCTTAAGAGTTTTGGCCTTACTCCTTGTTGTGATTGGTCTGGAATGGGATTCTCCACCCACTTTGTCATAGTCTTTTCTTTTTTTTTCTGCTTTCATTTTATTTATCTCCCCTCTGCTTGCACACCTCATCACTTGAACATTTGAGGTAAGATACTAATCTCTGTAAATGTGGACTTATTTATTGGAAAATTATACTAAGCATCTATTTTTAAAATATCAAATTATAATCAGTTAGGTTATCAGAATCATTGACCATGAAAGCTGCTTACCAAGAAAGTGTGTTTATTTTCAAACAAATCTAAAAATTTAAATTTCAGAAGCTAATCATTCTGTTTCCATTTCTATTAGTGATTTAAATTTTTTTGTAAAAATGATAGCCTAAGAAATTTAATTTTTAGCTTAAATGTCAAAATAGTGTAAGAAACACATTGTTTATATGTGTAGTTTATATGCTATCTATATATCATATATATGTCATGTACTAATATAGAATCCAATACTGTTATCTACAGCCATTTAGATACTTATTCACAATCCTTAGTAAGTACCTTTTGCTTCAAGGTAAGTACTTAGTAAGTACCTTTTGCTTCATATTCCTTTGACCAACCATTAGAAAATTACATGTTCAATCCAGATAGATGACCAATAAAACGAATCATATATATCCTCTTGTATTGGTGTTTCCTCTTGTTAGTCTATTTTAAATGCCTACTATTTAAAATAACACTATTGGGCTAAGAGTATAGGCAATCTTAGCATAGAGTTCTTGTCTAGCATGCATGAAGCCCTAGGTTCAATCCCCAGCTCTGCAAAATAAATAAATTAAATAACAGTATTAAAAGAGATCACTTGCCCATTGTTCACTTGGGATATTAAATGCTAGAAGCTGTGGTTTCCTTTCTCTGAGGATAGAAAAGCCTAAACACCCTTTGCCCTTGTTATATAACTGAATTCTTAATGTTCACTTCCAGATCAGCACTATTCACATCTGGTGCACTGTGAACTCTTGTGATAATTAGCCAACAGGAGCTTTGTTTGTACAACCTTGTACCTAAAGAAGAAGGAAAATGGCTCATTCTGAGTTTTCTTTTCATGTGCCAAGTCTAGAGGAACTTGCTGCAGGTAAAAACAATATTAACTTTGGATTATTAAGAACAATTCCAAGAGAAAAAAGAATCTAAGATTTATATGTATCTCACTAATCTATATCTTATTGAAATGATCCTTCTGATAAAGAATTTGTCATTTCAGTATCTATTCTGTACTGTTTTATTGAGAAAGTCCAAAATTATGTCCCCTCAAAAAACTAAACTCACCATTTGTAGACTCTTTTTTTTTCTAATGTTTTTATGGAAACAATACCTTTATTTTATTTTATTTATTTTTACGCAGCTGAGAATTGAACCCAGTGCATCACACATCCTAGGCAAGCACTCTACCACTGCACTAAAATCCCAGGCTCCATTTGTAGACTTGATGATATGAACTTCACATGATGAAATTGACTAAAGTAACCCAAAATTTCAGTACATGTTATGCCCAGAGTTGTACAACTTTGCTTTATTAACTTTTTACCAGTTACAGTTTTTTTAGGGGGATACTGGGGATTGAACCAAGGAGTACTTTACCACTAACCTACATCCCATCCTGTTTTTTTTTTTAATTTTGAGACAGGGTCTCGCTAAGTTGCTGAATTGCTGAGGCTATCCTGAAACTTGTGATACTCCTGCCTCAGCTTCCAAAATCAATGGCATTATACCACCCCTGGCCAAAATACCTTAGTTACTCTTATCTTGGTGTCTTCACCTTGAAGGGAGAGAATAACCAGCTTTTTTAGATGAACACTCCTTAAATGATTAACATGCCTATGTGCAAAGTAGAGTAGGAATCTGACCCCAGGTTTGAGGTAATAAAGGAGAAAGATAAAAAATGAAACAGAGATACCAAACTTTTTATTCTACTTTTAGTTACTCATTGGACATCTGCAGGCCTAAGTAAAGAGACAGTGCTTTTTAGGAAGAGTGACCACTTAGTCCCTGTTATAATACTACTATCAAAAATTTTGCAAGAACTTTCTGTTATCATGCAAAACTACTGCATGTGGGGAAGAGGCTAGTTCTGCTGTTCCTTGTGTTCCACAAATATTTGGAGTCAAATTGTTAGGAAACAGGTTTTATTCAAAGTCAGCTTTAAATGAAGATAAAATAAACTTGTGTTTGAAATTTCCATCTTTACAAAACTTTTTGTTTTGTTTTGTTTTGTTTTGTGTTTTGTTTTGGGGTTTGAGCCGAGGGGCACTTAATCACTGAGCCACATCCCCAACCCTTTTTATTTTGAGACAAGGTTTCACTAAGATGCTTAGGACCTAACTAAGTTGCCAATACTGGGCTCCAGGAAAACTTTTAAAAGAAAAAAACGTGGACCGGGCACTGTGGCACATGCCTATAATTCCAGCAATTTGGGAGGCTGAGGCAGGAGTATTACAAATTTGAGGCCAGCCTTGGCACTTCAGCTAAATCCTGTCTCAAAGTAGAAAATAAAAAAGGTTAAGGATATAGCTTACTTACCCAGCACCCCTGGGTTCAATCCCCACCTAGTATTAAAAAGAAGAGAGAGAAAAAAGGTAGCAAAAGGCAAAAAAAAAAATACATATGTAGATTTAGTTAGCCTGTGAGACAGAGAACATGTTAGAGGTGTCAGGCCAGGGCAGCGGGGCAATCTCTACTCACAGCTTTTTTTTTTTTTTTTTTTGGTACTGGAGATTGAACTCAGGGGCCCTCAACCACTGAGCCACATCCCCAGCTCTCTTTTGTGTTTCATGTAGAGACAGGGTCTCACTGAGTTGCTTAGTGCCTCACCATTGCTGAGGCTGGCTTTGAACTCGCAATTCTCCTGTCTCAGCCTCCCTAAGTGCAGGGATTACAGGCTTGCACACAGCTTCTCAGCTTACTTACAGCGTCTTTAGCATCCCCCAGGCCAGGAGGCACAGCCCTTCAGCTTTTACTCTCATTATGAGGAAATACGGATGCAGAAAAATATATCAGAAACTTGCCTTAATTTCCGAAGGGTCCTTAACTTCAGTGTTTCTTTCTTTCTTTCTTTTTTTTTTTTTTTTTTGGTACCAGGGATTGAACTCAGGGGTACTCGACCACTGAGCCACATCCCCAACCCTATTTTGTGTTTTATATAGAGACAGGGTCTCACTGAGTTGCTTAGCACCTTGCTGTTGCTGAGGCTGGCTTTGAACTCGTAATTCTCCTATCTTAGCCTCCCACGGTGCTGGGATTACAGGCGTGTGCCACCACACCTAGCTCAGTGTTTCTTTTTTATCCTTAAAAATACATTGCTGTTTGGATTTATAACTGTGGCACCTATACTTTTTACATTTGTACTATATGTCTACAATAAAGTACACTAATCTTAAGTGTACAGCTTGTTTAATGTTTACACTGATGTAACTGCTGTCCAGATCAAAATCTAAAATGTTTTCCATATCCCAGAGACTCCTTCATGAATCTTCCCAATGTTTCTATCCTAAGAAGTAACCACTGTTGTGACGTCTATCACCGTACATCAGTTACCTGTTTGAAACACATATAGTCTTTACTCTTGTTGTGTCTGGCTTCTTTTGCTCAATATTTTGTCTGTAGTCTTCCTTGAAAGTGTTGCATGTGATTGCCTACTTTTTAAAGAGTTTAAATATTTACATTTCAATAAGTTTTTGGAATCTCCCTCAAAGGAAGGTAGTCCTCATCTTAGTGCAATCATTTTATCTTCAGAGGTTTATAATCACTATGGATAAGATCTTTTTGTGTCTTGGTTCAGATTATAACTTCCGATTATGTCCAAGTCTAATTATATTCATAAGTAAGACTATTTCTTGGTTGGTAGTAAAGCCTGTGCTTAGCATGCCTAAGGCCCAAGCCCAAGGTTCAATCCCTAGGACCGGAAAAAATAAAAATAGAAGACCATTTCTGCACTCTATTTTATTACCCAAGTTTAGGTTGGGAGTGTGATGCAGAAAATTTGAGGGAAAATTTGATATGTGGTGGCCAAATTTTTACCTAATGTTAAATAACCCTTTTTCTTGTCTTTATTAGTTATGCAGAAGGGACTAAAAGATAATTTTGCTGATGTGCAGGTCTCTGTAGTTGATTGCCCTGATATGACTAAGGAACCATTTACCTTTCCTGTAAAAGGTAAGCAGTTTTTGCAATATGCTTCTGGTTTTTACTTGTAATCATTTTCTAAAACCAGTGTTATTTTTATCTATGAATAAAGGATATTTTCATAGCTGTTAGGCTAAATTGTGCTTAATTTTTGTCCTCTTGTTTTCTGATGTTTGTCAAATATCATTTTGTAACCTGTGGAAAAAGACTGCATTTTGTGACTTCTGTAACTCTCCTTGGTTATATAAAACTCAATAGGCTAGAATCTTGGTAACTCATGAGAGTTTTGTTTTTAATTACTCAAGTGACTGTTAGGGAAACTTGCTTTAATTTTTGTTTCTATTTATTCTGGACCAGAAATAATCTTAAAAGGCTTATGTTTGATTCATCTATTAGATACTTATAACACTTTAACAAATTTGCCAAGTGATCATCCACTGTTTTAAGTGAGAAGGGAGGAAAACTAATATTAGTTAGGTAAAATAATTTGTCAGTGTGATATATACCTATATTTGATGTCTTAATTTTTGCAATAGCACTGCAAGACAAGTACTAGGTCCAGTTTATAGATGAGAAAACTGAGGCTGAGAGATAGTAAACTCCATGTGAATCATAATCAGGATTTGAATGCAGGTCTGTGTGCTTCAAAAGTCTAACCTTCTCCCAATATAACCTACTATATAAGGAATTTGGAGATAAATACAGTTTTGTTTTATTATGTAATTAACAGCTTTGTTAAAAAGTAATTTGCCATAGAGTTCCTGAACTTTAGTTCTGTCTCTGCTATATAAAAATTTTATTAACCTGAGTAAACCACTTAATTTCAGCCTCAGATACATGAACATAGGGGGACTTTAGTTGAATGTTCTTTTGGGGTCTTTCTACCTTAATCAGCCTTTGATTTAAGTAGAACTGTAAACTCCAGTAGGTTTATGTACCGCATGGCAATTTCTCTTAGCACTGTGAAATCAATACTTTTGATTTTTGAAATATAATACTTTTGTGTAGCCATACTTCTTCTATTGGAAAGACTGATATGTTCTCCTTGCTAGTTAATTAATTAAAATAAAATAAAAATCAGAAAACATAGAAGAGTACAAGGAAGAAAAAAATGGTTAATCTTAATTGTATCATCCAAAAGGTTATACCTGGAAAAAATATCTGGTCAGGAAATGATAGTACTGGAAGCCAGATGTGTGTGTGTGTGTATGTGAGAGAGAGAGAGAGAGAGAGAGAGAGAGAAAGAAAGCGCTTTCTCAAACATGGTTAGATACTTTCTTTGTGCCACTGATAGCCTTGGTATGTTTGTGAGTTTTACTTCGTTTCTACATATTTCATAGTTTGGCCATCACTGCCTGACATTTTCCCTTTGATGCTCTTTCCTCTCCCTCTGGATCTTCTACCTCTTCTTCCTTGGTTCCTACCTCCTTCCTTATTTTTTCTTGGCTCCTTTCCCCTTACCTCAGCTCTTAAATATTGATATTTTCCAAAATTCTTTCCTGTCATCTTATTTTGTGTACTCTGAGTTTTTCCATGTACACTTGTGGTTTTAATTACTAACTGGATACAAATGACATCTGTTCCACCTGGATCTCTATAGGTCAGTATTCTAACTGCCTGTAGAACATATCCTTCTATATATACTAAGGACAACTTGAGGTCAACCTGTCTAAAATTTAAGTCATTACTTCACTCTAGATGCCTATTTCTTTTCTTCTTTCTTTAATTTCCTTTTCTCCATCTCTTCAGCCACCACTCTGAGCTATTATTTGTTATTTCCCTGGATTACAGAGTCACCTAATTGTTCCTCTAGCCTTCAGCTTCACTATCACTTTTTTTTTTTTATTTTTTTTTGTAGTTGTAGATGGACAACATGCCTTTATTTTGTTTGTTTATTTTTATGTGGTGCCGAGGATCGAACCCAGTGCCTCACACATGCTAGGCAAGCGCTCTACCACTGAGCTACAGCCCCAGCCCTCACTATCACTTTTGTGTAGAATCTTATCTATTAGTAAGCTCTGCTTATTCATGAAAAACATTTCCTTAATCTCCAACTACAAAAGGGACCTATAAAAATTCTACATCTACCCCTCTGCATAACTGAAGAAATAGAGCAATTATATCTACTTTACTATGTGATATGTGAGCAGGAAACTGTCGAGACTACTTTTTCTCAAACAAAAGATAGTTTCTTTTCTACCCTACACTTAAAAGAAAAATGCCTTCTCCCAAATTGTGTCTAGTGTACTTTGATGATAATCAAAAATGTAAGTAGAAGATCTGGGGTGCCTATTTTTAGAGTGTATTCTAAGTAGGCACAAGGCCTTGGGTTCAATCCTCAGCACCATAAAAGGGGGGAAAAATCTAAGCCGGGTGCGGTGGCATAAGCCTGTAATCCCAGCACTTTGGGAGGCTGAGATGGAAGAATCACAAGTTCAAAGCCAGCCTCAGCAATGGCAAGGCACTAAGCAACTCAGTGAGACCCTGTCTCTAAATAAAACACAAAAATAGGGCTGGGGATGTGGCTCAGTGGTCGAGTACTCCTGAGTTCAATCCCCAGTACCAAAAAAAAAAAAAAAAAAAAAAAAAACCTAAGTAGAAAATTTCTAGCACCTAAAGTTATCTTTAATTACTTGTCATTATTATAAACAATCTTGGAAATAAGTAACTTATAAGAGGATTTTGCAATATGGATCTAACAGACATATATTCTACCAGATAAAAATGTTTTAAATTAAAAAACACATTTTAGCCATAAATAAAAATTAAAAGACAAGAAATCAAACAGCCACCAAAAAATATTTTTTAAAGAATTAAGACTAATTTGAGAAACCCTACCCAATCCAAACTTTGACTACAATTATAGCCCTCACCCTATGATCAACTTTCAGTTGCCTTTATGCTGTCAACTCTATCAAGCCATACTTAGTTATGATGATATTAGAGACACAGTTAGTTAAAATAGAACAGTACTAGCTACTTACATCTTCTAACCCCTGCTATTTGCAAAACTATGAGACTGAAGAAATTATTTACTCTTAACAAATTGATGTCTTCTGGCATTTTATATGTAAGTTATGTTTGCCTATTTTTAAGATGGCTTGTGTTTTTTAGGCATCTGTGGGAAAACTAGAATTGCAGAAGTAGGAGGTGTGCCTTACTTAATTCCTCTTGTAAACAAAAAGAAAGTAAGTGTACTTTTACTCTTCACATTCATAATGAAGGTTGTAGAACTTGGTTGATTCCTGTTTATTATTAGAAGACCTGTTGATTAATGTGTCAGGGATGGAAATACTAATAGACTCAGTAATAAAAAATAAGTCAGGAAATTTGTATAAGTTAAGATTTAAATAATTTTCTTCCTCTTTGTAGGTTTATGATCTGAATACAATTGCTAAAGAAATCAAGCTGCCTGGAGCATTTATTCTTGGAGCAGGTGCAGGCCCATTTCAGACTCTTGGATTCAATTCTGAGGTTAGCTTATATATGATTATTTTATTTTATTGATTTGAATTTTGGTTTGTTTTTTTTCCATTTAATTCCCTACCAAAAATCCCACTTTCTGAGTGAATTGTAAGTGGTAGTTGTCATATCTCTGTAGATTGGCACTGTTCAATACAGATTTGGACAGTATCACACGCTCCAACTGGTCCAGCTGTAATGAAACACTAAACTTCAATTTCAGATTTTCTCAGGGACTAGGTTCAACCTTAGATGAATCCAAGGCCCTAAGGTATCCTGCTGAAGGCTTTGAAATGTAAAAGGTGTTTATCATTATATATCATAGGATATCTTGCTTCTCTATAAATATTTGCTTTTGATATGAAGGCAGTTTTGGATTAGCAGAATGGAATATTTCATGATGTAGTCATCCTCTTTCCAAATGGTAGGAAACTTTCAGAATAGTATGATGTTTATTTATCAAAGTTAATAGCTATTACTAGTGTATATCATATATATTGATTAGTGTTAATTACTATTACTAATACTATTAGTATTATAATATACTACCTAGTATAGGTAACATATACCAGTAATATATACTTGTCTATATACTCTTAAAAATATCACTGTTACTTCATATATCCTGACTACAAGACTAAATGACCTCTTCAGTCTGTCCATAATAGATGTGACTCTTAGTAATCATACAAGTTCCAGTGTTTAAGATAGAAAAAAGGATTAATATTTAAAGTTGGACATTTTCAAGTGAATATTCCAATGTTATATCAACAATGTAACAAATATCGTAGATATTTTGTAAAGTGTCTTTTCCAGTTTTTTGTATTTAAAATTAGATGCTTTATATCCCACATTTTTGGGCAAGTATGTTTCTTTCTCTATTTATTTCTTTTGTGTGTGTGTGTGTGTGGTTCTGGAGACTAATCATGTTTTCTCATTAAAACTTGAAATGAATGTCTTAAAGTCTGAGATAAAAAAGTTTGTTACATGACTCAAGATACCCTCTCTGCATAGAGATACTAAGATTGACTAATTTTTTCTTTTCAGTTTATGCCAGTTATTCAAGCAGAAAGTGAACACAACCCTCCTGTGAATGGAAGTTACTTTGCACATATTAACCCTGCAGATGGAGGATGCCTACTAGAGAAATACAGCCAGAAATACCATGATTTTGGATGTGCATTACTGGCTAATCTTTTTGCCAGTGAGGGCCAACCTGGCAAGGTGATTTTGCCCACAAAAACACAACAGTCTTTAAATATTCTCAGTTAAAAATTTGAATTTTTATTGCCCTAAATATGATTTTTCTAAGAAAATCAGAGGTACCAAAGTCAAAGCTCCTTATTTAACCCAGTTATGAAGTGCAGAATAGTATAGGCAGAGTAAAAGTCTAAAATCAATGTTCCTTTTTCTAAGTAACTAAAAGGTAACAAGATACTAATTTGGGAAATGAGTCATTTACATGGACCACGTGGCTAAAATAAATAATGTCTACTTACAGGTATTAAATAGGTAATTTGCTCATTCCTGACTGGTCACATGTTGTGCTAGACAGAAATGGTGGTAGCAAAACCTTAAAGCAAGAAAAAGATATTTTCTTTCGATTAGTGCATAAAAAAAATGATTTCAGTGTTGGTATTTGTGAGGACTCTCAGATTTATAAGTAGATATAGCCATTCCAGCTACTTTGAGAAATGAGATAGTGAATTAAAAATACCTAATAAAGTAGAGATAACAAAGTCCAGTATTTTACAAGAAGTGAGAAAGTTTAATTGTTTCTCCTTTACCCCCATTTACCAGAGGTTAAACCCTTCAAACTAGGGAATTCTCATCATTTTATCCCCTAGACATATATGTTAAGAGTCTCTACCATTCAGTGTAGTATTTATTTCAAGAAAATATGAGTAAGGATTATTAAAGTTATATATAACTAATGTATATGTGTGTATACATATATACATGAATATATATATGATTCAAGATTGAAGACTCAGGATTGAGACATCTCAACTTACATCAGGATGCACTAAGCAAACAGAATATTGCTTGATGGCATTAAGTTATGTAATGTTGTGTTTTAGTAATTACTTACACAAAATTTTACAGCTTATCCAATGGAATATATATTTCATCTTCTATAGGTCATTGAGGTAAAAGCCAAAAGAAGAACTGGACAACTTAACTTTGTTACATGTATGAGACAAACTCTGGAAAAACAATATGGAGACAAGCCTGTAGGGATGGGAGGTACTTTTATAGTTCAGAAGGGAAAAGTAAAGGCTCACATTATGGTAAGGACCTATGTGTGTATATTTGTATGTATGATATATATGTGCACATGCTTAAATTAAGATCTTAGAATTTTTAAATACATTGGGAATTCTACCTTTAAACATATCCTGAATAAATCCTTTTGTTGTGAGTATATTACTTAAAAGTTTAAATGACAATACTATAAATCATAATACTAA
Organism: Geosciurus inauris; assembly: GCA_004024805.1. Classification (NCBI taxonomy): domain Eukaryota; kingdom Metazoa; phylum Chordata; class Mammalia; order Rodentia; family Sciuridae; genus Geosciurus; species Geosciurus inauris. Next base: position 104,948 of record PVHX01000932.1, on the reverse strand, counting down.
ATAATGACTTAGGTAGAGTTCTTTTTTCATGTTAATGTTTTAGAACCTTCTTTTCAATGTGCTTGTTTGTAAGATCAAGATAAATTCAAGTATAAGCCTTACAACTGCTTATTATTTTCATTGCCAGAATCTCAAACTTAACACATAGCTGACTTTGCTATTAAGATGCTTATGTTTTGGGAGGAAGAAAACCTCATCATAAAAACTATAAATTATAATCTTTTAAAAAAATTATTTTTAGTTGTAGATGGACACAACATCTTTATTTATTTATTTATTTTTATATGATGCTGACAATTGAACCCAGTGACACATGCATACAAGGCAAGTGATCTACCACTGAGCCACAACCCCAGCCCCATTCAGAACTTTTATTTGGAGGGGGCGGCGGTTACTGGAGATTGAACTCAGGGGCACTCAACTACTGAGCCACATCCCCAGCCCTATTTTGTGTTTTATGTAGAGACAGGGTCTCATTGGGTTGCTTAGTGCCTCACCATTGCTGAGACTGGCTTTGAACTTGCGATTCTCCTGTCTCAGCCTCCCTAAGTGCTGGGATTACAGGTTTGTGCCACCACGCCCGGCTCCCATTCAGGACTTTTTAAAAATTTATGTGTATGTGTGTATGTGTGTTTGATTTATTATTTTATTAATTTTTTTGTGGTATTTGGGTTGAAGCCAAGGCCTTACCACTGAGCTACCTCCCTAACCCATTATTTTATAATTTTTGTTAACTAAATGAATAAATTAAGTATGAAATGATGCCAACTTAATTTTCTTTTCATTTCATCAGTAAATCTATCAGAAATGTATTGTTTTAATGTTTTTCTTCACGATAATTTTCAATGGCAAGCCAGTTGATCCTGCATAGGAAGAAAGAGCATTTGTAAATCTACATCATTGGTTTTCTAAATTATTAACAAGAGTGGTATAGATAAATTTTTGAAAATACCATATAATTAATTATAGAATCGAAGCATAATGTTATAGAACTTTAGATCAAAAAATTTGAGTTTTATTTTATTCTTTTTTTCTTTTTTGCACTACTGACTGAACACAATGCTTCTTGCACTGAGCTATCTCCCCAGCTCCTTATATATATTTTTGTGATAGGGTTTCACTAAGTGGCCCAGGCTGGCCTCAAACTTGTGATCCTCCTCACTTAGCCTTCCTTGTAGCTGTACTTACAGACATACACAATTACACTGGCCTTTATTTTATTCTTATTCAAAATAAACCAACTGTCTTCAAAAGTATGTAGAAGGGTTGGGGATGTAGCTCAATAGTAGAGCACTTGGCTAAGATGCACAAGGTTCAGTCTCCAGCACTGAAAAAGAAAAAATTACATAGAAGCACACTTTTCCTCCTAAATCCTGGGTATTCATATTTCATTAAGGTTAAGTATAAACCTGTAACTTAAAATTAATTATTTAGCTATTTATAATTTCATCTGGTATATTTAGTAATAACTCTTACCAGAACAGATGAATATTGTCATGAATAATATTACATAGATATTTATATTTGCAAATGCATTTGAATTCAAGAAAGTAAAATCTGAGGAAAGATGAAGCAAGGCCTTTCTCCTGCCTACTTTTTTAAAAAATTGTAGTAAATTGTACGTAAGATAAAAATCTACCATATGAACACATGTTTTAAGTGTACAAGTCATTGGCATTAATTATATTCATATTAATGTGCCGCTATTACTACCATAAATCTCCAGAACTTTTCTCCTCTTGCAATACTGTAATTCTGTGCCCATTAAACAATGCCTCATTCCCCTCTCCTTTCCAACAACCACCACTCTACTTTCTGTTTCTGCAGATTGGACTATTGTATCTAGTAGGTACTTCGTGTAAGTGGAATCCTGTAGTATTTGTCCTCTTGCAGCTGGCTTATTTCACACAATGTATCATCATCAAGATTCACCCACATTATAGCATGTATCAAAATTTTCTACCTTTTTAAGGTTGAATAATACTCCATTGTAGCATATACCTCAGTTTGTTTATCCATCAATGGATACTGGAGTTTCCTACCTTTTGGCTATTGTGAATAATGCTACTATGAACAAGGGTGTACAAATATTTCATTGAGTGTTGGGGATGTACCTCAGTGGTAGAGTACTTGCTTAGCATGCACAAAGCCACAATTCAGTCCCTAGCACTGTAAAAAAAGACAAACATCTCTGAGACCCTGTTTTCAGTTCTTTGGGGTATGTATACAGAAGAAGAATTGCTAGATCATATACTAATTTTGTTCAGTTTTTTGAGGAAATGTCATATCATCTTCTACAGTAACTACAATTTTTTACATTCCTATCACATTATACAAGGGTTTCAGTTTCTCCACATCCTAGACAATATTTGCTACATTTTTTTATAGTAGCCATCCTACTGGGTATAAAGTGGTATTTTATTGTGGTTTTGATTTGCATTCCACTAATGATTAGTGATGTGGAGCATCTTTTCATAGTCTTTTTAAAAATTATTATTTTTTGAGGGTGAGGACTGAACCCAGGACCTTGCGCATGCAAGGCAGGTACTCTACCAACTGAGCTATATCCCCAGCCCTAAATTAATTTTAACTGATATATAAAAATGGTATAAAGTTATGGAGTACCATGTGGTGTTTTGATACATCTATATATTTATGTAGCGTAGTATCTAAATCAGGTTAAATATATCTGTTCAGACATTTATCATTTCTTTGATTAAAACATTAAAAAATTCAAAATCCTTTTTTCTAGATTTTTAAATTATACATTATCATTATCTATAGTTACCCTACTACATAATAGCATACCAGAACTTTTTTTCTTCCCACATTTTTTCCTTGGTGCATTTTAGTTGTACATAATAATGAGATTTGTTGTTACATATTCGTACATGCATACAATACATAATATAACAATATAATTTGGCCACTGTCGTTCCCCAGCACTTCTCCCCTCCCTCCCTACTTCCTACCATCTGGTCCTTTTCCTCTGCTGATCTCCCTTTGATTTTCATGAGATCTGCCCTTCACCTCTCTTTTCCTTTTTCCTCTCTAGCTTCTGCATATGAGAGAAAACATTCAACCCTTAAGTGTCTGAGTTTGACTTATTCCGCTTAACATAATGGTCTCTAGTTCATCCATTTTCCTGCAGATTACATAATTTCATTTTTATTTATGGCTGAATAAAACTCCATTGTGTATATATGCCACATTTTCTTTTTTTTCTTTTTTGGCTGTTAAAACATTGACCCCCACAAAAAGGGAGTGGACAGATATATTGAATTCAAACTGGGAAAGGAGCAGCTGGACACATTTTCTTTATGTATTCATCTATTGATGGATACTTAGGCTGATTCCATAGTTTGTCTATTGTGAATTGTGCTGCTATAAACATAGGTATGTATGTATTACCATAGTATGATGACTTCAGTTCTTCAGGATAAATACTGAGAAGTGGTATAGCTGGGTCAGATGGCCTAGTCTTTTGAGAAATCTCCATACTGATTTCCATAGTGATTGTACTAATTTGCAATTCCACCAATAGTGTTTTCTCCACATTCTCTCCAGCATTTATTATTTGTATTCTTGATGGCTACCATTCTGATTGGAGTATAGCAGAGCTTCTTACTTTCCCCATCTGTCCCTCTCGCACAACTCTTCAGAGCCTCTGGTAACCACCATTCAACTTTCAACTCCTGAGATCTATTTTTTTAATATTCCATTCCACATCTGAGTGAGATCACATAGTACTTGTATTTCTGTTCCTGACTTGTTTCACTTAACAAAGTGATCTCTAGTTCTATTCCTGTTGTTACAAATGACCAGTGTTCATTCTTTTTTATGACTGAATAATATTCTGTTATATATGTACCACATTTTCTTTATCCATTCGTCATTTCATGGACACTAAGGTTGTATCTGTTTCTTAGTTATTGTGAATAGTGTCTTTTCACATTCTTATTTGCCATTTATGTATCCTTTGGAGAAATGTTTGTTCAAGTCCTTTGCCCATTTTTTAATTGGGCTGTTTTTATTGTTGTTGTTGAGTTGTTCGATTTTACTATATTAAGCCCTGGACATTAAGCCCTTTTCAGATACATGATTTGCAAAGCTTTTCCTCCATGTCATGGGTTTCCTTGTCACTCTGTTGATAGTGTCCTTTGATGCACAAGTTTTTAATCTTTTTGTAAATATATTTTTAGTTGTAGGTGAACACAATACTTTTATTTGATTTAAATAAATACAATAAAATAAAAATACACAATACTTTTATTTTGTCTTTTATGTGGTGCTGAGGATGGAACCCAGTGCCTCACACATCCTGGGCAATTGTTCTACCACTGAACCACAACCCCAGCCCCAAGTTTTTAGTCTCAATGTAGTACATTTTTTTGTTTTTGAGGCACTGGGGATTAAACCGGGGGATGCTCTACCACTGAGCAACATCCCAGACCTTTTTAAAACTTAATTTTTTCTTTTGAAAACAGGTCTTGCAAAGTTGCCCAGGCTGGTCTTAAACTTGCAATACTGCTATTTCAACCTCCTTAATAGCTGGGATTACAGGCATATACCACTACACCTGGCTATATATTTTGTTGTTGCCTATGCTTTTGGTGTCATAGCCAAGAAATCATGACAAAACCCAATGTCATGAAATTTTCCAATATTTTCTCCTAAAAGTTTTAGCTCTTACATTCAGGTCTTTGATCCATTTTGATTTAATTTTCATATATGGTATAAAGTGAGTGTCCACATCATTCTGTTTTTCTACAAGGGATTGTACCCAGGGACACTTTACCACTGAGCCACTTACCCAGCCACCCCCCACCCCTTTTAAACATTTTATTTACAATGTCTCACTGAGTTGCTTTGGGTCTTGCTAGGTTGCTGAGGCTGGCTTTGAACTCATAATCCTGCTGTCTCAGCCTCCCAAACCACTGGGATTATAAGCACACACCACCAACTTTATTCTTTTGCATGTGGATATGTAGTTTCCCCAGCACCATTTATTGAAAAGACTGTCCTTTTCCCATTGAGTAGTATTGGCATCCTCATTGAAAATCATTTGACCCTATATTCAAGGGTTTATTTCTGGCCTCTTTAGTCCATTGATCTGGACATCTGTCTTTATGCATAATGCAGTTTTGGTTACTGTAGCTTTGTAGTTAAGTTTGCTTGTTTGTAGTAGTGGGAATTGAACCTAATGTCCCTCTACCACTGAGCCACACCCCTAGCCCTTTTTTATTTTATTGAGACAGGCTTGTTAAAAAGCTGGGGCTGGTCTTGACTTTTTTTTGGGGGGGTGGTACCAAAGATTGAACTCAGGGGTACTCAACCACTAAGCCACATCCCCAGCCCTATTTTGTGTTTTATATAGAGACAGGGTCTCATTGAGTTGCTTAGCACCTTGCCATTGCTGAGGCTGGCTCTGAACTTGCAATTCTCCTATCTCAGCCTCCCAAAGTGTGGTCTTGACTTTTAAACCTCCTGCCTCAGCCTCCAGAGTTGCTGGGACTACAGGTGTGGTTCCACTATAACCAACTTGTAGTAACTTTTGAAATCAAGAAATGTGAGATCTCTAACTTCTTTTTTCAAGATTGTTTTTTAAAAATGCCAGGGTCCCTAATATTCTGTAAAATTTTTAAGATAGATTGTCTAGCTCTACACAAAAAGCATTAAGATAAGATTGCTCTAGGAAGCGGGCATGGTGGCACAGGCCTGTAATACCAGTACTTTGGGAGGTTGAGACAGGAAAATCGTGAGTTCAAAGGCGAGGCACTAAGCAACTCAGTGAGACCGTCTCTAAATAAAACACAAAATTGGGCTGGGGATGTGGCTTAGTGGTCAAGTACCCCTGAGTTCAATCCCTAGCACCAAAGGAAAAAAAAAGATTGCACTAGGAATTGCTTTGAATCTTTAGATAGTTTTGGGTAATGTGGACTTTTTATTTTTGGAGACAGAGTCTTGCTTATGTTGTTCAAGGTGGCCTTGAATTTGCCATCTTCTTGCCTCAGGCTCCCATGTAGATGGGATATTACAGGCATGCACGTGCATCACTGCACCAGGCTAGTACTGACTTCTTCTAAGTATCCAATTCCTAAACACAGGATGCCTTTCTATTTATTGGAGTCTTCTTGAATTCAGCAAAAATTTGTAATTTTCAGTATACAAGTTTTTTCCCTTCTTGGTTAAGTTTATTTCAAAGTATTTCATTCTTTTTGATGCTTCTACCCACTTTTAGTGTCTTGCTTTCTTCACACATCATTACTTAACAGTAGTGACATTTAAGATTAGGATGGTGAGTCTGGGATTATAGCTCAGAGTACTTGCTGAGATCAATCCCCAGCACCACAAAAAAAAAAAAAGAATGGGAACATATACACAGGAAAACTGAGGAACTATGAAAAATAAAACTAGGAGGCTGGAGTTGTGGCTCAGTGGTAGAGCACTTGCTTATTAGCATGTGTGAAGCACTGGGTTCTATTCTCAGCACCACATATAAGTAAATGAATAAAATAAAGGTCCATCAACATCTAAAAATAATTTTAAAGAAAAAGAAAACTGGGAGATTAAAGATATGGCTTAGTGGTAGAGCACTTGCCTAACTTGTCTAGAATGTGCAACATTGTTGTAATAGCACAAGAATTGGATCTGGGTCTACATGCTAAGTGAAATAAGCTAGTCCCAAAACACCAAAGGCCAAATGTTCTCTCTGATACAAGGATGCTGACACAAAATGGGATGGGGGAGTGGTTAGATAAAAGTCCATTAGATTAGACAAGGGGGAATGAAGGGAAAGGAGAGGGCATTAGCAAAGATAGTAGAATGAATCAGACATAATTTTCCTACGTTCACATATGAATACATGACCAGTGAAACTCCACATCATGTACAACCATGAGAATGGGATCCTAATTAGGAAAAGTCATATTCCATGTATAATATGTCAAAAAGTACTCTACTGTTGTGTATATCTAAAAAGAACGAATAATAAAAACTGGTTAATGGGGCTGGGATTGCCACGTGTAAGGCACTGGATTCGATCCTCGGCACCACATAAAAATAAATAAAGGTATTGTGTCCATCTACAACTAAAAAAATACTTAAAAATACCTGTTAATGGTCAACTCATACTTTCTTTACCTTTATTCATTCCTAAGTTTTAGTTTGTACAAACTGTTTACCTTTTGGAAAACTAGGGTATATAATTTAACTGATGCCAAAAGCAATAGAATGTGTATGAAGGCTTAAAATTTTTAACTTAATGATATCATATATTTTTGAATTTTAAAATTCTAAATATATTCAATATGTTTACCTGTTTGTCTTTTATTGTAGCCTGCACAATTTTCTTCCTGCCCATTGAACTCTGATGAAGAGGTAAATAAATGGTTGCATTTTTATGAGATGAATGCTCCTTTGGTTTGTCTACCAGTGTTTGTTTCCAGAGACCCAGTAAGTCCTTGTCTATCTTTAACATTACAATTATAATGCTTGAATTTTAGAATATCCCTTTAGACTTAGGTACCTTTTGGGTTGTTGTTATTTAAGAACCAGGGTAGTCTCTAAAATTATCTTGGAAGTTAAGGAAGAAGGTAGCTTCCCCACTGTGTTAGGCAGAGCAAAATTTTATCACTGAGAAAGTGAAGGCACAGGTATTTTTGTTTGTTTGTTTTGTTTGTTTTGTGTTTTTGGTTCCTGGGGACTGAACCCAGGGACACTTAAACACTGAGCCACATCCCAGCCCTTTTTAATTTCAAACAGGGTCTCACAAAGTTGCTTAGGGCTTTACTAAGTTGCTGAGGCTGGCCTCCAACTTGCAATCCTTCTACCTCAGGCTCCCAAGTCACTGATATTATAGATGTGATCACCATGCCCCACAGAGGTATTTTAAATAATACCCAAAGTCTTGCTATTAAGTAGTAGAATCACAACTAAGATTCGGGTCTCCTATCATGTTCTTTGGTATTATAATACTACATACTGGAGAAAATTAATATAGACTGATTCAAAGCCAAGTTATCTATCAAAATATATTTTGATCCAATATGATTACATAGGATTTAATCTTTTTTTTTTTTCCTTTTTTTGGTACCAGGGATTGAACTCAGGGGTACTCAACCACTGAGCCACATCCCCAGCCCAATTTTGTGTTTTATTTAGAGACAGGGTCTCACTAAGTTGCTTAGCGCCTCACCTTTGCTGAGGCTGGCTTTGAACTTGTGATTCTCCTGTCTCAGCCTCCCAGAGTGCTGGGATTATAGGCGTGTGCCACTGCACCCAGCTAGGATTTAATCTTTAAATACATATTTGTGTAAAATGATTAGTTATAAGGTTATTAATAACTACATTGTTGTAATAGCACAAGAATTGGAAATAATGTAAATGTCAGTTTAAAGGTAACATAAAAGAATGAGGAAGCTCTTTTATGATCTGATAGACTAAGATGTCAGAGCTATATTTATATTGTTAAGTGAAAAAAGCAATAACAGAAACGTGCACAGAGCTACAATTTGATTAAAAAAAGTAAAAGTAAATATTTCTGGAAGTATATACAAGGAACTGCTTCCATTTATTGCCTGTAAGGAAAGGAAATAGCCAGTGAGGGTAAGAAAAAGGAAGAAAAGTTTGAGTATATCCTTTTGCATGCTTTGATTTTGGAATGATATGAATGTAATCATATCTAAAATATAAAAACAGGTCTGGGTGTTGTGGCACACGCCTATAATTCCAGCAACTCAGGAGGCTGAGGTGAGGGATCTTGAGTTCAAGGTCAGCCTGAGCAATATAGCAAGACTTCATCTCAAAAACAGGAAAAAAAAAAAAAAAAAAAAACAACCCTACAATCTAAGCAACTTGGGAGACTGAGGGAGGAGGAACACAAATTCAAGGTCAGCCTCAACAACTCAATGAGACCTTGTTTCAAAATAAAAACTAAAAAGGGCTGGGGATGTAGCTGAGTGGTAGAGTACCCCAGGGATCAATCCTCACTACCACAAAATTAGAAAGAAAAACCAAAACGAAACAAACAAAAAAACTGAGCTAGATATATAGCTTGGTGATAGATCACTTGCCCAGCATGCAGGAGGCCCTGGGTTTTGTTGGTACTACAAAAAATAAATACATAAATAAGAAACTTTGTAACATAAACTAAAAATTTCTCCTCACTCATTAAACAAATTCCAATCAAAATAATTTGAGTATATACTAACAGATTGCTTTTCTGTTGCCCTAGGGGTTTGATTTGCGACTGGAACACACTCATTTTTTTAGTCATCATGGAGAAGGTGGACATTATCATTATGATACAACTCCAGATACAGTGGAATATCTTGGATATTTCTTACCTGCAGAGTTTCTCTATCGCATTGATCAACCAAAAGAGACCCATTCAGTTGGACGAGATTAAATCATCTTATGCTTAACAAAAATAAATAATTAAGGTTAATTAACTCATTACTAATATAAAATCCAATAGAAATTATCTCACCACTTAAAACCCTTTTTTTGGTCTTTAAAATGAAAGTGATGTTGACATTGTATTCTCTGTTATTTCACAGGTATATCTGAGAGATTATTGGGAAAAAGGATACATAATTGAGATGGTCTTTTTTTTTCAAATGCTTACATACATTTATTGAGCCAACCTCATTTTTTAAAATTCTATAATGTCAGGCAAAGTCTATCATATGTTTATACCTCAAATATAAATATGATCAGGAACCATGCTTATACATAACATTAACTTACATTTGTATACTGTTCAGTTTTTTAAATTAGTTTTAAAACTGCTAAATGGATTATTTCTACGTATTAGGAAAATCGGTGTTTAGAAATGTTGATGGTTGAAGCCAGGCATAGTAGTGCATGCCTGTAATCCCAGTGACTTGGGAAGCTGAGGTAGGAGAATTGCAAGTTCAAAGCCAGCCTCAGCAAAAGGGCTGGAGATGTGGCTCAATGGTTAAGCACTCCTGGGTTCAACCCTGATATCAAAAAAAAGAAAGAAATGCTGATAGTTGAATCTTTGTATTGAATTTTAAAAGTACATTCCAGAAATCAGGTATAATTTTTTTTCATGGAACAAAGTAAACAAGGTAAGCCCTTCATCTGTTTCATGAAATTAAACTGTACAAACATTAGCAACAAGATGGTTAGCTATGATTCTTCCGTTGTTCTGATTGCCAAGTTGAAGTAGTTTGTTGGTTATTTGCAGTAAGAGAAAGGAAAAGAAACAGCATCAAAATACAACATTGATGTGAGCATACTTTAATTTTAAATGAGGTTATTGCTGAATATAACTATTTTCCTTTATGAAATATAAAATTATATTCATTTACTGATTATAATAATTGTCTTTGATATTCTTCTACAATAGTCATTAATTAGAAAATCAACTCTCCAGTCTTGCTAATACCAATAACGTGCAAATTTAGGTGCTTTTTAATACTAAGCACACTTCAAATAATATTTTGGACTGTTTATTTTCAATGTTAGCTGTAACATGTGAGTATAAATTTGTGTTATTTTCAAATATTGAAGCAAAAAGAAATTAATAAAAATTTGATATTGATAATGTTTCTTTTTAATCTTACCTCCATTCAAAAATACTAGGTTTTTTTTAGTTTTCAACCTATATTTTATTGTATGCTTTTGCATTCCCAATCAAAACAATAAAGTTTTTTTATATTTTGCATAATAATTATACAGAATAGTGGATTGTATTGTGGTGTATTTTCATATGCATATAGCCATAATTTGATCAGTTTCACTCTCCAGTATCTACTCTTTCCCTCCCCTCTTCCTCTCTGATCCCTTTACCCTAATGAGTCTAATGGTCTCCCTTCCATTTTTACAAGATTCCCTCCCCCTTGTATTCCCTCTAGCTTCCACATATAAGAGAAACACGATATGTGACACTGGTGTGAAATCTGTCTTGCATTTAATATGATGCTTTCTAGGTCCACCCATTTTTAGGCAAATGACACAATTTTAGCACTCTTCATAGCTGAATAAAACCCATCATGTATAAATACCACATTTTCTTACCATTTATCTGGTGACCAAAACCTAGGCTGACTCCATTACTTAACTATTGGGAACTTCTGCTATAAACATGGGAATGCTTGTATCTCTAACGTATGCTGTCTTTAATTCTCTTGGATAAATATGAAGGAGTGGTTATAGCTGGATCATATGGTACTTCCATATTTAGTTTTTTTGAGAAAACTACATACTGATTTCCATAGTGGCTATACTAATTTATATTCCCACCAATAGTGTATAAGTGAGATAGGAACATAGATCCCCCCACCCGCCACAGAGAGCCAGGAAAAGAGAAGAAAAGGAGGAAGAAAGGATAGGAAATCAAGCTTGCCACTCCAGCTGGACAAGGACAAGTTCCTTAGCACAGACCCACAAGGACAGTTCCCTAACAGCCCCTAGCAATGACCAACTGCAAAATGTTTTCTAAAGCACTTCCTCTTGCACCAACAAACCCTCACCCCCATCCTTTTGCTAATAAAGGCTTAGAAATCACTTTTCTCCAGATTTGCTGAAGACAAAATAGAGCTGATTGACTCCTTTCTGTCATCCCACCAATCACCTCTAGGTACAGATCAGGACTTTTTTTTTTGGTACCAAGGAGTGAACTCGAGCACTCAACCACTGAGCCACATCCCCAGCTCTTCTTCTTTTTTACTTCAAGACAAGGTCTCACTAGGTTGCTTACAGCCTCACTAAGTTGCTGAGGCTGGCTTTGAACGTGTGATCCTCCTCTCAGCCTCCTGAGCCGCTGGGATTACAGGCATGCACCACAAAGGAGGACTCTTGTGGCCTTCTGACACAGGATGGATTCCCCACCTTATTTTGGTTTAGATGTGAAATTATAAGGGTTTATTCTCACAAAATAAAGTTTTTCAGAGAAAGAGAACAAGAAGCTTCTAAGCAGGTCTAAAATTGATCTGAGAAAACAGTGAAAAGAAACTGGCTTAGGGTTTTTGCTGATTGAGGGTAATTCCAGGGTGATAGTTTCTACATGACATTTGAATTTCCTACAGATGTCAAAGGGAGCACTCAGGCTATCTTAGCTTGCCAAAATGTGGGTAGGAGAGGAATAGGGGAGGGAATATGGTTTAAAAGCTGTCAGCAGTCAAACATCAAAAATGGAATCAGGGCTGGGGTGGTGGCTCAGTGGCAGAGCACTTACCTTGCATGTGTGAGGACCTGGGTTCGATTCTCAGCACCACATACAAATAAATAAAATAAAGGTCCATCACCAACTAAAAAATATTTTTTAAAAAAATGGAATCAGACCTTTTATTAAATTTTTATATTGGGGGATCTGAAAAGCCTCTCAGAGACATTTAAGCAAAAACTTGAAGGAATTGGAATGAACTATGAAGTTATTTGATAAGCATCCTTCCTAGCAGATTCAAAGACCCAATGGCAAGAGAGGACTTGGTATGTTCAAGAAACAGCAAGAAGGCCATTGTGAACAAAATAGGATCACCTGAATGTATGGAGTTAACATCCTACTGCATGCAAAAATTTTTTTAAAAGTGTGTGTTGCGTAACTTTTATGAAGGAAATTATAAAACTGCTGGAAATTTAAAGAAAAGCTAAATAGTTACATTAATATCTAGAAAGATAACATTCTCACAGAAGTATCAATTCTTTTTTGGTACCAGAGATTGAACTCAGGGGCACTCGACCACTGAACCACATCCCCAGCCCTATTTTGTGTTTTATGTAGAGTCACTGAGTTGCTTAGCACCTCGCCTTTGCTGAGGCTAGCTTTGAACTTGTGATTCTCCTGTTTCAGCCTCCCAAACTGCTGGGATTACAGGTGTGTGCCACCATGCCCAGCTCAATTCTTAAATCTATAAATTTAATTCAATGTTGGTGTAAGCCCAGTAGTGTTTTCCACAGAGCCTCATCAGTTGATTCTAAAATATATGAGCTAGCAAAGGGCAAGATAAGCAAAACTAATTTTGAAGACAAGATCAGAGGGATTTGATTTGCAAATATCTAAACTTATTATGAGGCATGGTTTTGGTAGTGATCACAAGCAAACCAGAACAGAAAACCAAGGCCAGGAAAAATATATTTCCGTACAGAGACAATTTTCTTTTTTCACAGAAATTACACTGAATGCAAGCCAGGCATCGTGGCACATGCCTGTAATCGCAGTGGCTTGTGAAGCTGAGGCAGGAGGATCCCAAGTTCAAACCCAGTCTTAGCAACTTAGTGAGGCTCTACGCAACTTAGCGACACCCTAAGAAAATACAAAGGGCTGGGATGTGGCTTGGTTAAGCGACTCTGAATCCAATTCCCGGGACCAAAAAAAAAAGAGAAAGAAAAAAAGAAAGACAAGAAAAAGAAGTGACACTGAATTCAGATCAACAAGGAGAATAAAAATGCATTCAAATAGTGCTGGCACAAATAGTCATATGAAAACATAAAATTGGATTGAACTCAATACTAGATAAAGACCTAAATATGAATATTAACACTTTTATAAAATATTTAAAAGGAAACACAGTATATTTATATAATCTTGACTATGAAAGTATTTCCCAAAGAAACTATAAAAGAATATAAATTTGACCTGGCAGCATTACAATGTAAAACATTACAATGTAAAACTTTTGTTGTCAAACTAGCTCAAAAAGAAAGAACATGGAGAATATATTTTCTTAAAAAAGTGCCAAAATTTAGTTAATATTCAGAGTGCATTAAGAACATCTAAGTCAATAAGGAAAAGACACTGAAAACAAGCAAAAAGTATGAACTGGCAATTGGCAGAAGAGAAAACACCAATGGCCAATGTTAAAGATTTTCACTTCCAGTAATTGTAAATTAGATGATTCTGATGAATAATCTCATGACAAATAATTTTAGAAGCTAAAAAATGCAAAAAGTACTTTCTTGAAGATACTTGAAAGTAAACTAGATAGTTAAGGATTGCTAGACCAACATTGGGGAGAGAATGAGAGCCTAACCTATACTGCCAGGACCTATAGGTGCTTTAGCAAGTATGAATGATTACTATATTGTTTTGTTTTTGCACTAATAGGGATTGAACCCAGGGCCTCACACATGCTAGGGCAAATGCTCTGCCCTAGAACTACACCCCATACCTTTATAAAAATTTTATTTCTTAAATTATTTATACATTGGTATCACGGATTGAACCCAGGGGCACTTAACCACAGAGCTACATCTCCAGCCCTTTATATTTTTATTTTGAGCCAGAATATCACGAAGTTGCTTACAGCCTCACTAAATTACTGAGGCTGGCTTTGAACTTCCTGCCTTAGTCTCCTGAATTGTTGGGATTACAGGCCTGCACCACTGCACCTGATTAAAAATTTTATGTTCAGACAGGCTCCTGCTTAGTAGCCTAGGCTAGCCTCAAACTTGCAATACTCCTGCTTCAGACTCACAAGTAGATGTAATCAAAGGCATGTGCTACCAGTCATGATTAGTGTTTTAAGCCTGTGATTTTTGGTGTGCTTTGTTTTTTTCTCCTTTATTTTTATTGATGCATTAGAGTTGTACCTAATGGATTTTTTATTACATATTCCCACATGCATGCAATATAACAATATAATTTGGCCAATATTATTCCTCAGTATTTGTCCTTCCTCTCCACTCTCCCCCTTGGGGTGTTTTGTTATATAGCAACAAGTGACTAATTTCAAATAAATGCATGGGGACTGGGAATGTAGCTCAATGGTACAATAGTGTCCAAGGTCCTGGCTTCAATTTCCAGCACTGCAAAAAAATGTTTTAATTAAAAAATAGAATACATGAAAATAATAAATCATGGCTACCTGCAGGAGAATGCAAGATGTGAACTAGAATGAGTACAGAAGCAGCTTACTTTATCTCAGTAATTTTTTAGTTATGTTTTGTTTAAGTTAGTGTGAATACACAGATGTTTGTTACCTTCTTTTTTTTTTAAATATTTTTTAGTTATACTTGGACACTGTCTTTATTTTGTTTACTTATTTTTATGTGGTGCTGAGGATCCTCACACGTGTAAGGCAAGCGCTCTGCCACTGAACCACAACCTCAGCCCGTTACCTTCTTTTTAACTCTTACATATAGACATCCTTTTTTAGAAATATGTTCTTTTGTATTTAATTTTTTATATATGTTCTTAAAATATCTTAAGTTTATAACTAAAGAAAAATTTTTATACTTAGATCTTTAATTCATTTATAACATTTTTTACAGTGTGGATATAACTGGATTATTTTCTATATGTGATAGTTTATTAGCCCTGTTTCTCCCTTTACCCACACCTCTTGCCATGTGACTAGTTTCTGCAACTAAAAAGGCTGAATGCATCCCCTCTCTCACCTTTGTCTTTTGGGTGTGACTATGCAATTTTTGGATGGTACAGACTTAAAGCAAGCTAGGCTTTTCTCTTATACCATTGCTATCACCACAAGAACATACTCTAAATAACCAGCTGGGCAAGAATGAAATGCAGTCATTCATCTGAATGATTGTAGATCTATAACTTGAAGGAGAACCAACAAGTGGAGCCTAACCTAAGTGGATGTGTGTGCCAGCTCAGCTGAGTGGAGACACACACAGCCCAGCCAAATTGTGTAAGTATAAGTACCTTTACAAAGGTAAAGGCTGGACTGGGGATGTAGTTCATTGGTTAAGAGCACAGGGGCATGATGGCGTACGCCTGTAACCTAGCAGCTTGGGAGGAGGACTGTGAGTTCAAAGCCAGCCTCAGCAATTTTAGCAAGACCCCGTCTCCAAATAAAATATACAAAAGGGCTGGGGACCTGGCTCAGTGATTAACTGCCCCTGGGTTCAATCCCCTCTCCCCTCATTGCCCCCCACCAAAGCTAAAGCACTAGGAGTGTTTTTTTTTTTTTAATTTTTAACTTTATTTTTATTTATTAATTTGTATGTGATGCAGAGGATCGAACCCAATGCCTCACGCGCGCTAGGCGAGCGCTCTACCGCGGAGCCACAACACCAGCCCCCTAGGAGTGTTTTTTTAAACAAATGTCTGCAATAAAGAGTAAATAGAGTGCTTCTCAAACAAGATTGTGAACAGAATCACTTGTCTGCGAAACACAGACTTCTTTTGAAAATTCACTTCCCTCTAATACACCCACATACTTTGTCAATTCGGAATGACATCATAGCGACCCTACTTTCCTATCTAGGAAAACAGTTCAAAAATCTAGATATTATCTGTCAGAACAAAACTTGGCAAAAATAAATGATATACATAATTTCCTAAATTAAGTATAGTCCTGTAATGTAAAATAATCCATCTTTCCCTGTGGAGTAAGAATTCCACTACTGAAGCACTTGATTAGGGACTCATACTGAAATTACAACAGTAATTTCTTAATGTTTTAAATATTTTCACTCAGACATGAAATATTAAGCACATGTTAAGTGTCAGTCTTGTTGGCTGGAAATATTCGCTGTCGCCGAATTTACAACAACGGAAACCAGATAATCTAAACTGGTGAGACGCACAATTGTTTTCCTCAAACTGCCCTTAAATTTTAACATTCCAGATGTTTTTTCTACACTAGGTTTAAGCCCCCAAATCCCAGCACTTCAGCGCGACTCTTATTACCAAGATTCGGGGACCCATTCCTTTCCTTTTCCTTGCCAATGTTCGTTCTTCCTCAGCTTTGCTCCCCGCTCGTTTTCAAAGAACTCTTAAACTGCAGACCCACAAGAGCCACGATCGTCTCCACCTTTGGAAGCCAGAACCCGCCTTTCTCAAAGCTCCCGGCCACGCCTCCCACACACCCGGAAGCTCCGCCTCCCACACACCCGGAAGCTCCCCCTCACACACCCGATCCTTAACCGGAAGCGCTCCCGGAGTTCCGGAGCCGGCTTAGTTTTGTTCAGTGAGACTCGTGAGGCGGAAACGTCGCAGGGCATTCTGGGGACGGCGCAATTGGCCGGGCTCGGTTTTAGTACCTGTAGTTCGGTTTGGCTTCGGGAGGGTTACGGGGTTGCGGGCTTCCCGCCCACAGACGCCGCCAGCATGTCAGGGGTGCGAGCTGTGCGGATCAGCATCGAGTCAGCCTGTGAGAAGCAGGTCCAGGAGGTGGGCCTGGATGGCACTGAGACTTACCTGCAGCCGCTGTCCATGTCGCAGAATCTGGCGCGTCTGGCCCAGCGGATCGACTTCAGCCAGGGTTCTGGTTCGGAGGAAGAGGAGGCGGCGGGGGCTGAGGGCGATGCGCAAGATTGGGCGGGCGCTGGGTCCAGTGCAGACCAGGACGACGAGGAAGGTAGGGCTAGTGTCTGCTTGAGCTCTCTCCTCTGGGATCTCTATGCCCGCCTGCGTAATGTCACTCTGCCTCTCCCGCGCTCGGTGAGGTTGTGTGGGACTACTTTGAAAATGTCACTCTCGCGCTGTACTTATCAGCCTTCCAAAGTGCGGGGATTGCAGGTGTGCGCCACTGCACCCGACTATTGAAGGTTTTTAAGTGGAGAGTGGAGACAGATTGTTTTCCTAAAGATTACTCTGGCCGGGCGCGATGCCGCACGCCTGTAATCCCAGCACTTAGGGAGGCTGAGACAGGAGAATCTCGAGTTCAAAGCCAGCCTCAGCAAAGGCAAGGCGCTAAGCAACTCAGTGAAACCGTGTCTCTACATAAAACACAAAATAGGGCTGGGGATGTGGCTCAGTGGTTGAGTACCCCTGAGTTCAATCCCTGTTATAAAAAAAAATAGATTACTCTGAACACTTTGTAGTAAATAAAGTATAGGGAAAACAAAACTGGAAGGGAGGAGGCTGCTCAGGAGGGAATTGAAGCAACATGAGTGGGTTTTGGATTCTCCTTTTTGTCAGGGATTATTATTATTATTGGAACTGGGGATTGAACTCAGGGGCACTCAACCACTGAGCCACATCTCCAGCTCTATTTTGTATTTTATTTAGAAACAGAGTCTCACAGAGTTGCTCACCATCTCGCTTTTGCTGAGGCTGTCTTTGAACTCCGATCCTCCTGCCTCAGCCTCCTGAGCCGCTGGGATTACAGGCGTTCGCCACCGCACCCGGCTATTATTTGTTTAAATCACAACTCTTGGGGCTGGGGATATATCTTAAGTGGTAGAGTGCTTGCCCAACATGCATGAAACCGTGAATTCAATCCTCAGCACTGTCCCCAATCACAATTCTGGATTCAGTTAGGCAACAAGCAGATATAAATGGGAATTTAAAGATGGTATTTCAAGCTAATGATTTTAGAACAATTAGGAGTCCATTTTGGGGGGGAGGAGCAGATATTGCTTCATACCTGGCACAGAAATTGTTTATGTAAGAATTGAAGCCTGGCGCGGTGGCTCACGCTTGTAATCCCAGCACTTTGGGAGGCTGAGACAGGAGAATCGCCAGTTCAAAGCAAGCCTCAGCAACGATGAGGTGCTAAGCAACTCAGTGAGACCCTGTCTCTACATAAAATACAAAATCGGGCTGGGGATGTGGCTCAAAGGTCGAGTACCTCTGAGTTCAATCCCTGGTACCAAAAAAAAAAAATAGAATTGAACTGCCAGCCGGGCTCGGTGGCGCAAGCCTGTAATCCCAGCACTTAGGGAGGCTGGGACAGGAGAATCGCGAGTTCAAAGCCAGTCTCAGCAATGGCGAGGCGCTAAGCAACTCAGTGAGACCATGTCTCTACATAAAACACCAAATAGGGCTGGGGATGTGGTCCAGTGCCCCTGAGTTCAATCTCCAGTACCAAAAAAAAAAAAAAAAAAAAAAAGAATTGAACTGCCAAATGAAGAAAGTAAAACAAAATATTGGAAGAAATAACAACAACAACAAAAATCATGTGACTTGGGAAATATGAGACCTAAGATAGGAAACATAGACCCTATAAAGGAAAAGATAATTATATAAAATTTACAATAAAAAACGATGCCATAAAGTAATATGTAAGTGGCAGGCTGGGAAAAGTATTCGTAGCATATATTACACAATTGGTTGATAGTCCCTGATAGTTAAATAGCCCTTCAAACTGGAAAGAAAAAGATGACTGGAAAAGTAGGCCAAAGATATATAAACTGTCAGCTCATAGAAGAAAGACTTCAGATGCTAATAAGCATGTAGACTCAATCTCACTAGTTGAGAGAGATAAATGAAAATAGTTAAGATGCATAAAATTGGCAGGAATATTAAAAGATTGTTAATACCTATTGTTGGGAATGTGAATTAATAAAGACACTTAGGAATTTTAATATGTGCAAAATTTTAAATGTGCATTCTTTTTGATCCACTAATACCATGCCTAAGTATTTAACCTACAAAAGAGTTGTACATCCATAGGTATGTATCCTAGATGTTTACCACTGTTAGCATTTTTTTTTTTTTTTTTGGTACCAGGGATTGAACTCAGGGCACTTGACAACTGAGCCACATCCCCAGCCCTGTTTTGTGTTTTATTTTAGAGACAGGGTCTCACTAAGTTGCTTAGTGCCTTGCCAGTTGCTGAGGCTGGCTTTGAACTCAAAATCCTCCTGTCTCAGCCTCTCAAACCACTGGGATTACAGGTGTGGGCCACCTCGCCTAGCTCCATTTTTGGAAGCAATCTACATGTCTGTTAAAGAGGAATAGTTAAATGTATTGTGCATCCAAGTTCCAAAATATCATATGATATTAAAAGAATGAAGTGGTTCTATCTGTGCTGACATAGAAGTATCTCTAGAACATATTAAAGAGGGAGGGGTAGCAAGTAGTAGAAAAATGGGAATTTTTTTTATTTTTATTTTTTGTGGTGCTGGGAATTGAACCCAGAGCCTTGTACATGCAAGGCAAACACTACCAATTGAGCTATATCCCCAGCCTGGGAATATGTATTTTTAAAAATATTTTTTTAGGTGTTGGGATTGTAGCTCAGTGGTAGAGCACTTGCCTCGCATGTGTGAGGCACTGGGTTCGATCCTCAGTGCCACATAAAAAAATAAATATATTGTGTCCATCTACAACTAAAAAAAAAATATTTAAAAAAAATTTTTTTTAGTTGTAGATGGGCACAATACCTTTATTTTTATTTGTTTTTATGTGGTGCTGAGGATCGAACCCAGTGCCTCACACATGCGAGATGAGTGCTCTACCACTGAGCCACAACCCTAGCCTGAAATATATGTATTTATCAGCTGTAATGATTAAGTATAATAAAAAAAATTATAATAATTTCAGAGTGAATATAAGTATATGAAAGAATAGAAGAACTTTTTTTTCCTCTTGGTACTGGAAATTGAACCCAGGGGGGCTTTACAACTGAGCTTCATCCCAGTCTTCTTTTTTTTTTTTTTTTTTTTTTTTGATACAAGGTCTCCTATAAGTTGCAGAGGCTGATTCCAAACTTGCCTTAGCCTCTGGAGTAACTGGGATTACAGGCATAGCCCACTATGCCTGCCACACTTTCACTTTTTACTCTCATTCTTTGTTTGAACTCTGTATAGCAAGTACGTATTTAATAAAAAAAAAAAGTGTGTATGTATTTATATATACACATATATAATTAAAGGGAACATATGCTAATAGCAGCTAATATTGTTTCTGGCATTATAGGTCAATTTCTTAGGGGCAGGTACTGGGCATTGAACTCGGGGACACTTGACCACTGAGCCACATCCCCAGCCCTATTTTGTATTTTATTTAAAGATAGGCTCCTACTGAGTTGCTTAGCCCCTCGCTTTTTGCTGGGTTTGGCTTTGAACTCTCCATCCTCCTGTCTCAGCCTCCTGAGCCACTGGGATTACAGGCGACCACCACCATGCCCAGCTATAGGTTATTTTTGAGTTCATACTTTCCAGTATTTTGGAAATTCTATATGATTACTTATTCATGTACTGAAAGCTTGAAGGAAAAGGGTCATTAAAAGCCTTTCATAAGAGCCAGGCATGGTGGCACATGCCTGTAATCTTAGCAGCTGGTGAGGATGAAGCAGAAGGAATGCAAATTTGAGGCCAGCCTCAGCAACTTAGCAAGAAGTCTCACAATGACAACTAAAAAGGACTGGGGAAGTAGATGAGTGGTAAAGCACTCCCGGGTTCAGTCCCCAGTACCAAAAAGGATAGGGCAAGGACTTGCATAATTTTCAAAAATATTTGAGTTGTACAGCATTATAATGATAGATACAACCTGTGCAAATTAGATACCATGTTTGTTTTGCCATAGTAGAAATGCTAATTTAACTGTTAATAGATTCAAGAAAGGATGTAAGGTATGGGATAAAAGTGGGTAATTTAAAATAAAATTCATTATTTTTTCTTTTAGTACTTTAGACCTCTAAATGAGCTTTCTACTATTCAATGTAACACTTCTGCATTTCTTTTTTTCCCTTTTTTTAGGGTTGGTAAAATTTCAGCCTTCCCTTTGGCCTTGGGACTCAGTGAGGAACAATTTGAGGAGTGCTCTGACAGAGATGTGTGTTCTCTATGATGTTCTTAGTATTGTTAAAGATAAAAAATTTATGACTCTTGATCCTGTTTCTCAGGATGCACTTCCTCCAAAACAGGTATTTGTGGGCTTTATTGAATACATAATAGCTTTTTATTACATTCCAGGACTATTTTTTGGTTCTGTGTCTATTGCTCCCTTTTTCTCTTTTACATTAAGTCCAAATGTAGATTTGAAGATTAACTTGTCAAAAGCAAAGGGATAAGGCTGGGGATATAACTCAGTTGGTAGAGTGCTTGCCTCACATGCACAAGGCCTTGGGTTCAATCCCCAACACCACACAAAAAAAAAAGCAAAGGCATAAAGGCACCTTCTATTATTATATACCTTTGACATTTGGAAGCATTAAATTTCATTAACAGTGTAATAATTTCAAGATTCCCAAATCATTTTTTTTTCCTTTTGGTACTGGGGATTTAATTGAGGGATGTTCTACCACTGAGCCATATCCCCAGCCTTTTTTATTTTTCAGTTTGAGACAGGGTCTTGCTAAGTTGCTGAGGGCCTTGCTAAATTGCCAAGGCTGGCTTTCAACTGTAGTTCTCCTGCCTCAGCCTCCTGAATCACTGGAATTACAGTGTAAGGTGTGTCCCTACACCCAGCAAGGTTCTCAAATCTTAACAAATTCTTAGGGCCTGGGTCCTTGATCTGTCATATATTACACAACAGTATGAAGATAAGCCATGTGTAGTGGCACACTTCTTTAATCCTAGCAACTTGGGAGTTTGAGGCAGAAAGATCACAAGTTTGAGGCCATCCTGAGCAACTTAGTGAGGCTGTGTCTCAAAATGAAAAATAAAAAAAGAGTTGTAGCTGTAACTTAGTATTAGAACACCACTAGGTTCAATCACCAGTATAGCAGGGAAAAAAAAGTGATAATAAAATGACTTTGTAGTCAAATAGACTTGGGTTCAAATCCTACCTCTGCCCTCACTAGTTGTGTGACTTGAAGCAAATTGTTTGCTCTGAGTCTCAGTTCTCCCTTCTGACCATCCCCTCCAGTTTTTTAGGGATTGATTCGAAAAGTTATGCAAAATTATGAAGGATATTGACAACTGGGTAGAACTGTTGATATTTGATAAGGAATATATTTGGGTTGT
Source organism: Geosciurus inauris (assembly GCA_004024805.1). Lineage (NCBI taxonomy): Eukaryota > Metazoa > Chordata > Mammalia > Rodentia > Sciuridae > Geosciurus > Geosciurus inauris. The sequence continues at coordinate 82,376 of PVHX01000932.1, read as the reverse complement.
TAACATTTGAAGATGAAAGGCAGCGGTAGGATGAATTGGTGAATGAAGAGTCTGCAACCAAGAAGAATACTTAGGAGATATTCAGGAAGACATCTGTCAGGACCATGACCAAGTTAGTCATGGAGAGGAAGTAATGATTACTCAAGCCCTTTTGTAAATAAAATTAAATACCATTTTTAGAGTTATACATGTTGGAATAATGTATTTTACCCATTAAATCAAATATATGCCAGGCATTATTGTAGTGTCTGTTGATATAGTGGTTTATGCCATGGCATAAATTACATCCAAGCAGGATTAGATGTTAATTGCAAGTCTGAGTGTCACAAAAGGGTATGTACATTGATGGGAATGGCAGTGCATTAGAAAGGATCCTGACCCAGCCTTGATAGAGTTGATGCCAAGTGTTAAGTTCTAATTTCTGGTCCATTGTGATATTTTTCATTTAACAGAAATCTATATGAGTTGATCAAAGAAGTAGTTCAAGGTGGTTTTTGTTGTTTACCCCTGGTGCTGGGGATAAGGTTTTTTTGTTGGTGGTGAATTTGTTTTGTTTTGTTTTACCTTGCTGGGAATTGAACCCAGAGGTGTTTTACCACTGAGCTACATCTCCAGCCCTTTTAATTTTTTTTATTTTGTTGTTATTCTTTTCCATAATTCTATTTGTGTGGTAAATTAGTAGTTACTGATTTGTGCCTGTTGAGTCAAACTTGCATTTCTGGGATGAAATCCAGAAATTGCCAAGGATAACTCCTGCCTCAACCTCCTGAATAGATGGGATTTCAGGTTTGGATTACAGTTCTGTGCCATTGTTCCCTGCTCTAAGTTTGTGTTATTTATTTATTGATTTTTTTGGTACTGGGAATTGAACTTACGGGTACTCAACCACTGAGCCACATCCCCAGCCCTATTTTGTATTTTTATTTAGAGACAGGGTCCCACTGAGTTGCTTAGCGCCTCATCGCTACTGAGGCTACCTTTGAACTCGATATTTGGTCTCGGCCTCCCAAAGTGCTGGGATTACAGGCATGTGCCACTAAGTTTTGGCTCTAAGTTTTTTTTGTGTTTTTTTTTAAAGCATTTTTATGCATATTTCAGCACCCCCACGCAACTTCACTTTGCTTTTCTTTAATTTCTAAGTTTTCTCTTGAGTAGGTCTTTTGTTATTGAATCATCTTGTTATTGTCATCATTTTGTTATTGAATCATTTTGTTATTGTTATCTTAAAAAAAATACAAAACTGCAGTTTGGGATTTTTTTTTTAATAGAATCCTCAGACATTGCAACTGATATCTAAAAAGAAGTCACTTGCTGGAGCAGCACAAATCCTGTTGAAGGGAGCAGAAAGACTGACTAAATCAGTTACAGAAAATCAAGAAAACAAGCTACAAAGAGACTTCAACTCTGAGCTCTTGAGATTAAGGCAGCACTGGAAACTTAGAAAAGTTGGAGATAAAATTCTTGGGGATCTGAGCTACAGAAGTGCAGGTATAGATAATTGTTATAAACTATGTTTTTTTGTATAAGTGTATAGGGTTAATTCTAATGCTACATACACATAATATATTGTTTCTTAGCTACGTTACATTTTGAAGATTTAATATCTGTACACATGAGCCAGAAACTACTCATTTACTTTCAGTTTGAAAACCTTTTCAGTACACTTAACAAAAGTTTAGAGGTGGGGTTTATAAGACTCGTGGATCAGAGATCTAAACTTTGAATGCTAAGAATGAAGTAAACTCTTGGCTGGATACGGTTGAGATAGCAATTGTAGAGTGATATCTTAAAATAATTCATTTGCCAGAGCAAGTCATCATTATGCTTAAATTAAAGGAAGGTAAGTTTAGGTGGTTAGGTTAAACACTAGAGGACTGAAATGCCTCAGCATGGATATGAATTGGGGAATTTTTTTTTTTTAATATTTATTTTTTAGTTGTAGGTGGACAGAATATCTTTATTTTATTTTTATGTGGTGCTGAGGATCGAACCCAGTGCCTCACGCGTGCTAGGTGAGCACGCTACCACTGCGCCATAACCCCAGCCCCTGAATTGGGGAATTTTTAATTCTGAAGATAAAATCATATTACAAAGATGAATTCAAGATACCATCCATTTTTACATTTTAGGAGATGGTCTGTAAAAACAGTGCTTGTTGGTTTTAAAAATTCTAAGTTCCTCCCACAAATAATTATGGGCAAGTATATAACCTAATTTCTCTTTGGGATGACCACCCATGGTTACGAAAAGATTCAAATACATTGTTTTTAATTTAACAAAGGAAGACTTTGAATATCTTCCTTTGTTATAAACGTTACATTTAAAAACAGTTACATTTAATCACCAACAGGTCATATAATTTAACAGACTTACCCAAATTTCTGTATGGCACAAAAACAATCACATAAAAATCTGGTAAGTGATTGAGAAAAGGGTGTTGTGTGCACTGTCCTTTTTCTTTTTGTTGCTTAATTCAGACACTTTAATTGTAGCCCAATTGTAGAGACTGAGCTCCAAAAGTAGTTCATCTCTAAGGTTTACTTATATTCTAGAAACACATTCATTTTTATTGAAACTTCATTAGAATACAAAAATTGTGTGACCTGTGGAGTTCATATTGTAATGAGACCATTAAATTAAGGAATGTTATTTTTTTTTAAGATAAATAACTTCTTTTTCCTGCTTCATTTATTCCCTTTGCTCACTGCTTCTCTCCCATCTTCCTCCAAAACACACCACCTTTTTTTTTAGTTTGTTTTTGGTACTGGGGATTGAACTCAGGAGCACTTTACCACCAAGCTACATCCCTAGACATTTTAATTTATTGTTTTGAGGCAGAGTTTTACTAGGTTGCTTAGGGACCCAGTCCTTCGTATTTTTATATTTTGAAACAGGTTCTTGCTAAGTTGCTGAAGCTGGCCTTGAACTTAGGTGATCCTCCCAGTTGCTGGGATTATGGGTATGTGCCACCATGCCCAGATCAAAATACACAGTGTTTTTAGTGGGGACTTAATTTTATGATTCAGTGATGTAGATATAAAGTGTAACATACTTAATAATGTATGCTAAATTAATGTGTTATTTTTTGTTTTCCTATCTTTAATACTTCATTAGGATCTCTTTTTCCCCATCATGGTACATTTGAAGTAATAAAGAATACAGATATTGATCTGGATAAGAAGATACCTGAAGATTACTGTCCCCTTGATGTCCAAATTCCTAGTGATTTAGAGGGGTCTGCATACATCAAGGTATTTGTCAAAGCACTTTTTAAGTAACTTCTTATTAATCACCCTGAAGCTAGTGTACTAACTTTTTCCATGTTTTTATTCTCATACAGGTTTCCATTCAAAAACAGGCTCCAGACATAGGTGATCTTGGCACAGTTAACCTCTTCAAAAGACCTTTGCCCAAATCTAAACCAGGTGTAATTTCTAGTTATATTCTATCTTAACTTACATTTGTATAGAAACTGAACTGAAACAGATAAGAAGAATAGTTGCTCTGGAGTAAGAACAATTAGAAATATACTTTAACTTAATTTTTTTTTAGTTGAAGATGGACACAATACCTTGATTTTCTTTCTTTATTTTTATGTGGTGCTTGAACCCAGTGTCTCACACATGCTAGGCAAGTGCTCTACCACTGAGCTACAGCCCCAGCCCCTAAAAATACACTTCTTATAATTCATAAATAAAGCATTAATGAATAGCTGTGCAATTTTTTTGTTCTAAATTGAACTTATTCACTGGTTTTCTCTGTGTGAAAGAAGTGAGACTTTTGTATTTTAGAAAGAATATACTGTAATACAGTGTTTCCCAAACTTTTTTTATGTATTCAGGTTTTCATTCAAGCTAGGTTATGTATAATATGGTTAGAAATTGATATATACGTATACCTCTTGTCTTTCAGGTTCACCACATTGGCAGACAAAATTAGAAGCAGCACAAAATGTTCTCTTGTGTAAAGAAATTTTTGCACAACTCTCTCGGGAAGCTGTTCAGATCAAATCACAGATCCCACATATTGTAGTGAAAAACCAGATAATCTCTCAGCCCTTTCCAAGTAAGAGCAGATAATCCTTTGAGATGGAGTGGGTAGCTGTTTGGGTGTATAGGGAGAATAACAAAAGCAAAGAGGTAGTGGAGTACTATCCAGAATAGCAGCCGGTAAAGGACATAACACAAGTCACACTGCCAAGTCTGTTCTTTATCCTAAATAGTGTATTGGATTTTAAAGCAGTATATATCAAAAAGTTGCACTAGCATGGCTGCTGTTCAGCATCAGTTGAAGAACTGAGATTTGCCAGGGAGATGTCAGTTTAAAAATGTTTACTCATTATATTCTAATTTGTAGAAATTGGGTTTTTATTATTCAAAAGCAATTACCTTATCCTAAAACTCAGTTTATAATTAGCTGTGCACTTATGTTTTACATAAATTCTCAGGACTGTCTCCTTAGAAGAGAGGAGGAATAGGTTTTATTTTTTATTTTAAACATCAAATTGTATACTTTATTTATTTTTATGTGGAGCTGAGAATCAAACCTAGTGCCTCGCATGTGCCAGGCAAGCACTCTACCACTGAACCACAACCCCAGCCCGAGGAATAGGTTTTAGAAATGAAAAATTCCATCCCAGTTCTCATGGGAGCAGGGAAGAGTATCTGTCTTCTGGTTGGCAGGACTAGATACCAACTCTGTATTTAAAAAAATCAACAATAGCAAAAACCTTGCGTTTTTTTTTTTTTTAAGGCAGAAATAAAAATATAAATATATGGCATATTTACCAGTCTTCAGCCACAGTTTAAAGTCAGCAGCCATATTGTAGGTCAATAGAATTTGAATCATTAAAATACATGGGAGTTTATTATATTCGTGAGTGATCATTTTAATATAAAAATGTTAATCATAAAGCCTGATCTTCAAGTTCAGAATGTATCTTTTCAGAAATGACTCTGATTTTCTTTATGAAGACAGTTTGTGCCTGTCTATGTCTTAGCTTATGTGTGTCTGTCCTTCTTTTTATAAATAGGTTTGCAGTTATCTATTTCTTTGTGTCATTCTTCAAATGATAAGAAATCCCAAAAATCTGCTACTGAGAAGCAAAGTCCAGAGGATCACCTTTATGTCTTAGAGCATAATTTGCATCTATTGATTAGAGAGGTAATGAAATAAGCATCTTTCTTTGCATTGTGCTAAGCATATCCAGGGCAGTGACTATGCACAAACTTTCCCTTTCCTGGCTCTCAGTTATTCATTTAGCAACAACATTGACTACCTAAAATGAAAACCTTGCTTTCATTTTCAGGGGTGATCATAATACAATCCCTGTTCCCAAGAGTGTGTGTGTGGTGTGGGGGATGTGTATTCGGTACTGCAGATTGAACCCCAAGGGACACTACTACTGAGCTACACTCCCAGTCCATTTTTTAAAATTTTGAGACAGTCTTGCTAAGTTTCCAGGGATGGCCTCAAACTTGTGATCCTCCTTCCTCTGCCTCCTGAATTTGTGCAGATTTCAGGTTATCATGTGCCATCATGCTTAACTCCATACATACTTTTTAGTGGTAGAAATATACAAATTGTATATTTCTCCTATATAAATTATATAGGAGAAAATAATATATAAATTATATAGGAGAAATATAAGGAAGATATGGTAAAGAGTGCCAAGGGTAGGATGATTCTGATTGAGGTAGGAGGTGAGGAAAAATATCTTGCCATGTGAATGGAAATGTTACTTCAAGGACATATTCTACTCATAGGTCATCTCCAACTATGTGAAAACCAAAAACCAGAGTTCTGGTTCACAGATTAGTCTAATTTCTGAAGAATCTCTTTAGAAACTTCACAAAAGTATATATACTCCAGCCTCCTTACCCTACCCCAAAATCTAGTTGTATTGTTTGTGATAGTGTAAGAGCCAGTGTTTTTGAAGAGCCTCAGGGGCTGGGACTGTAGCTTACTGAGCCCTGGCTTTAATCCCCAGCACTGAAAAAAAAATTTTAAATATTAAAAAAAAAAAAAAAAAGCTCCTCCAGGGTTCTGATAGGCAGCCAGGTTTGAGAACCACTAATTGAGGGTATACTGGGATAACTATGTCTTTTTTTTTTTTTTTTTAATTTTTTTTTTTAGTTGTAAATGGACATAATACTTTTATTTTGTTTTATTTGTTTTTATGTGGTGCTGAGGATTGAACCCAGTGCTTCACGTGTGCCAGGCAAGCACTCTACCACTGAGCCACCACCCCAGCCCAGGATAACTATGTCTTGATTGTACAATAAATAGTCTTGATGAGACTGAATAATAATTGTTTTGTTTTTAAAACTTTTAAAATAGAAGTTACAGCTTGAGAGGGACCCCTCTGTCCTTCTGTCTACAAACTTGTATTATGCATGATCTAGAAGATATTTGCATTTATTTCTGTGCTATTGTTGCTTTTATATTTAGTTCAAATCTTTTGACTTTTATGTTTCCAAATGTGAGCTATGCTTTTGGTTGAATGTTGTATAGTATTTGCTCCATAAGGAGTGGTCATTTAAAATGGTTGTTTTTATTAGTTTCATAAACAGACCTTGAGTTCCATCATGATGCCTCACCCAGCAAGTGCACCTTTTGGCCACAAGAGAATGAGACTTTCAGGTCCTCAAGCTTTTGATAAAAATGAAATTAACTCATTACAATCCAGTGAAGGACTTCTGGAAAAAATAATTAAACAAGCAAAGCATATTTTTCTGAGGAGTAGGTAAGGATAAACAAAGTACTGTATTTCTTTGAAATTGCAGTCCACTTTCTACAGTTGTTTCATTTATGTTATTTGAATGCTTCAACTTTTTTTCCAGGGAGAGGAAGGTGGCTGCAATGTAAAAGTTTATGGTGGTGGACTAAGTCTTGGCGAGTGTGGGGAAGTCTTAGGTCCATGGTTGATGTAACTTACTGTATTGCTGCTAACACTACAGTAAAAGTTTGCAAAGATTATTGACTAGGGATGTGCTTTAGGACAACTTCCTTCCTTCATTCCTCCCTCCCTCCTTTCCTTTTTTTTTTTTTTTTGTGTGTGTGTGTGTGTGTATGTGTAATTCTAGGATTGAACCCAGGGGCACCCTGCTACTGAGTGAGCTAAGTCCCTAGCCCTTTTTAAAAACCATTTTAAGACAAGGTCTTGCTAAGTTGTCCAGACTGGACTTGAACTTGTAATTCTCTTGCCTCGTTAAATGGGATTATAGGAGTATGCCACTGCTCCCAGCATAACATCATACTTTCCTTAGTAACCATCTATAAGATACTTATTCCCAAACATTTTATGGTTTAGAAGGTGTTTCCCCATATTTTGACTTATTTAATTCTTGTTTTTTGGGATAGATAATATTAACCCCATTTTCACAGATGAGAATATTGAGGCTTTGAGAACATAGGCAGCTTGCCTAAGGTTACAAAGCTAAAAGTAACAAAATTGGTATGCCCAAAGTTACTTGGCAAGTGATTAAGCCCTGGCTTAAAATTTATTTTGTATCCTGAATTCCTTACTCCTCCCATTGTATCATGCTATCTTTTTTTTTCTTGTTTTTTGGGGGTTGTGGGGGGCACTGAGGATTGGACCTACAGGTGCTTTACCACTAAGCTACATCCCTAGTCCTTTTTATTTTATTTTGAGAAAGGGTCTTGCTAAGTTGCTGAGGCTCGCCTCATACTTCTAAACTTGCCCCAGCATACCACGTTGCTAGAATTATAGGTGCGCATCACTGCAACTGGCTCTTCTGTTTTCTTTGTTTTTAAATTTATAATTTTTAATTATCCAATAGAATCTATGAATATTGTTTAAGAAAGAATGAGTAGAAACATTACAATGTAGATCTGATAAACTATAAAAACTATTCAATATATAAAATTACTCAATATATAAAAATTACATGAATTATATAAAGAAATTAAAAACAGTCTACAGAAGATGTAGGAATAAGATTAAAAACATGAAATAGAATTAATCACAATTGGTTTTCTGTATTCAACAAAAGCATTTCCCAAATAAAATGGATGATAAAATGGAAAGAAAATCAGAGAAGGAAAAAAGAGTATAGAAATGGAAAGAATGTATAAAATTAAACAAGTTTTTAAACATTGTTTTAAAATTAAGAAACTGACTTCATGTTTCATCTCTGATATGTTAAGTAATTAAATTCATCAATCTTATCCTTACAGTAACAAAGATGTCTCAAAATTAAATTACATTTCTTTTTTTTTTTTTGTATTGGAGATTGAACTCAGGGGCACTTGACCACTGAACCACATCCCCAGCCCTGTTTTGTGTTTTATGTAGAGACAGGATCTCACTGAGTTGCTTAGCACCTCACTGTTGCTGAGGCTGGCTTTGAACTCGCGATTCTCCTGTCTCAGCCTCCCTAAGTACTGGGATTACAGGCTTGCACCACCATGCCTGGCTCAAATTACATTTCTTGAACCCAACAATGTACTGCTAGAGCTGTCAACTGGTATATATAATCTTGAAGAATGGCTAGAGATAGTATATGGGCTAATTTGAGATTAAGGAAACCTTGGGGTCCTATAGACTTAGGGAAATCCTCGCTGTTCCATAGTTTTCCTTCCAGGTACCCTACCAGTTTCCCACTGAAAATTCCAAAAAGACCTCATGTCTCTGATAGGATTAGGTTGTGAATTAAAAACAAAGTCAATTAAGGACAAAGTTTCAAAGAAAAATATCGGGAATATTGCAGTCAGAGACAGGAAGTAGTAAGGGTGCCAGTGGGTGTGGTACATGTTGATGAAACACTTGTGAAAGTTGTAGTCCTCAGACATAGACCCACTTAAAGATTGGATAAGATTAGGAAAAAACTCCTTTGTCCCATGTCTGCACAACAGGAAGGATCTGGTATAATAACAATCAATTACAGCTGAAAGAGTTGTAATACCAAGATTGTTTCTCCCTGAAGTACTGTTTAAGAAAACTCAGTACAGGATGAAAACTTAAAGCCTCTGGTACCTTTAGCTGCAAGCAAGCATGAAACACCAGACAAGTCCTCACCAGATAAATACTCCTATCAGTGGCCTATTTACCTCATTTTTTATTATTCAATAAAACATGTCTGGCTTTCAACAAAAAATTACAAGACAGGCCAGAAGACTTGCTAAAATGTAGTCTGAAGATAAAAATCAGACTCAAACATATCATACATGTTTGAATTGCCAAGTTAAAAAAACTAAAGTAATTATGATTAATATGTTAAATGCTCTAATGGGGAAAAGGTATATAGCATACAAAAACTTGTAAACTATGTTAGGGAAAATGAAAACTTTAAGAATCAAAACAAAATTCTAGAAATCAAACATGCTGAAATAGAAAGGAAAAATGCCTTCTGATGCCATCAATTAAATAATGGCCAAGGAAAGAAACCATAATCTTGATGATAAGTTAATTAAAAATTTCCCAGACAAAAATACAAAGGACATAAAAGCAACCCAAGAACTGTGGGACAATATAAAAGAATAAAACGTGCATAATCAGAATACAAAAAGAAGAAAGGAAAACAGCAGAAAAATTATTTGAAGTGGAACTATCTGAAAGTTTTTCAGAAACTAAGATGAGATAAAAAGCACAGATTTTGAGAGAATATCAAGTAGGATAAGTACCAAATATAAATAGGTGAATAAATAAAGTAATACCTAGTCATCTCATATCCAAATTACAGAAAACTAAAAACAAAGAAAAAATTTTGAAAGAAGAAAAATAATTGCCTTACTTATACAGCTATAGAGGAGTAAGGATAAGAAATTCATTAGCACAATAACCAATTTTTATCTTCAGCTGATGTTCCTAACACAGTTCTTTTCTCCGTTGTAGGCATAGCCCTGAGCCAACATCCATGTGAATTCCACAATTTGAGTCTTTTTTAAATTCAGTCTTCAAGTCTATGTCTTTTAATTGATGAATTTAGGCCATTAACGTTCAGAGTTATTATTGAAATATGGCTTGTATTCTCATTCATTTTAATTTATTTTCAATTTTTTAACTTGACTTGGTTTCTCCTTTGATTGGCTTTTCCTTTAGTGTAGTTCCTCCTTTGCCAATTTTTATTGTTTTTCATTTCCTCCTCATGGAATATTTTGCCAAGAATGCTCTCTAGTGCAGGCTTTCTTGCTGTAAATTCTTTTAACTTTTGTTTATCATGGAAGGCTTTTATTTCATCATCAAATCTGAAGCTTAAATTTGCTCGATATAAGATTCTTGGTTGGCACCCATTTTCTTTCAGAGCTTGGTATGTTGTTCCAGGATCTCCTGGCTTTGAGGGTCTGGATTGAGAAATCTGCTGAAATCCAAATTGGTTTCCCCTGTATGTAATCTGCTCCTTCTCTCTCGCAGCTTTTAAAATTCTATCCTTATTGTGTATGCTAGGCATTTTCATTATAATGTGACTTGGTATGGATCTGTTGTAGTTTTGTACATTTGGTGTCCTGTAAGCCTCTTGTATTTGATTTTCCAATTCATTCTTCATATTTGGGAAATATTCTGATACTATTTCATTGAAGAGATTATGCATTACTTTGGTTTGTACCTCTGTGCCTTCCTCTATTCCAATAATTCTTCAATTTGGTCTTTTCATGTTATCCCATAATTCATGAATGTTCTGTTCATGGCTTTTTACCATCTTCATTGTGTGGTTAACTTTATTTTCACGATTATTTATTTTGTCTTCATTGTCTGAGGTTCTGTCTTCCAAGTTCTCTAGTCTGTTGGTGATGCTTTCTGTTGAATTTTTTATTTGGTTTATTGTTTCCTTCATTTTAAGGATTTCTGTTTTGTTCTTTTTCAAAGTCTCTATCTCTTTCTTGAAGTAATCTTTTGCTCCCTGTATTTGCTCTCTTATCTCTTTGTTGGAGTAATCGATTGTTGCCTGTATTTGCTGTCTAATCTCTTTGATGGATTGATAAATTGTTGCCTGTAATTGCTCTCTTATACTATTCTGTGCTTCACAGATCAGTTTAATTATGTATGTTCTGAACTCCTTCTCTGACATTTCATCTACTGTCCTGTCATTGGATTCTATTGTTGTAGCATCTTGATTTATTTGGAACATATTCTTCCTTGTTTTTTCTTGTTGTTCATGTGTCTTCTTCTCTAACAGTGCTGATCTGAGGTATTACAGTTTCTACCCTATAATCTTGTAGTGTTCCTGCAAGTTACCAATACCTCACCTCTGGTATAACCAGGCCTGGAGGGACCTCGGGGATGATCTTCCTGGTCCTGGCTGTTGACTCCCAAAGGATGTAGGCAGGGATAGCCACCAGGTTGGTAGATGGGGGGTAGGGGAGGGCTGGCAGCGCATGCATGGGCGCATGGTTGGTCTCCTCCACAAGTCAGCCCCAGTAGGTCTGTTCCACCTTCTCCGCTAGTTGGCCTGGGTGGGTCTTATCTATGTTTTCTGATGTCTTTCTAATTCATTTTACTAAAAGCTGAATGATCTAAACTTCCATTCTAAGATTATGAACTAATGTGCTCAAGTCCATGTATCTCCTAGTCTCATTTTCTTTTATATATAATGCTTACAGAAGGACTTGATGTGGTTGGATATAAGTGTTATCTTTTTCAGTGCTAAAGGTTGGCTCTTCTATTTCATTGTTGATACTTGGTGAGGAGATCTGTTTTTACTTCATTCATAATTTTGCCTTGATAGTACTGCAGAATTTTGTTCAACTAATATTTTATTTACCTTGTATTTTATTATTTTGATATTTTATTATTGATTTTCAGTTTTTTGTTAGTACAGTTTTATTAACATATTAGTTTATAGGCTTAGAATGGAAATTTAGGCCATTCAGCTTTTGATTAAATGAATCAGGATATGTTTAAGAAGATAGCATGATACAATGGAAGGAATAAGGAATTTAAGGTGAAAGATGTGTTTAATAACCCAGTGCTCAATCACTTGGCAAGTAGCTTTGGGCAAACTTTAGTATCTTTGGCTTTATATTTATTTCCTATTAGTTGGGGATATAAGATTGGTCTTGGGATCAAATTAAGAAACATATCACAAAGCTCCTTATAAACAATAAAATATTACATAAGTAGGTTACTATTAGTTTTCCATTTATACATTTCGGTGACAAAAGCTGTTAATTTGAGTGTATTATGAATCTTGCAAATTTCTGAATGAACATAAAGTTAAATATTCCCTGAATTATATGAAGGGCATAGAAATAGCTGTATTTAGAGCCATTATAAATTTGAAAGTAGTAAGTACCATCTTGCAAGCAGCAAAGCTTTAAAAATGTTAATTTTTGCCCCAGTTATAGAAATAATGTAATGTACAATAAGAACAATGAAGAAAAAAACCCCATCTGTGTAATACTATATACAGTGAAATCTGTTAACACAGTGTATTTTTAGATATATGTGTCAGAGTGAGTATATATCTTTTTTCTTGTAATAATCTGAAATCCTAAACTCTTTTTTATTGTTTTATTTTATTTTGTGGCACTGGGGATTGAACCTGGGGCCTTGAACATGGTAGGCAAGCACTCTTATCACTGAGCCACATCCCTAGCCCTAGAATCACAAAATTTTCACTTAGTTTTGTAATTTTTCTCTTCTTTTTCTTTCTTTCTTTTTTTTTTTTCTTTTTTTTTTTGGTACCAGGGATTGAACTCAGGGGCATTTGACCACTGAGCCACATCCCCAGCCCTATTTTTGTGCTTTATTTAGAGACAGGGTCTCACTGAGTTGCTTAGTGCCTTGCCGTTGCTGAGGCTGGCTTTGAACTCAAGATTCTCCTGTCTCAGCCTCCCAAAGTGCTGGGATTATAGGTGTGCACCACTGCGCCTGGCATAATTTTTTTCTTCTTGCATTAAATGCTTCTCAAAGATATTTTAGTAATTGTGTGATGCACTATTATGTGACTTTTCCATTGTTTTCTTCCCTGTTCTCAGTTACTAGATATTTTTATTTCGAGTTTGTTGATACATGCTGAGTGAAACATTTTTACACATATGTCTTTCTGCTGTAGGAATTTCAAAGCACTGCCAGGGCAACAAATCATGGAAAAACAAAAAAAGTTAAGAACTGATATAAGACACCATAATGGAGCTAACCCTACCCGTGTTTATGTAAAAGCCCCTTGTCCCCATTGGCTATTTTCATTTTTTTGTATTTTCTCAAGGCTCTTCATTTTCTTTCCAGTAAAGTGCTGGTTAGATTAGTAGAAACTAGGGTCCTCCAGTAGTTTGGTCAGTTTATGTGATTTATACTTTGTATCTAAACCGTGATATTATATAAGATACAAAGGAAAGATTACTGGATTTAGAAATAGATTCCCTGATTTTTGGCTCTGAAGTTGGACTCTCAAGTTTTGCAACCTAGCTTACAGCTATCTGACCTTGGGTAAATTGCTTAATATTGTTTTTTTTTTTTCCTTCTGAAAGATGGAGATGATGGTACCTACGTAACACACAGGGTCATTAGATTAAGTGATACAATACTCATTACAATATTTGGTACATAATGAGTACTTGAATCTCATTTGTATTTATTTTATTTTCTTTCTTGGAGTATAAGGTTTTGTTTTTTGTTTTTTGTTTTCATGGTGCCGAGGACTGAACCCAGGGCCTTGTGCGTGCAAGGCAAGCACTCTACCAACTGAGCTATACCCCAGCCCCTAAGGTTTTGATTGTATTTAAAGTCTCTGGCTTTTCTTGAATATGATGATAATTCTATTACAATAATATGTTTAATTGTGGATGTGTCCCAAGTCATCTGTTACCAGAGATGAAATACGGACATTTATGAATGATTCATATTAGGTTAGTACCTGAGAAGTATCTTTCTCACTTGTATTTGATAAGCTTTCCTGAGTGGGACTAAACTAATGGAGTTAAAAGGGAATGAATGCATCATGAATTGTGGTAATCAGGTGTGTGATGACAGCATGTTGTAATGTGAAGCCGAGCATCAGAACATCAGTACAATGTGGGAGGTTCTCAGAACTCTCTACCTTTGTTTAAAATCTTTGCTTTTCAAATGGCAGTATTTTCAAAAAGTACTCATCTGATTTCCAGTTTTTCATAAAAACGTTCTGAGTGATTTAATCCTTTATTTATATGGTGACTTTTTAAATTTTTACCTTCTTTATTTTAAAAGAACTGCTGCAACCATTGACAGCTTAGCAAGTCGCATCGAGGACCCTCAGATACAGGCTCATTGGTCAAATATCAATGATGTTTATGAATCCAGTGTGAAAGTTTTAATCACATCACAAGGTTATGAACAAATATGCAAGTAAGTATCAAAAATAAAAGTTAAATGTCTAATGTTAAGATGCTTGTTATGCCCTGGTTTTTGCTGAGTGATTATATTAAGCTTTTGCTTTTTATTTGCTTGGGTGGCATAACATTGCAGCAGATTATATTAACTGTCAAGTGTTTGTGAGAATGAGAGGTAAGAATGTCTAAGATAGTCTCTCTTAGGTAAATGTCATATATTTAAGCTACAGTAAGTGGTGAACTTCAGCACAGAATAGAAAGCTGTCTTGTCATCTCTGAAGCCAGTTCTTGGTTAGAGGCTGTGGCAAGTCTAGGATATTGAAGTGAGGAGGAACATTTGTATTAGAGCCTATACCCTCCACTTTATGCCTAAAACAGTTGAAGTTTCTCACTTGAGCTGGTATTAATCTGGGTCTAATCCAGGTCATTATTGTGCCCTTAATTCTAAGTCATAGTTATCTGTCTGTGAAGGGGTCAGAATAATTTTTGTACCAGCATTCATGGAAATGCGGCATATATATTTCACCTATACCCTGCTTTTACATAGCTTTGTGTGTTTTTTAAAAATAAGATAAAATTCACGTAACAATTTTAAATTCTCTGTCATATAATTGTCATCATTTTCTAATTCCAGAACATTTCTATCACCCCCAAAAGAAACTGCATATTAGCAGTCATTCCTGATTTTTGTGCTTTTTCACTCAGTAATATTATATCAGTGAATAAACATTCCTTTTCAGAACATATAGATCTACCTAATTCTTATTTTCAGCCTTGTGTTCCATTTTATATATCAAGACTTTTAATCTTCTATTGATGAACATTTTTGCTGGGTGCCAGAAAAGTAATTTGCACATGCACAAATAAATATGTCTTTATTAGAAAAAGTTTTTACTGGATCAAAAGATAAGAACATTTAAATTTTTTATTGATACTACAAATTGTTCTTCAAAGTGGTTGTCACAAGGATGTTCCTACCAATTGTATATGACAAGAATTCCTGTTCTTTTATACCTTTATTTTAAAGAAAATATTTTAAAAATATACCTGTTTTTAAAAATATTTTTAAAATTTGCTTAGATTTATGTTTTTTCATTTATGCCTTCTGAGTTTTGTGTTTTCAAAAACAATGTAAATTTTAATTCATAAAAATCAAAATTTTATGTAGACTATTGTTAAAGTGCCTTATTCCCAAATATTTGCTTTAAAACAATGTTAAAAACGAGGTACTATCAAATATAAGAAAGACAATGCTCTTTTTTCTGCATTTGTTCATCTAGCTTATTTGATTTGAGGGATTTCTTGTCTCCTGTGCATGTTCTACGCTAAAATTTTGGGTTGTTTTAGAAGATTGTAGTGATCTGAATGTTATTTATTGAATATTTTATGAGTTTCTTCGTTTGACCTAAGCTAGTTTAATAGAATGTATGTATTCTGATATGTTTGCTAGCTAATTAATTCAAGGGGAACCAAACCTTTTTCCTTTCTGTATGAGAATTTGACCTTTGGTTAACTGTAGCTCTAATCTCTAGGAAACCTGATAAGGAAAGATGTGGGGTTTTTTGTTTTTGGTTTTTTTGGGGTTTTTTTGGTGGTAGTGCTGGAGATTGAACCCAGGGCCTTGTGTGTGCAAGGCAAGCACTCTACCAACTGAGCTATATCCCCAGCCCCAAGATGTGATCTTTACTACCAAGTGACATTATTTATTGAAACATGATCCCAAAATGGTAAAATGCATCTAGACTGAGGGGAGTTTTAAATGCTGATGGGGATGACTTTGGACTTCCCTGAATGGGTCTGTCATGGGGACCCTGGAAATCATTCATCCTGCAGAACTATTACAAGAGCTCATGGCTCCTGTGGAAAATGAGGTTTCTAAATCAAGGAAGGTTTTACATATTCACAATATAAATCCCAATATGAATCATAAGAAGAGTGTACTGCTGCTGTGTAGACAGCTGCATGTCCTTCTGTGAGGATGGCCTTAGAAGAAGACCATCTGATATTGGCCTTCTGAACAGACTGGTATTCATTGTGATCTGCAGTGAGTCTGATTGTTTAGTTGAACCAAAGAAGACCTTTTTCCTCCCTCAGAAATGTTGGTGTAGCATAGTGAAACTGTTAATGATTTTTCCATGTTTTTACTGTTTGAGGCATTATATATTTTTGAACATTTCTGATTTTTAGTGTATGTGTCTATAAAGGTCCATTCAGCTGCAATTGAATATTGGAGTTGAGCAGATCCGAGTTGTACACAGAGATGGAAGAGTAATTACACTGTCTCATCAGGAGCAGGAGCTACAGGATTTTCTTCTATCTCAGGTAATTGTTGCAGACTACAGATCTTAGGCTCCTTCCTCTTGTAACTGCTTAAAGAGTAAATTGAGTAAGTAGTTAAAATGTAGTAAGTAATATAGGGAGAAAAGCATTGTTTTCTTCTCTTTCATTTAATTTTTAACATAAAACTTCTGACCTATTGGTTAGTTGAAAATGTTGATAAATTCTTAGATTTGTTTCTACTTTGTGTTTTAGATAAACCAGTTTTGAGACTAACAAGTTTCTTGTTTTGCATGATTGCTAAGGTTTAGTCTATTCAGAACTAGAAGTGAAGAAAACTAGAGACAGGGGGTCAGATACAAAACTATAATGACCATTACCCATAAAAAGAAGTAGAATATTTTCATCTTTAACCCTGGGAGAGAGTTCCTTATATTAAGGCAGTATAAACAAGTACTAGGTACTAGTTCCCACTGTACCACAAACTTGCTTTGTGACACTGGACAAGTTTCCAGTCTGTCCTCCTTCATCTATAAAAGGTAGTACTTTTCCTATCTTGTTTGTGGAATTTTAATCTAGTGAAATGCTGAATTATGGGAGAAAGGGTAAGTTTTTGAAATGCTAGTGTATGATACTTTTTTTTTTCCACATAAAATTAAAGGAAAAAAATACTAATGTTCTCCATTCCAGAATCAGTAATCTTATATATTGATTTGCTTCTTTGGTGCCAAGTACATAAAATGCATTTGTGATGTGTGGCAGCTCTTAGCTGATTACATCCTAAATGGCTTTGGTGAGCTCAAGCACACACATAAAAATCTATTGGAATATTACTGGGTAACTCCTAGAATTGATGGGAAGTCTAGAGGGGAAGATTTGCAAATGGCAGGGATCAAAGGAAGCTAGGTGACTGGCGTTGTTGCTATCCTGGCATTATTGCATCCATCACTGGTGGCAGAATGCATTCACTCAGCCTATGAACAAGAAACAGGTGGCAGGCCAGGCGTGGTGGCGCATGCCTATAATCCCAGAGGCTTGGGAGGCTGAGTCAGGAGAATGGAGAGTTCAAATCCAGCCTCAGCAATAGCAAGGTGCTAAGCAACTCAGTGAGACCCTGTCTCTAAATAAAATACAGAATAGGTCTGGGAATGTGGCTCAGTGGTTGAGTGTCCCTGAGTTCAATACGTGGTACTCCACCCCCCAAAAAATGAAAGAAAAAAAAAACAAAGAAAGAAACAGGTGGCATACTCAGGGGGGGGTCTCTTGATTTGGATCTATTTACAAAGTTTTGGGTGTAGGAGAGCCACCAAGCCACAGTGTAGTAATCTGCTGTTAGTAGAAACTGGATAACTAGGCCCTAGGATCTTAGTAGTCACCAGTCTAGGCCAAGGATGGGGGAAGGGACAAGTTATAGGAACCCTAAAAGGGAGAGTAATGTAGAGCAAGCCACCTTGATGAGACCTTTTGTCAAGAGAAACAACCAGCCTGGATAACCTCACAGGAAAAGTAGCAAGGGAATAAATACCTTCATCACTCTCTTCCTTGCCATCTTGCTGGCTCCTATTGATAATCCCCATTACCTGGCTGGCTTCCTTTGTCTGAAGTCAGAGGACATAGAAGCTGGTAACCAACAGTTGAGCCTCCCAGGGCAGAGAAGTACAGTGGAGACTGGATTTGAATAGGGAATAGAAGATACTTAGCATATCTACTATTTTTATTTATTTTTTATTTTTTTTATTTTTTTGGTACTAGGGATTGAACTCAGGGGCACTTAGCCACTGAGCCACATCCCCAGCCCTATTTTGTGTTTTATGTGGAGACAGGGTCTCAATGAGTTACTTAACACCTTGCCATTGCTGAGGCTGGCTTTGAACTCGAGATTCTCCTGTCTCAGCCTCCCAAAGTGCTGGGATTACAGTCATGCGCCACTGCGCCCAGCATGCCTACTACTTTTAGTGTTGCCTCACATTCAGTGATCTAGCAGGAGACCACAGTTGGCCAAGTTTAGTTTATATGTCTGTGTGGAAGCTGCCAGTAGACAAGGGATTTGAGTATCAGGCAATTTTAGCTATTTCAGTAGAAGTTGGAGTCGTACTCCTTCTCCCTAGTAGTCACGTAGAGGAGGACTCCTGAAACATAAGACAGGGTCTCTGTGCTAGACATTAAAAACCCCAAAATTCATGAGCATGATATCAAGTCACTGCAAAGTAATTGTCTATGCTGTTTGTCAGTCAATTTTCCTTTTTCATTCACAGATGTCACAGCATCAAGTTCATGCAGTTCAACAGCTAGCCAAGGTTATGGGCTGGCAGGTACTCAGCTTCAGTAATCATGTGGGACTTGGGCCCATAGAGAGTATTGGCAATGCCTCCGCCATAACAGTGGCCTCCCCAAGTGGTGACTATGCTATTTCAGGTACTTTCTGCTTCTTTGAAAGAAGGGACCTTTGGGAGTTTGACCTTTATTTTTAGCTTTAATAATTAAGTATATATAAAAGTATTGTCTCTGTAGTAGTTAACATATATACACTGATATTTCTCTGATCATACCTGTTATTCAAAGCAAGAGATTATTACTTTTCTTTATAGTAGTTATAAAAATGTTTAGCTTGGCAAGAGCATTTCCTAGTAGATCCTCTGTAAAGTGTCATCAACATTGTTATTACTGCAGACTCAAACATTTTATGGATAAAAACTTTAAAAAAAAATATATCTGTAAACATGGAAAGAATAATATCTGATGCCAAAAACATAAAGGGATGAAATAGAAGGGAGCTGTTTTACTAAGCACCTATGATGAGTGGGTACTTTAATAAGACTCTCACATACATTAGCTTAAATTTACATTTGTAGGACTTAAATTTTTAGTATGATATTTTCTACTATCTGCTCTAAGTACTTTAAAATTTAAAAATTGGATAGTTTGAAATATTTCCCCACAGGATCCTACTCTGTGACTCTGCAAGCTTAGTCATTGCTATATCTTTATTGCTAGGAATTTCTTTTTCTTTCTTTTCTTTCTTTTTTTTTGGTGGTAGGGATTAAACACAGAGCATTGCACGTGCTAAACATGTATTCTTCTACACCCATAGTCCCATATTGCTAGGAGTTTCAAATTACCTTTTTTGTTTTTGCTGAGTTAGTAGTTAAAACCTCATTAAACCCTGATATTCTTAATTGAGAATACTCTATGCTTTATCCCTTCCAGTCTTGGTTCTGAATAGTTGAGTAGGTTTTATGTATTAACCTGCTTGTTACAAGACTGAATTATCAAATGAATGTGTTTTAAAAAACAAGCAGGTGATTTCCCAAAAATGTAGGGCTTTCCTACACCAAAATTCATCTTGCCTAATTTTTATATTTAATAAACAGTAAATTAGAGATATTTATACCAGTCTGAAGTGTGTGTGTGTGTGTAAATTTGTTTTAAAAAGTTACACATTGAAATTGAAAAGAACTTCTGACAAGATTAACTTGATGAACTGATAAGGTTTTTTATATTCACAATAGAATGAGGTTGTGGGATTCATCCTTGTTGTTTTCTAGTTTGCAAAATTAGTGCATTACTATTTTGGTTTTTCTCCATAGTTCGTAATGGACCTGAAAGTGGCAGCAAGATTATGGTTCAGTTTCCCCGAAACCAGTGTAAAGACATTCCAAAAAGTGATGTTTTACAAGATGGCAAATGGAATCATCTTCGTGGGCCATTCAAAGAAGTTCAGTGGAATAAAATGGAAGGTCGAAACTTTGTTTATAAAATGGAGCTACTTATGTCTGCACTTAGCCCTTGTCTGCTATGATTTTTTTTTCCAGAAACTGACTTGAGATGTTTGCAGATTAATTATAAGCACAAGGAAGTGAAATCTTCCAAAAGAGTATTGTTTGGAAAAAAAATTAGTAAATGTTTACCTAGCAATTTGAAATCTTTCACTTTATAAGTGACAAGTACTTTGAAATACAGTTTAAGTACAGTTGTAAGTATATAGTATGGGGAGGTGTAAAGTAATACATTTTTAATGCAGTTATCCTGAAAATGTTACTAATTGAAGGGTTTGAATTTGCTGTTTAAAATATCTAGCCTTTGATGTTAGCATCAAATAAAGTGTGTAGTTAAAAATCTCCAATTTTTGCTGATCTCTTAGCAATCCAAATGAATTGTATCCTTAATCAACTTCTCATTCCACTGTTTCTTAAAAAGATCACATAAGAACATTGAGACACTCTACCACCTAGCCTTCACTTGCACTGGCTAGCCAGGCCCTATCCCTGAAGTGTACAAGCACATGACAACAGAGGAGCAGGTCTTCTTTTTAATTCTAGGGCTCCTAGGGTGTGCTCCTGTATTAGTAAGCGAAGGATCTCTTCTCCATTTTTCTTCTTTTGCATACGTTGGTCTAAGCAGGTAGTTACAGAAATTGTTTGGAAGGGGCAGCTGAGAGCATGGAAGGCTGCAGATTTGGGGCTTACTGTATGTAGTTCAGTGGTACAGTGCTTGCCTGGTATGAATGAAGCCCTGGGTTCAATCCCAAACACTGCAAAAAAAAAGCAAACAGTACCTTTAGGATTTCTTCCTGTCTTTTTGGTCTGTTCTCCCACTTGAAAGACCTCATGAGCACTAAGTGCATGCTCATACATTGGCCCTTGGATTGCTTTCTCTAATTGTAGTCTTTTCCATTAGCTCTCTGCTTTCTCAAAGGGATATAAAGTAATGGATTAATGGGTTGATTTTTCCAAGTAACATGTTTGTACTTACCCAATCCTAAAGTGTGCCTGAAGAATTCCCATTAGTAAGAGATTTAGGCTTATGTGCTTTTTAGTACCACCGAAAATAATATCATATAGTGAAGTCTCCTTATAAATAAAGCTTTCAGTTTTTAAAATGTTCTGCTTTAATGATTTATAAGATTACCAGTATTAAAACCCTTTGTATTTCTCCACCTTTTTTTTCTTCTTTTTGTGGTACTGAGGATTAACCCGGGATATCCTACATTGAGCTACATCTCCAGCCCTTTTAATGAATTTTATTATTTATTTTGAAACAGGGTCTCACTAAATTGCCCAAACTGGCCTTGAACTTGCAATCCTCCTGTCTCAGCCTCCTAGACTGCTGGGAGTAAAGGCCTACACCACCACCTTCTCTACCTCTTTTTAAAAAAAAAAAAAAAAAGCCAGGTGCCATGGTGCGTGCCTGTAATCTCAGCAACTCGGGAGGTTTCTGGAGCAGGAGGATTGCAAGTTCAAGGCCAACTTGGGCAATTTAGGGTGACCCTGTCCGAAAAAACAAAGGGATGGGGATGTAGCTCCCCAGTAGAGTGCCACTGGGTTCAGTGCTCAGTACCAGGGGATGTGGGTAGAGAAGATTGTAGGCTGTGATATAATACCTTTGTGCTTTTGTTTGCTTTTTTCCTTTCTTGTTGAAGATACTGTATCTTGACCTGAGGGTATAGTTGAGTGATTGAGCATTTGCCTAGCATGCTTAAGGCCCTGGCTTTGATCTCCCATGAAAATGTAAAGAGTTGGTATTACTCTGCAGTTAGTTATTTCAAAATCTTATCTGTGCAAGACACGTTGGCACCTGCCTATAATCCCAGGATCTCAGGAGGCTGAAACAGGAGGATCACAAGTCCAAAGCCAGGCTCAGCAACTTAGTGAGACCTTAAGCAACTTAGCAAGACCCTGCCTCAAAATAAAAAATAAAATAAAAGGGCTGGGGATGTTGCTCAGTGGTTAAGTGCCCCTGCATTCAATCCTTGGTACCAAAATATCTTTTGGGGGGGGGGGCAGTACTGAGGATTGAACCTAGGGGCACACTTTATCACTGAGCTCTATCTCTAGCCCTTTTTTATTTTGAGATGGGGTCTCCCAAATTGCCAAGGCTAGCCTCAAACTTGTACTCCTCCTGCCTCAGTCTCCCAAATTGCTGGGATTACAGACTTGTGCCAACACACCTGATAGTTATTTAAAAAATCTTTAGTGCTTCAAAAATTCTGGTGGCCCACAAAATTTTCCAGGCTAATAGGCTACTCTGTACAATCCTAGTCACATGAGTCTTGTGATTTTTAAGTCTCACACTAGTACAGTGAATATATCAAAGTTTCTCTGGAGGACCAGTTTTTGTTTTGTAGATTGACACTTTGGTAAACTAATAACAATGAATTATTAGAAAAATGAAATTTAAAAAAACATATAAAATTCCTTTTATTTGATTATCATAGACATAAAATTTCTGTAAAATATAAAACTTTCGGAATGTTTTGTTTCTGTGCTTACTCTGTTGTGAACTAGTAGTGGCTCACGGACCAAGACCACCCTTTGAGAAGAACGCGCAGGTTCTTTTAAATTCCATAGACTCACAGTCATGTCTTCCTTTCTCCATTCATTTGAGTCACTTTAGTAAGTAGCCATTACTTACCTAAAGAATCGTAGAAACTGAAGCAAATGGGGGCAGGGGTGGAGTGGGGAATGACAGCTTAGTTTTAGCAACTCCTGTGCCTTGTGTTTATTTATATTCTCCAGTTTGACATTGCAGTGTGAATTACCTGGATATGGAAGGACATACTGTGGAACTTGGTAGACAAGAGAAAAACAATTGGTCCCTTGACAAGCATTTATCAGTTTGGCAAAAGAGCTGCCTTTGAATGTCAGCTCTACTACTGGCTAGCTGTAAGTCTGGCAAGTTTACCCATCCTCTGAGCCTATTTCCTTATAAGTGGGGACAAGGATACCTCTCCCTAACCTCAGCTTTCAATACAATGTATAATGGATCTTAAATTCTAATGTACTTTGTTGAATAAAGGAATTCCCACAAAAATTCTAATGTACTTCATAAAGCATTAAGCAACTATAATTCTAAGAGTCAAGCCAATTAGAAGTTAGAAAAACAGTACCAGCTTTTTTTATAATTTGGAGAAAGCATTTCAGAATGCCCAGTATTCCTATTTGTAAATGTTTTGTAAATGATTGAAGACCATGAGTGCTTCTGTGGATATGAAGATTTAGGAGTTTTTGCAGTTAATGTTTAAAACCCTGCTTTGTAGTCTACCTCTCCCCATACTCCTTGCCTTTAATTTGTTCACTGTTAACATCCCGAATCCTGTTTTTTGTTGATTCCTGACATACTTGGGGATAAAAATAAAGCCTTTGAATTTCACTTTAGGATGGTAACTTTCCCAAGCCTTATAGACATAATGGCAGTTCACAACTGAGAAATCTTGTTACACAGCACCATGATGCAAGCACTGCTTAGAAGTGGTAGCTTTTGCATTGTTCTCAAATTTACTGTCTCCTGATAGAAAATTATCCTATAGAAATACTTTATTTTGGTTTTTTTTTTTTTTGGTACTGGAGATTGAACTCAGGGGCACTTGACCACTGAGCCACATCCCCACCCCTATTTTGTGTTTTATGTGGAGACAGGGTCTCACTGAGTTGCTTAGTGCCTTGCCGTTGCTGAGGCTGGCTTTCAACTTGCGATTCTCCTGTCTCAACCTCCCTAAGTGCTAGGATTACAGGCTTGCGCCACCATGCCCGGCTTGCCTATAAAAATACTTTAGAAAGCACAGATTCATAAGAAATTATATAAGGATTATCAAAGAAGACTAAAAGTGAAGAGACCAATCTAAATGTCCTTCAATAAGAGAAAGACTAATTAGATTATACTAGAGGAGCCCCGGGTTCAGGTGTTCATTCTTCTCTAAAAGTAGAGGTCAGATGACCTACACATTCTTCAGCTCTCCATAATCTGTGTCCTTTGCTTAGAAACCAGAAAAACTTCCATGTTACATCTTCATCTTCCTATTTGCTGGCGGTGAATCAGTCTCTTGGTGTACAGAAATGTGGGTGCCTGTGTGTGTATTTGTGTGCACGCCTGCAGTAGAATAGACTGTATTTGACTTGAAATTTGACAGATGAGGAAGAAGTTTGAGATACAAACATGACATACAGACTGAAAAACTTCCTGATAGTGTGTATGCCAAGGAGAGGCTAATGGCAGAATTTCCTGTTTCACCCAAATTACTCACAGCCTTTCTTTTTAACTTTATAAGTGTACCCACCCAATCTGAGTCAGCTATAAAAATCTATCGTGTTCAATTTTGGAAAAGCCTAGTGGAAATAATATATCCACTCTCTCAAACTTCACCAGACTTATTTAGTAGAACACCTTCAAATCAAAGTAATATCCCTGATATCTCATTTGAATTCCTGAATTCTAACTGGCACAGGAAACTGGGTAAGTTCCCATTGTTTGGTAGAAAAAAATTCTACTAAAGTAAGCAAACTATGAGTACCTGAAGGAAAAATAATTTGCATAAAAACCTGTTACACCAAAGGAATTTAACTTACCTGTGCATGCACTTTTTTAAGGCCAAATCTAAAGCTTAAACTTGCAAATTTTCATGTTAGCCACATTAGCAATATCCTCTCTCTCACCACCAAATATTCAGTCTCCAATAAACTTTACAAAAAATCCACTTATATTATAAAATACTGAATTCCTTGAAAGGAAGAGACTCAAAGGAGATAGAATTAGATGCATTAGTCAGCAAGAGGAAAATGTAGGTGTGAAGGAACTCATTGATGGAATAGAAAGTTTGTCCAAGATTTTTATTTTTGTATATATTATTTTAAACAAAAAATAGTTTTTCAGTGAACAATTATAATGTATCCATGCTGTGAATTGCATTGTGCAGGAAAGAGAAAGAATGGAGTTTAGGAAAAGGTAGAGACATGAAATAATATCCAAGACACATTAAGGAAAAACAAGCAAGGTGTAGGGTAATATGTATAATAGAATCCAATCCGACTAAAAAGAAAATAGGTTGAATATGTTATATCATAGTGTATAGACATGCCTAAGCCAGTCTAGAAGGGTACACATCAAATTTAAATATTGCTGGGAAGTAGAGTTGAAAGGGAGAACTTTTATTTTATGTATAGACTTAACTATCATTTGAATTTTCAAGAAGGATTTATCACTTTTGTAATTAAACCAAACCAAACACTCATCTGATTTTTGGGGGGGGGGGGGGGGGGGGCAATAAGCCACCATTTTTATTGCAATGTGGGCATTTTTGTAAGGGTGGGGAGTTTGACCTCAAAACAATGCTAAGGCTCTTTATTATAAAGAAATCGCCATCATGACTCTGTTCAAAGTATCTTTAATGTTGCAAGATTCCCCTGGTACACAAAATTCCTACACTTACTCAGAAGTGTGCCTTCAATGGAAATCAAAAAGGCATTAATAACAGCTATTTCTTTTAAGAAGAAATGCAGAATCTGAACCACAGTGCTATTGAATTTGTATGCATTTTGCCTAATATTAGCTGCCCTTTCCAGCTACAAAAAGGCCTCCTTACTAACATGACATCTGAGTCATTTTAATAAAATTACAGACAGACCATGCTATGGAGTCTCTCTGTAAGAAACAAGAGATCTTTCCCAAAACCTTTCTAAAAAAAAAAAAAAAGAAGAAGAAATGCAGATAATAGGAATGTATAGTCAGGTACTAGATAAATTGATGACACAGTTAATTGTCATTTCTTTGGAGGGATTAACTTATTACAAAAATCAGTGCCCCTAATGCATAGTATATTTGTGCTTCCATTTCACAAAAAAAGGCTTGCCAAGGCAGGTGAGGTGTATGAGTGCCCCAGTGCCTCACAGAACTCCAAGTTCACTATCTGATCAGTGGATAATATTCTCAAGACATTCAATCTGCTTACCCTTTACAGTATTCTAAGGTATTCACGTGGATAGTCACATTCATTGTAGTGTTTGCTGCAAGGGAGGCATATAACCAGCTGTTTCAGCTAAAATAAAATGGGAAAGCATTCTTTGGATTCTACATAAAGGAACCATGTTAAAGAGTCTAATGGCTATCATTGACAGAATGCTTAAATGAATTATATCTCCATTCATTGTGTTGGAAGGACCCAGTGGAAAGAGAAAAACCTAATGCAATCCCAATGGACTGGACTGGAGAAATGAAATCCCCTTAAGATCCAGGTGGCACTTGACTGCCATTTTTAAACCATCTTCCTTCAAGTGAAACTACTAGTGTCTCCCACTTTCTCTTCAAATTTCAAATGGTCCTTAATAACATCCAAGCCATTTACTTGCCACTCATGTTTATTATCTATAAATTTCTTTTTAATGGCATCTTTAGAGTTAGCATAAAGCATCTTGCTTTTTTAAGGGTACACTTTCAGGAGCCCAGAATGTAAATATGAAGTCTTCTTTCTTACACTCTTGTTTTGTATGGGGCATCCTACAAAGCATATTGGCAATCATGGAGAAGTAGCAACTTCACAGAGATGTATAGGGGTCTACAGTATCACCAGTGTCACCCACCAAGATCAGCTTTGCTTCCTCTATAATTATTTTTTTTTCATCACTTAAACAGAAGAAAACCCCTTTTTTTCTTTCTTGGATCTCCTCTTGTGTATACGATTTCCTTACTTTCATATCACTAAAAACTTTAATCACTTCATCATTCACTGTAACTCTAGATGCCATAGTGCCCACAGTTGTGACTGCAGCAGTGGAGCCTCATGACTCTGGGCACTCATCTGATTTTTTAAACAGTTGTGGAAATAGTGACCTCAGCAACCATGTTCTCCTTAAGGATTGGAAATGCTGTGATAGGTGGATTCAGATGTGCAGAGTGCCACACACACTGGCATCACACCATTTGTTAGTGGGAGTTGATTTGTGGATAGTTGTGCTGACAGTAACCACAAGGAGTTGCTCTGCTTTTAATCAAGTAGATGAATCTGATGCCTCCCTAGAAACTGGGTAAAAGACACTTATGCTAGATATGTAAATGCTGGTAATAGCAAGAGGCAAGAGTGTTTCCACTTTATGCAATATTTCCTGCAGGATTGCCAAGGAGACACTGTGTCACATTCCTGAGGGTCTACTCTATCATATTTGGTTCCTTAGTCCTTCCTTGGCACTTCATACTGCCACCTTTTCTCTACCCATTGTTACACTTATCCAGCCCCTTTGAGTGGAATCAGGCCTTGTCTCTACATTCCTGCATTGGGCAAGATACCTTGATAATCTTCCTTCTCTCTGCCTTCATTCCTCATTTGTGTGATACTCAAACCAGAGTAAGCCTGAAGTGCTCTCAGTTATTTACTATTTCATATGGGCTTCAGAGGACACAGGTGGGTTCTCTGTTTCAGTTCTCCTTATAAACCCAGAACACCAGGAAATAGGAAAGTACAATATATACCTTTTTGGGTTCTTAGATCATAACTGAGAAGACATTGTTGACAAAGCTTTTATGTTCTGTAGGACAACTTATACACCATTGAACTAGCTGGTGCAATTTTCACATCCTAATTTAAGCCCTGTCTGGAGGCAGAAAAGACTCTACATAATTATAATTAATATTCTAGAAGCCCAAATTTCAAATTGGTCTTCAGGCTATAACACAGGGAGAACTGTTGTGCTAATAAGGTGTTTTTCTGAACTGTTGAAATGTTGTTTAAACCAATGTGATTAGTTCCATTGTGGTTTAAAATATGTGCCAGACCTATTGCTGTGTTGGAGGCTTTTGTGTATGCTCAGAACATTACCCAGAGCCTTTGAGTTCTTGGCAGGAGTGAGCTCACGGAAAAGACCTGGGCTTTATATTCAGGTTTTATTTTATTCTTTGAAACCTTTTTTCACAGTTTGAAACATAACATAACTTAACATTACACTGGCCAATCCTATGATTTAATATTTTCTTTTTTTAACAACAGACAAAAACCTTAGGCTCTGAAATATAAAAATGGGATAGCTTTAAAAGTAAACAAAGCCCCCTTTCAAAGAAATGGAAAGCTGTGAAAATAACCTTTTATGAGATTCTTCAGGGACAATTTAATTTACATCTGAGTGTGCCCATGGGGGCCTCTGCTGGGTGTCCTCTTCCATTTGTCCTTTTACTACAAAGCTCACCAACCTTGATCCCTGACAAGCTGAGCATCACAGTTCTGAAAAACAGGTAATATGAAAGAGGAAGCACACTCTCTCCAGCTACCCAGCTCCAAACCCGTTTCCTGCTGATGGGCTTTCTGTGAGAAAGACATAAGCAGATTATCTTCGATCCCCTTTTTTCTTGAGTATGCCTTACCCTGTTTCTTCATGGCTTGTGCAGAAACTGTCCTGGTACAGGGCCTGTTTCCTCTACTGTCTGGGAAAGGGGCACAGGCATGCGGGTTTGGATGCGTGTGTACAAAAGTGACCTGAGTGTGAGTTCCTGCTACATATCAGGTGCTAGAGCTAAATGTCCATTGTGTAAACCATCTACTCTCTTGTCTTTTGAATCAAGTATGGTAGTGCCTTTGGAGTCCTTCACTAAATCACTACCAGTTGCTGTCTGAATACTCCAAAGGACCCCTTCTTATAGCTCTGGATTAATTATTTAGGGAAAGGTGTAATCTAAAGGATTTCTCTAGGCAACTCCTTATCTGCAACATGGGAGCAGAAAAGATGGACATTGGGAATCTGAAAGGAAGGAGAAGAAAAGGAATGTTTTAGCACTTTTTCACTTTTGCATGCATGAATTTGCAATTGAGGTCTGAGAACACAGGTAATACCTCAACCTCCATCATAATTAGGGTAGTAACTTTGGTCTGAAACCACAAATATTGGAGAGAGAAATGAGAGTGGAAAATAAATTCATGCCTGCTTTTATTTTTTATTCCTTTTCTGTTAGGAATTGAATTCAGGGCCTCACACCTTGCTAAGCAAGCACTCTACAACTGAGTTATATTACCAGCCCTTTCTATTTTTTGTTTTGAGACAGGGCCTTGCTAAGTTGTGAGGCTGGCTTTGAACTTGAGACCCTCTTGCCTCAACCTCACAAGTAGCTGGGATTACTAGGCATGTGCCACCATGCCCAGCTCATGCCTGATATTGGAGCTTGCAAAATGGAAGTGGGGATGGAACATTTCTCAGGTAAATATCACCCAAAACTGGAGAGATTAAGGACGAACACCAGCTGTGATCCAATCCTCAAGATCAGCTGGAGCCCCTGTACTCCAATATATGATACTCAGTATAGCATCTTCCAGTAGAGCTTTCCAGATCCTTGAGGGATTCTCATGCTTTTCTGAAACTGCTCAGAGTGCTCTAGGCACACTGTGGGCTTCTCTTGATACCCTGACTGTGAGGTAGATGATGGCCAAGTATTCCCCAGCCCAGGTGGGAGAGAGAACAAGGACTTGACTAAAGACATGAAGTGTTCATGACTGAAAAGGACAGATCCGAAGCCTGAGATTACTATTTTCCCAGTTGCACCACCCATTATGCAGGCTCAGCTTTCACACGGGTGGCATTACCTAGCTTGCCAGGAAGACCAATGCTGCCCACAGTGAAAATGAACCTTATTTTACCTCACACTGACTTAACTGGGCTATGAGAGAGAAAACTCAATTTCTTTTGGAATGATAGAGGAAGAGAAAGAATATTCTCTCTATTCCCTACATCCATAGCTGGTCCCTCAAAAGTGCATCAAGCTTCTCTCCTTAAAGCTCTAAGCCTCTGGGCTCCACCTCTGAGCAGCTCACTACAGCAATAATAGCACCCCCTCAGACTCTTTTTACCTCTGCCTCTGAGGCAGCAGATTGTCTGAAAGCCTCAGGTTTTCTCACAATAGCTCTCACAACAGTGCTTATGGTGTTTAAGATAGGTGGTTTGTGCGTGCAGCAGTTTCCAGAGCAGACATAATCACAAAGGCATAGAAAGCATGTTCCAATGCTGCCTGCACTGGAGATACTCTGGCCCCTGACATAGGGATTCCTCCAACAGACCATCCTGGAGCCAAAGTGAGCACTGTGAGCTGCAGTCAGTGCCTACTCCTCGTCATTGGTTATAGGTCAGCGTAACCCTGAAGCTGCAGCCAAGCAAACCTCCTGGCTCAAAGCCTCAGTCACTCTTCTTGAAGTCCTAGGACTGAGTTGGTCCAAGCTGTAAACTTCAACTCCATGCAGTCCCTTGTGTTACCTTCTGGCTGTCCCATCAGGAAGGGGTTGCATGGCAGGAACACAGGAGGCTATAGAGTGGATTAGCTGTGTTTGTTCCTTTGATTAGAAAATAATGTTTTCCTCTTGAGGTAGGAATGTAATTGGGCCCAGCCTTGACTAGCATTCAACATCTTGTAGCTCAATCTCCTCAGTTGTGCTTTCTGCAAAGCAAAAGACAAGTCAATGAATTGAAATCAGGCATAAAGTGGTTTCCTGGTATGAACAAGATTACACATGTCACCTCTGGTCTCAAAACCACAAATCAATAATCACGAGGCCCAGAATGTTACCTTTGAGTTTGTGTCTTCTCTTCCTCTGGAATTTATACGAACACTTATTACACACCCACATGAGGCTGATTAACACTGCAGCCACAGCAGCAAGTAAAGCAAGGAAGACGGCAACAAAATGGAGGTCTTCATAGAGGATCTCTAGGGATGTGGGGAGGGGAAGGGGAAGATAGGTCCCTTTTAATATTGTAAAGTCGACCACTCACACTCATGTTCAGAGGTGATCCAGACCCTTATGGGTGTCTTACCAGACACATGCAGGACAATGGTGCCAAACTGGCTGCTCCCCAGGCGTTCTGTCACGGTGATGATGTAGTAGCCTGAATCCCTCACTCCCACACTAAAGAGTTGGATGGAGCCATTGTCAAAGGTGCAGACTCTGTCCTTGTGGCTTTGGGAGATGTTGGCCTGAGTCCCTGGTTTCCACTCCACGATCTTCTGCACACCCCAGTTGGATGTGTACTTCCATTCAATGGTGGGCACTCCATGGCAGGAGTAGTCAACTGAGAGCAGGATGTCTTCTTTGACTGTGGCATTGATGGCAGACTGGGGAATGTACAATGACACACCCTGACCTGCAGGATGGAGTGCCAGATGTTAGGCACACTTATATGAACTTACACTTCAGTCAACTTATTTAATTCATTAATTTATTTCACAAACATTTATTGAGTACCTATTATATGCTAGAATTTATCAGAGGTTCTGGTGATGATGCTATAAGGGTAGACAAGATACAAGTTTCCCTGTGTCTAACTCACACTGTGTATGGGAGATATACAAAAGATCAACAAGGGCTGAGCTTGTGGCTCAGTGGCAGAGTGCTTGCCTTGCACATGTGAGGCACTGAGTTCAATCCCCAGCACCACATAAAAATAAGTAAACAAAATAAAGACACTGTATCCATGTATAACTAAAAAAAAAAAAAAAATTAAAAAAAAAGATCAACAAGCAAATGAGATAATTTTAGATAATGACAAATGCTGTAAAGATAATAAACATTGCCAGATGCAGTGGCACATGCCTTTAATCCCAGCAACTTGGGACACTGAGGCAGGAAGATCATAAGTTTGAGGCTAGCCTAGGCAACTTAGTGAGACCTTGTATCAAAATAAATAAAAAAGAGCTGTGGATATAGCTCAGTGGTACATCTTCTAGGTTCAATTTCCAGTACCTCAAAAAAAATAATAATAATAAAATACAAGGATAATAGTGACCAATGGAGGTGATAAACAGCATTAGATGATCAGAGAAGACCTTGCTGAAGAAATGACTTTAGAACTGAGACCTATAGGACAAGGAAGAGGAAGAGGAGGCAGCCCAGTGAAGATACAGGGGAAAAGATTTCAGGCAGAGGGAACAAGAAATGCATGGTAAGAATGAGCATAGGTGAGTCTGAGGGTCAGAAAAGTAGTCAGAGTGCCAGAAAGCAGTGAGCACTGGGAAAGCTTCAGGAGATGAGATTAGAGTGCTGGGTAGGAGCCAAGTCATGATGTTATTAGGTACTCAAGGGTGATGGGGGTTTTGGCAGAAGGGTGATGTTCCCCATGAAGCTGAGAATATCTGCCATGAAGAACATACTAGGGTTTGGGGGCAAGAGGAGCAGTCATGTGGCTCCTTACCTAAGGAGATAAGAGACAATAGTGGCAGTCTTGGAGGTTGGTAAAGAGCAATCTGATTTAGAACATGCATTTGGCAGTGGGGGATGCTGACCAACTGGATGTGAGTGTGGGAGTGGGTGAGACAAGAAGGCATTAAGCAGAATATGTGGATGAGAACAGCAGTGCCACTGGCTGAGGGGGGTGTGTTAGTACAAATACTGAGCAGGTACCATGCACCAGGGCCTCTGCCAACTGCTTTACACTTCCCATCTCCTTGAGGCCCCATCTGATCCACTGTAATTCTATCAAGGATTTACCTCACGTTCAACAGCACCAAAAAGCTGAGATTTATGCAGGGGCTGCTGACTCCCAAAACTCACACATTTAACCTCTATGCTCAAATCAAAGGTCAGTGGTTTGCATGGAATAGAACACGTGACAAATGCCTCTCACACACGGGAGGAGCGGTCAGGGTTGGCTCCAGCCTAGCAAGTGAACAGAGCAGAATATAAACTTGGAGCCCAATCCTGGGTTTCCACCTCCACTTCCTGTTTAACTCCCTCATTCTCTGGGTTCCCAGTTGCCCTGAGTACCTTGCTGCATGGCTCCAAGTCACCGTACCTGTCACTTCTCCAGAGCTTTCTCATTGTCCTCTCCCATCTCCAGCATATCTCATTTGTAACCTTCTCCTAAGGCCTGGCTGGATGACTAAAATAATCCAATAAATTCCATGCTGAAAATTGGGAATAATGGCTTTCAAGAGTCATAGCTGCTAAGTAACAGAAATGTATTTTCTCCCTGTAATACTGTAATATAATAAAGAAATAATTGGTCTGTGTTCCTGGTTCCTATCACATAGCTCCCAAACTTCTAGGAATCTCTGGAATGATGAGTATCTTTTTTATGCTAATTACATGACTGGGGCTGGGGTCCCTTAAATAGCTTCGAGATGGGTGCTGGTCACCAGAGAGATCAAAGTTAGAACTTTTAGCCCCTCCACCCCCCACCCCACCAGAAGGGGAGAGGGATGCAAGTCAGGTTGATCACCAGTGGCCAATGATGTGAGCAATCATGCCTACCTAAAGCTTCCATAAAACCCCAAAATGACAGAGAACAGGGAGCCTCTGCACAACTGAACACAAGGAGGTATCTGGAGGGTGGCATGTCCTGAGAGGACATAGACACTCAGCCCTGTCCATATACCTTGCCCTGTGCATCTCTTTATATTCTTTGTAATATCCTTTACAACCAATCAGTAAATGTAAATTGAGTGTTTCTCTGTATTCTGTGAGCCGCTGTAGCAAATCAACTGAACCCCAAGAAGGCGGAATGTGGAAACCTCTGATTTAGAGCCATTAGGTGAGAAGCACAGGTCACAACTTGGGGCTTCTGATTGGCATCTGAAATGGGTGGCAGTTTTGGGAATTGAACCCCTTAGCCTGTGGGATCTGATGCTACTTTCAGGTAGATAGTGTCAGCATTAAATTGAAGGACACCCTGTTGGTATTTGCTGGAATATCTCATATCAGAATTATTGTTACATGTGAGAGTAGGAAAACATTTGCTT
The DNA here is from genome assembly GCA_004024805.1 of Geosciurus inauris. NCBI lineage: Eukaryota > Metazoa > Chordata > Mammalia > Rodentia > Sciuridae > Geosciurus > Geosciurus inauris. The sequence goes on along the minus strand of PVHX01000932.1, from coordinate 48,359 downwards.
GTTTTAATTTAATTTTGTATTATTAAAAAAAAATGGTGGGGTTGGGAGTGTAGCTCAGTGTAAGAGTGCTTGCCTAGCACATGGAAAACCCCTGGTCCAATCCCCACTACTGAAAAAAGAAAAAAGGTTAAATGTTGAAAGGCAAGTGCAATTAGCATATATTCTCTTAGATTCACCAATGGTTAATAGTTTCCGTATTTTCTTGTCTCTTCCTTGAAAAAAATTTCTCAAACAATTTCATCTTGCTGAACCCTTTGAAAGTAACCTGCAGATATTCTGATGCTTCACCTAAAAACAAGCCATTCTCCCAAATAAGCACAACATTATCCACTGCCCAAATTTAAATTCCTATAATACTATTTGCTAATGTGTGGTATATTTTCTAATTCCTTCAGTTGACACTAAATGACTCTTCAAACTGCTTTTTTGTTTTCATGCAGAATCTGATCAAGGACTGTATTTGACATGTCTTATTAGTCTCCTTTAATCTAGTAAGATTTCTCCACCTTTTGTGGGGCAGGGAATTGCATGACATTAAAATTTTAGAGTCCTACTCCAGATTTATTTCTTTAGAAAAAAGGTAAAAATACTGCAAAAGTGATGTTTTCTTGTGGCACCACTCCAGGATACTAATCATGTGAATTTGTCTCATGAATGAGTTGGATCACTGGGATGGTATCTGGTATCTTAACGATTATATATTTTCCCTTGTAATTGATAAGTCATCAGTAAGGTACTACTTAGAGACCATGTGACTGCACTATTACCCAACAACAGCATGTACATAGATCTTAGCATTCCCCTATATTTCATAGATGGCTACAAAGTAGTGAACTTTCTTTTTTTATTTTCTTTTTCTTTTGGTACTGGGGAATGAACTCAGGGGCACTCAATCACTGAGCCATATCCTCAGATCTATCTTTGTATTTTATTTACACACAGGGTCTCACTGAGTTGCTAAGCGCCTCGCTGAGTTGCTAAGTGCCTCGCCATTGCTGAGGCTGGCTTTGAATTCGCGATCCTCTTGTCTCTGCTTCTCGAGCCACTGGGATTACAGGTGTGCACCACCGCGCCTGGCTAAAATAGTGAACTTTTAATGCTATCATTCTAAATTTATTGGTGGCTGGAATTTCTCTGTAAAGAAGTATTTCTCTGTGTACTTGATCATACCCTTTTTTTCATAGTGTCCTGATAGACTTTGATTTTTAAAAAAATCAACATGTTATACTCTATTATCATCATTATAATTTTTCCTTCTGGATTATCTTACATTTGGCCAGGAGGAGCCTCTTTAAGCCATGTCAAAGTTCTTTGAAATGTTATCAGTAGTTTGTATGCATTTTCTTGAACTGAATTTTCTTTAAGACATTTTAACAATGTCTTAAAGCCCAAGAATGAGAAACTTGGGAAATTCTGTCCTTGAGGCAGGTAGGTGAGAAAGTCATTTTGTACAGATTAGTCCTTTTGTATTTCATGCTCATAATACTTGGGGTGGCCACTGGCTCACTCATGGACCAGCTTTGGAGATAGAGATCTAGTCCTGGTCTGAACCTATGAGAGCTCGATAAAAGGATCCCAGACTCTCCAAGATGGAAGGCATCTTACCGGCCAGCCTCGCTCCCAGTGTGGGAACTCAAATAGCTCAGCATTCAGCCTCTTACAGGACTCTTGCTTTAAGTGACAGTGTATTCTCTACTTACAAGGTAACCTTCCAGATTAGGTAAGCTTGATTTAGAAAGCTCCCTTTTATTTCTACCTGAAATCTAACCCCCTTGTGCCACAAAGACTGCAGAAGTTCTCTCCCAGTATATGGAATTCTTCAGATACCTAAGGACCATTCTCCTGACTACTGGAATCCCTCCTTCTCATTCAGGCCCTCACTGTGTGACAGTTATTCTTTAACACAGAACAAAGTGCAGAGTCTAAGGCCCCTGGAATAGAGAAGGAAAGAGGTCAAATTCCCTGGGAGGAAAGGAATCATGTTTTCTTCACCCTTGTGTCCCCTGTACCCAGCAAAATGCCTGGCAGGTAGTGGCTGGTTGATCAACATTTGTCAAGTAAATGAATAAGTGAATGATCAAATATTTATGGAAACAGGGAACAACATCAGCTGTTTGCTGATAGGAGTGGTGCTACTTGGGTGCTTTGAACAATTGGCTACATCTAAAAACTAATATACAGAAAGAGAAATATAATTTAATTAAGGCTTTATGTACCAATCATTGTGTACTTTGTAATCAGTATTTCTTACTTATAGTAATGTGCCCACATAACTATAAATGGCAAAGATGGGATTTCAAGCCATTTTGCTAATTCCAAACCCTGTATTCTACCTTGTGGCTATCTCTCTAGATACTGATTTATCATCTACCTAATTTATCATCATCTATTTATGTTCCTGATTTCTCTAGCCTCAAATGTAATAAGTTGGAGTAGTGATTTCTGTAAGAGTTGGAGAACTATATTTAGAACTAGTGACAAATTTGTATCATAATCTCAGTGTGTTTCATGTATAGCCTATAAACTAAGTTGGTTAAGGTTACTGACAAACTCTTCTCTTAGAAGACTAACTTTTTTTCCCCAGTACTGAGGATGGAACCCAGAGATTCTCTACCACTGAGCCACATCCCAAGCCCTTTTCTCCTTTTTATTTTGAGACAGGGTCTCACTAAATTGCTTAGGGATTCCCTAAATTGCTGAGGCTGGCCTTGAACTTGTGATCCTCCTACCTTAGCCTCCTGAGCTGCTGGGATTATAGGTGTGTGCCAGGGCATCTGGCTTCCATCAGCCTTTTTAATAGGCTTAGGAACCTTCATTTTGAGCCTTTTAGTTACTTTGGCCCAAGAAACAGCAAAATTAAAGAAAAAGCAAACATAATAATGCCAATATCTCAGCTGCTGATACCAACTGGCTCTCACTGGTTTTTGTTTTCTCTTACCAGGAATTTTTTTTAATTTTATTTTTCCTCTTTTTTTCAAATTTTAAAATATTTAATTGACAAATGAAGTGTGTATATATTAAAGGTTTATAAGGTAATAATTTGATTTATCTATATGTTGTACAATGATTATTAATACATTTATCATTACCCATGCTGAACATTGGATTCCTAGAACTTGTTCATCTCTAAGTTTGGACACTGTAATCAATATCTTCATCCTCCTTAGGCCCAGGCTCTGAAAACCACTATTCTACTCTGTTTGTTTGTTTTTTTTTTTTTTTGGTACTGGGAATTGAACTCAGGGGCACTTGACCGCTGAGCCACATCCCCAGCCCTATTTTGTGTTTTTATGCAGAGACAGGGTCTCATTGAGTTGCTTAGCACCTCGCCGTTGCTGAGGCTGGCTCTGAACTTGCGATTCTCCTGTCTCAGCCTCCCAAAGTGCTAGGATTACAAGCGTGAGCCACCACGCCCGGCTTTCTACTCTGTTTCTATGAGTCCCTTTCCCTCCCCTTCCTTCCCCTTCCCTTCCCTTCCCTTCTTTTTTAGAATCAACATATGAGGTCGATCATACAATATTTGTCTTTCTGTGTCTGGCTTATTGCACTTAGCACAATGTCCTCTAGGTTCATCATGTTTTCTCAAATGGCAGGATTTTGTTATTTTTACATTTGTTATCTTCATCTTTTTTAAGAAACATTTTTTACTTGTAGATGGACAAATATTTTTATTTTATTTATTTATTTTTATGTAGTGCTGAGGATTGAACCCAGTGCCTCATGCATGTGAGGCAAGTGCTCTACCACCAAGCTACAATCCCAGCCCCTTCATCTTCTTGATAATAGCTGTTGTACAATGTGACATGGTATCCCACTGTGATTTTTTTTTTAATTTTTTTAAATATATTTTTAGTTGTTGATGGATCTTTATTTTATTCATTTATTATTTGTATGTGGTGCTGAGGATTGAACCCAGTGCCTCACGCATGCTAGGCAAGCACTCTACCACTGAGCCACAGCCACAGCCCACCCACTGTGATTTTGATTTGCATTTCCTTGAAAAATAAATGATGTCTTTCCCTGATAACTGAGTGTCTTTTCATGTACCTGTTGGCAATTTGTATATCCTCTTTGGAGAAATGATTGTTCAGTTCCTTTCCTGATTTTTTAATTGGGTTATTCATTTTTTAAACTATAAAATTGGAGGAGTTCTTTGTATATTTTTTATACTAACCATTTGCCAGATTTGCAAATATTTTCATGAATTCTGTAAGTTTCCTTTTCATTTTGTCAATTGCTTTCTTTGCTGTGTAGAAGGTTTTAGTTTGATGTTCTATTTAATTTTGCTATTATTACTTGTGCTTTTGATGTCATATCCAAAAAGTCATTACCAAGACAAGTCAGAGAGCTTTTTCCTGTGTTTTTCTCTAGAAGTTTAATAGTTTCAGGTCTTACATTTAAGTTTTTAATCTATTTTTGCTTGATATAAGATTCTTCATTGGCACTCATTTTCTTTCAGAGCTTGGTATATGTTGTTCCAGGATCTCCTGGCTTTGAGAGTCTGGGTTGAGAAATCTGCTGAAATTCAAACTGGTTTCCCCCTGTATGTAATATGAGCCTTCTCTCTTGCAGCTTTTAAAATTCTATCCTTCTTGTGTATGTTAGGCATTTTCATTATAATGTGCCTTGGTGTGGATCTATTTTAGTTTTGTACATTTGGTGTCCTGTAAGCCTCTTGTATTTGATTTTCCAATTCATTCTTCATGTTTGGGAAATTTTCTGATATTATTTCATTGAAGAGATTGTACGTTCCTTTGGTTTGTATCTCTGTGCCTTACTCTATCCCCATAATTCTTCAATTTGGTCTTTTCATATTATCCCATAATTCTTGGATCTTCTGTTCATCGTTTTTTACTGTCTTCATTGTGTGGTCAACTTTATTTTCATGATTATATATTTTGTCTTCACTGTCTGAGGTTCTGTCTTCCAAGTTACCTGGTCTGTTGGTAATGCTTTCTATTGAATTTTTTATTTGGTTTATTGTTTCCTTCATTTCAAGGATTTCTGCTTTTGTTTTTTTTTTTTTTTTTTTTTTTTTTTTTTTTTTTTTTTTTTTTTTTTTTTTTTTTTTTTTTTTTTTTTTTTTTTTTTTTTTTTTTTTTTTTTTCAGAGTTTCTATCTCTTTCTTGAAGTAATCTTTTGCTCCCTGTATTTGCTCTCTAATCTCCTTGTTGGATTGATCAACGGTTGCCTGTAATTGCTCTCTTATATTATTCTGTGCTTCACAAATCAGTTTAATTATGTATGTTCTGAACTCCTTCTCTGACATTTCATCTACTGTGCTGTCAATGAATTCTATTATTGTAGCATCTTGATTTGTTTGGGGCATTTTCTTCCCTTGTCTTTTCATGTTGTTCATGTATATTCCTCTCTGGCAGTACCAATCAGAGGTATTACCAGGTTATTATCAGTTTCTACCCTATTATCTTGTAGTGTCCCCACAAGTTACCAATACCTCACTTCTGGTATAACTGGGCCTGGAGGGAATTCAAGGTTGATCTTCCTGGTCCTGGCTGTTGTCTCTAAATGGAAGTAGGCAGGGACAGCCACCAGTTGGTAGATGGGGGGGGGGGCCCGCAGCGTGGTCACGTGTGCAGTTGGTCTCCTCCTCCATGCAAGTCTGCTCCACCACCTCCGTGCAAAATCTGTGGATTTCTTTGGATAGTATGGACTTTTAACAATTCTTTTAATCTATGAATATAGAATTTCTTTCCATTTATCTGTCTTCTTCAATTTTTTAAATTAATGTCTTATAGTTTACAGTGTACAGAACAACCACCTCCTTGGTTCCTTATTTTTATGCTATTGTAAATGAATCATTTTCATTTCTTCCTCAGATAGTTCATTGTTAGTGTAAGGAAATGCAACTGATATTTGCATGATTTTGAATTCTGCAACTTTACCTAATTTGTTTATAGTTTTAACAATTGTTTGGTGGACATTTGTTAGGGTTTTCTATATATTAGACCATGTCATCTGCAAACAGATAAATTTACTTCTTCCTTTCCAATTTGGATGCATTTTATTTCTTTTTCTTATCTAATTGCTCTAAGACTTACAAGCACTATGTTGAACAAAAGTGAAAGTAAACATCCTTGCCTTATTCCTTAACCTAGAGGAAAAGCTTTCCATGGCTCACCGTTTTGTCTGATAATTGACTGTGGGCTTGTCATATTATGGACTTTATTATATCAAAGTACACTACTTCTGTACTTAATCTGTTCAGAGTTTTTATCAAGAAGAGATGTTGAATTCTGTGAAATGCTTTTTCTACATTCTATCATATAATATTTTCCCCTCATTCTGCTAATGTGGTTTATCACATTTATTGATTTGTGTGTGTTGAACCACTCTTGATCATGGTATATGGTCCTTTTAAAGTGCTGTTGAATTCAGTTTGCTAGTGTTTATTTCACTGAGTATTTTTGTATTTGCATTCATCAAGGATATTGGTCTATAATTTTCTTTTCTTGTAGTATCTTTCCCTTTGGTGACATTCTCTTAGAATTATTCTTTGCTGCTGAGCGTGGTGGCACACACTTGTAAAGCCAGCAGCTTGGGGAGGTTGAGGCAGGAGGATTGTGAGTTCAAAGCCAGCCTCAGCAAAAGAGAGGCACTAAGAAACTCAGTGAGACCCTGTCTCTAAATTAAATACAAAATAGGGCTGTGGCTGTGGCTCCGTGGTTGAGTGCCCCCGAGTTCAATCCCCAGTCCCCTCTCCCAAATTTGTTTTTGCTGCACCACACAGATTTTAGTACATTGTGTTTCTATTTTTGTTTGCTGCACAGTGTTTTTTATTTCTCTTTTGATGTTTTTTTCTTTGACCCATTTGTTGCTCAGGAGGATGTTGTTTAATTTCCACACATTTGAGAATTTTTAATTTTCCTCCTGTTATTACTTTCTATTTTTATACCATGACGGTCAGAAAAGATACTTAATAGAATTTAAATCTTGAACTATTAAGAGTTGGGTGGGGGCCCTAATGAGGCAAACTAACTGGATATTTAACTATGTTTAGTTAAGAGTTCCTCTTCCTGTCAATCTTCCATGTATACTTAGGAATAAATGTTTGAAATGGGGATAGAAAATTAACAGTTCCAAGGGTTTTAAGGCAAACTGCTTGTCAAATGTTTTAAAAGTTTAATTAATGAGTAACTACTCCTGTGCCTCACACTAAAATCAACCCAGAACAAATCCAGAGAAACTTAATGGCTAAGCCAATAGTTATCTTGGTTCAAATGTTCTACACAAGGAGGTTAGTTCAATATATCAGATTTTACTTATAAGATGGAAGCTAGGTGCCCATTAATAATAATGAGCTTTGGAGCTGCAGGTATACATAGCTCAGTGGTAAAGCACATACTCAGCATGTACAAGGCCCTCAGTTCATTCTCCAACATAAAAAATAAATAAGTAAATAAGCCAGGCACAGTGGTGCACACTGAGAACGCCAATAACTCAGGAGGCTAAGTCAGGAGGATCACAAGTTGAAGGCCAGCCTGTGCAACTTAGCGAGACTCTGTATCAAAATAAAAAATATAAATGGCTGGGGATGTAGCTCAGTGGTAAGCTTTATATGGACAAAAAAAGATGTCTGTGATGATACCAAATCAATTTATAAAATAGAATAATGATCTCATTTATATTTGTGTAAATATGTGCTAGCATGTACATATTATACATGGAAAAAATGTTGGAGTAAAATGTTTAGTAATCCTTGTTAGTTTAGTAAAACTAAAAGATTACTCCTTAGAGACTGGATGGTAAGAAAATTTTATTCTCTAAGACTGCCTTTACATAATTTAAGATTATTTATTGAATTCATATTAAAAATACAATGTATTTTTTAAAATATTTTTAAGTTTTCCTGATTAGACCAAGCAATTTGACCAGCAAAGTCTAAAGACAAATTAAAAGTTTAGAAGTTCACCTTAACATCTTCACTTGAATTCTATGAGAAAACCAAAGAGGAACAAAATTTATAGCCATCTCCTAGATAGATGCTGTTCTCCATTAAAGAACAAGTCACAGAAGTGATGATTTCAGCAGGACAGAAGTTACTGGAACCTGAATTGATGAGCTTCCTAAAAGCTCCAACCCTTGGAGCCAGTCAGATCCTCTGGTAACTCAAAGCTATGGAGAGAAAGTACTAGAAAGATGAAGCCATCTACTGAACAATGAGCTAGAACAGAACACTTGGAATGGCTACTTATTCCTTTTCTTACAAATAAATCACACAGGTTGTGCTTTTCAGTCTTAAAAATTAATTATTTAAAAAGTGGGATATATTCCAGTGATCAAGAATATCAGCAAATAATGAGACATATTATAACCAACATGGTCTCTGAGTTTAAGTCATGGAGATAAACTATGTTGGTCAACTTTCTGTCACTATAGCAAATACTTGAGATAAGTCAACTTAAAATAAGGAAAGATTTATTTTGGCTCATGGTTTTGGAAGTTTCAGTTCATGACTGATTGGTCTCATTGCTTTGGGCCTACAGTGAGGCAGCCTCTTGGAAGAGAGTACATGTTGACAAAAACTGCTCACCTCATGATGGCTGGGAAGCAATGAGAGAGACCAGTGTCCCACAGGCCCCTGCAAGGGCACACCACAGTATGATGGGAAGACTTCCAATAAGGCTCTACTTCTTAAAGGTTCTACCACCTCCTGGAGGCATCTCAAGCTGGGGACCAAGCCTTTAACACATAGGCCTTTGGTGGACACTTAACCAAACCATAGCATTCACCTTAATTAGGATAATTCATTTTCACTTCACTGATCTGAAACATCACTTACATACCAAATGTGATCATCAGATGCATCTGATAACCAGGAAATAAGCATTATTGTCATTGCCGTCTGCATTAAATCTTTAAGCAGCAAAGAAGTCACAAAGCCTAGGATTCAGAAGTCCTAACTGGGAAAACTGTTGGAGCAAGATGGTGGCATGATGAATCACACTACAAAAGGGTTGTTTCAAGTGGGAGTGAAGTGCAGTGGAGACCCCTGGTGTAGGCAGGACACACCTAGGTTCTACACTGGGATCTCCTCTCCAGGAGACCTGGAGAAGGCACCTTCACTTATAAGAACCTCAGATCTCTTGAGAGAACAGGTGACATGACATGTCTAAGGCCTAGCAACAGGCCAGGCCCTGAGCAGGCACACAGCCTTTGGGACCATTCAGGCCTATGTGTTACAAGTTTGGTCCCCAGTCTGAGATGCCTCCAGGAGAGGGTGGATCCTTTAAGAGGTAGAGCCTCATTGGAAGTCTTCCCGTTATATTGTGGTGTGTGCCAGGAGTAGCAGCCCCATCTCACTTGTCTCACCTGCCACGGGTGACCAACTGTCTCTTTGCTCAGGACTGAGGGATTTCCCAGGATGAAGCACTTTCAGTGCTGAAATCAGAATAGTCCTGGGTAAACCAGGCTAGCTGGTCACCCTGAGACTCAACCAAGAAATATTAAAGAGCAGTGAGAAAACTCTAAGATATAGCACTTCTGATTTCTGAGGCACCCCAGGGGTATCTGTGGGGGATAGGCAGTTAGCCAGCTTGGGGAAGGTGAGGGAGTGGAAAGCCAGTCGGTCTTAACCATCTGGCTCCCTACACACACATCCTAAGGGGTGGCATCCCACACACCACCACCTGAGTAGTAACCGCTGCTAAGCCCCGAGCCTAACATGTCCTCCCCAGGCTTTCTCAACGCAAGGTGCTGGCTCACTGAGTGCTGGCCTCATGAAGAGGATATTATCTCCATTTTACAGGGAAACAAATTGAAGTCTCCTGAGGCTAAGTTATTTGCCCAACATCACGGTAAACTGCTGAGCAGAGATTCAAGCCCTGGGTACTTTTTATTTATTTATTTTTTTAATTTTTTTTTTTTTTTAATTGTAGATGGACACAATATCTTTATTTGTTTATTATTATGTGGTGCTGAGGAACGAACTCAGTGCCTCATGCATACGAGGCAAGCGCTCTGCCACTGAACCCCAGCCCCTGGGTACTTTTTATTCTGTAATGAGCTAGGAAGTCTGCAAGAGTAGGGAAAGAGGGAAGAACATTTTTAAGTTGAGAGGTAAGGAGTAATTTTTTAAAATCTAAGAAAGTGAGAAAGGAGAATCCCAACTGAGAACAGAGAGCCCACCCAGGGAGGACCAGGCATCTAAGGGTACCTCAGGTTTAGGACTTGATAAGCAACAAAGTTCAGCGTGGTGATTGTAAGAAGACTCTATGACAGAGTGGGAGGCAGAGCCAGAACAGGTTGGAAGCTTCCAGAAGGAATTATCCTTCAGGCTGTGAGGACCCAGGAGAGTGTTCATATAGAGCCCTGGAGGATCTGAACTGGGCTTCCAGAAGAACAGCCTGGCAGAGCTCATTGTCTTATCATTTACACATATCACGTGCACTGCCTTGGGCCCTCTACAGGCACTATAGGTGCCTGTCTGTCCCTCCATTCAAATGTGTTCCATGAGGGTAGGAGCTGCATATGTGATTCCCTATTGCAGCCCTAGAACCCCACAGAGTGCCTGGAATATGAATAGGAATTCTTGAGCACTGACTTAAAGGGTTATACATCTAGTCGGGGGTGTGGGTTGCCAAACCCAGGACTATGCAAAGTTGAGCACAAGATAAGGGTTAAGACCCCAAGGCCAGCTCTTGTGTGATCCTTGGGACCAAATTTGCCTCTTTTGCTCTGTCTAAAATATTCGTGATCCTTTCACCTAAACTGCCCTGTAATACATGCATAATGCATACATTCATGTACACCAATGCTCCCATAAATGCACTCACGCACACAGAGCCTAGTTCCTGAGTTTCTGGCAGATGGGAGCTGTATGTACAAGGAATCCCAAGGAATCCTACCAGGGAAGCGAGCACTTTGAAGGAAATGTCAAGCAGATGTGGGTTCAAATACCTACCTGCACTTTGTTAATATTATAACTTTGGTCAAGTTACCTTGAAGTCACTGAGCCTCTATTCCTTATCTGTAAAACAAGGACATCACTTGGCCTCCCAGACCAACTTCTGAAGGACATAAGAAAGTGCCCGAGATTTCTGCAGGAAGAACTGGCATCCTATGCATCTCAAAATTCCCAACACCCAGCACAGGGCCTGGCACTTCATAGGTACTCAAACATGCCTATAAATGAACAAACGATGAAATATATGCCCTGCCTGTCAAACTGTTGCCAATTTGAAGAGACAAGAAAGAGGGGATCTGCGCTGAGCTGAGGGTCATTGCCTCTGGGCTGAGGGAGGTGCTGTCAGGACTCTTTTCTTAGCCCCAAGTCTGTTAGGAGGAGAATCGGCACAGTGTTAAGCAACAACTAAAGTACCATGTCCCTGGCCAGTTTGTGCCATTCTTGAACCAGGCCCATCTGGAATTTGGAAAGCACAGCTTTGTGTAGAAGGCTAGCACATCAAATCCAAATAATGATTTTCCCCTTTAGCTTTCAAGAATAGCACTGATGACTGACATATGCACACAGATAATAGGGTGCCTAGCCCTCCTGTTAGTTCAGGTGATGTATTTCCCCTCTCAGTGACTGATTACTCAGAAACTAAAGTTCAGCCCATTCAGGATTGGTTCCCAATGATCTTTCTGTTTAATGGCCTTGAGAAGTCACCCAGATGCCAGCCAAACCCAAACACCCTTAGGCAGAGACAAGCTTAGGTAAAGGCTGCCAGGCTGCTCACCTTCATCAGGTTTCAGAATTTGTACCCCAATCAGATAAACCACTCCCAAAGAGCAACAGTCACCCTTTCCTATCAGTAATACCTATTAAGCACCAGACCAGTATCATAGTCCAATGAAACCAAGGGTGGGAAAGTTGAATGACCTGGCCATTATCAGACTGGCAAAGATGAAAAAGTCTGATAACATTATGCTGTCAGGTGTGTGCAAAAATTCTACTCAAACAGCACTGTGGTGACTGTAAGTGGGTGTGACCTAGTCAGCTAAGTAATGTATAAAAATATTTAAATTATATATACCTTCTGACCCAGAAATTCCACTTTTAGGAATTATTCTATAGGCAATATGGGAACATAGATGCAAATATGTAAATGTTGTCATGATCACTTAAATGAAGCATTACCAAAGACTGGAGACAATCCACGTATTCACCAGTAAGGGACTAGCTAAATAAATGATCTATATTCATTGGAGTACTAGAAAAACATTCCGAAGAATGAGGTTGATCCATGTATGTTGATGTCAGATGATCTTTAAAAAAATGGAAAAAGCACACAGAGCAGAACAATGTGTAGAAAAAACTTTTGCTTGAATAAAGTAAGTGATCTGTATACACATACACATACAGAAACATCTTATCCTTACAAATATGCAGAATGTCTCTGGAAGATTATTTGAAAAACCAGGAACTGGGGTTTTCTTTGGGGAGGAAACTAGATGTCTGGGGCAGAAGGAAACTTTGCATTCCACTCTCTACCCTTGTGAACAGTTAAAATATTTTAGAAAGTCTGTGAATTACTTAACAAATAAAAACACCATGATCCTAAAAAAAAAAGTGCACACCAAGATTGTGTGCCTTAGACCTTTCACATTTGAAAATGTTGTTCGCATTTGACAAAGTATTTCCCAAGCATTGACATCTGTACTTGTCAGTTGACAAAATCAACATCTTCAGCATCTCCAAAGATAAATTAAATGCATGCACAGTTTGACGCAAAGCCTTGACTATCTGGAGAAGGATACAGAAAGAACTGGAAACACTGTGGGCTCCAGGGAGTAAAGGGAAAACCCAGAGGCTAAAGGGAAGACCTAGGCAGCTGGGGGGGTCAAAACTTTGAAGGATATACATTTTGAATTTTGGGTTGTGTGCAAATACTACATAGTTAAGCTTAAGAAAAATTAAAAACAATAAAATTAATTTAAAGTCAAAACAATTAGTATAAAAACCCATTCCTCACTCCCAAATATGGGAGGGAGTTATCCACAACCTCACTGAAAGGCATTCCCAGCCAGACAGCTCCACAAGCCACTGTCATGACAACCTTGTCCTTTCTCACCTCCACATTGTCACTGGGTCCTGTCCATCTTACCTCCAAAATGTAACTTGAATCTGACTTGTGCATGCTCTTCTTTCCCATACCATGCTGGTCCAAGCCGCACCCTTGCGTGGTACAGTGGTCTCCCAATTTGTCTCACCGTGACTACTCACCCTCCTCTGACCTATCATCTACATGGCATTCTGAGTGATGTTTTCAACATATAAGTTGTATCATGTCACCCTCCTGCTTTAACCCATTGTTTGGTTCCCCAATGCTCTAAGAGTAAGTTAAAATGTCTTCAGCAGCTTGGCTGGATAGGTGAGGTCTGGACCCTGCCTTCCTATCAGGCCTGTGCCCTCAGCACACCCTCATCCTCTGGGCTCCCAGCATACTGGACTTATGCTCTGTGGATTCATCATGTTCTCTCCACCACAGAGACTGTGCACATACTGCTCCCTTTCCCTGCTCCCTCTCTACTTGCCTATTCATCTTTAGTTTCCCTTCAGACCTCAGTCATTACTCTTCTGGGAAGCTCATTCCAACCCCCAGGCAGGGCCAGATGTCCTCTTACATATTCTCATGATGCCTTTCCTTTATAATAACCATCACAGTTTATATTATTTAACATCTATCCCTACTTTCAATTGAAGTTCCATGAAAACAGGAGCTGCCTGTCTGGTTCCTTGTTGCAGCCCCAGACCTGCAGAGTGCCTGACACATGAATGGCAATTTCTGAGCAGTGACTTTCATGGTGTTATATATCTGGTCTGGAGATGTGAGATATGAACCCAGGACTATGCCAAGCTGAGCATCAAATCAGCATTAGGACCCCACAGTAGGCTCTGGTGTGATCTGGCTACTCCAATATATGTACTCATGTGCACCAAGCCTAAGTTCCTGAGTTTCTGACAGGTAGAAGCCATATGTACAAAGAATCCCAAGGAATCCTACCAGAGAAGCAAGGGCTTTGACAGAGGTGTCAAACAGATTAGTTCAAATACTGACTTGCTCTTTCTTAGTATCATGACTTTGGCGAAATTACCTCAAAGTCACTGAGCCTCTATTTCTCATCTGTAAAGCAATGGTGGCCATAACCATCTCACAGTTAGAATATGTCAGAAGGAATAAAAGTGAATGCACGAATGGCAAACACCTAACACAGCATACCCCATTCCCAAGTAAATAAACAATAAGTGGTTAGCTGGGGCATATATATGCCAGTAATGCCTAGATGAATCCTAGGGCTAATCAGAAAATAATTCATGGTCTATACCTCAGGCTGTTGCAAACAAATCAGGAAATGTAAATTTTAAAGCAAAACAGGCAAATTGCTTTTCTGACTCTTAACTGGAAACTCATCAGAATGGTACAAGGCCTACCCCTTCCCCTACACCAACAGCACACCTGTTTTAGGGCAACTGGGATGGGGGTTGGAGTTGGGGGATCTGTTGTTTGGGTCAGAGGGTGGAAGAGGAGGACAATATGCCAGTTGGGGAATCCAGGGGAGCACATACAGTGAAGCCAGAAGATCCCCAGTGTAGGAATCTACCTTGAATACAGCCACCTTGGTTGTAACAGCTATCATGCCTACCAGGTAACCTTGGCATGTGTTCAAAACCTTATAGGATTGTTCCTTCAGATTGTTTCTTGTTTTTTTACTGATGTTTGGCACATTAATAGCTTTTTTTTTTCTTTTTCAGAAAGCCCAGATATATTCTGGTTGGCTATGGGCCACCTTCTGAAGCATCCCAGTTCTGCTTTGGCTGCATAGGCCCAAGCTGGGTGACTTTGCACAAATTCCTTCACCTCTTTAAACTGTAATTGGGAATCTTTGTAGCTTGGCTGTCAATGATACAATTACAAAGAAACAATTAAAACCCCCAGGTGGATAAGAGATTTTGACAGACGGGAAGAATTCTGGGGTGGAAGGGTGGGGGATACTGGTTCCTTTCTTTGATTTTTCACCCAAAGGAAGCCCTGATGTTAGGTCATGAAAATTCCATTTGATCTCCTTCCATTCAACAAGCATTTGGGAAGGGGTGGGATCTGAGACACACATTTAATAAACACCTATTTCTAGTCATACACTCCATTTGTAAGCTCCTTATTAATTCGTCTGCCCCACCAGCTCAGCTCCACATCTTCTCAGAGCCCTTGCTGAGTGCCTTGGGAAGCCATCTCTCTGGCTCTAGGTGATTGGACCAAGGCAGACCACATGATCGGGGATAGGCCAATCAGATTCTCTCTCCTGAGTGTCGAATTGAGATGAGAGGTCTCCTTAGTTCTGCCATGTCTCTGAAAGAGATGGGATGCCAATGGAGGCCACAGTAATTGTGGTGGAGAAATCTGGTCATTGGCAGCAGAGGCACCAAGGTAGCAGGAGGTGTGGCCCAGGCACTGCTGGGGAGAGGGGGCTGCTGGGTGCCAGAGGGCTTCTGGGCTCCTTGTTTAGTCCTGGGGAGAAACTTGGCTTGTCTTCTGTCCTTGGCAATTGAGATTCCTCAACTTCTCTCTGAAGTGTTTACCACTTTCCCTTGGTCGTCTTCTGTTCCACACAAATTAACTAGCCTCTCTGAATCTTTTTCAGTAAAGTGGGTGTGTCACAACACCTACTTTGCAGAGGCAGTGATTGACACACAGTAAGCCTTTGCTTTCTGCTTCTCTCTCTGTCTCTCTCTCTCATGTGATTTTTAAAAATACATATTATCAGAGTCCACCAGAGCTAGTTTGAAAACTGGTGCAATGGAGTGATCAGGGGGCCTGGTAGGACCTAGATAGGAGCCACAAGCTATAGGTGAGCACGGAATTCAGGTAGGGCATGGAACCACCAAGATCTGCTCTCTACCCAAGATTCCCACCCTGGTCTGCCTGCTGTGTTTTAAACTGTGCCCTAAAAAGATATATTGGCATCCTAACCTGTGCTCAGAATGTGTATTATTTGGAGACAGGGTCTTTACAGATGTAATCAAGTTAAAATGAGGTCATCAGGGTGGGCCCTACACAATCTGATTTGTCCTTCTAAAAGGGGGAATTTGGCTGCAAGATAGACATGTTATCAGAGAGAATGCCACGTGAAGATGAAGAGAGATAAAGTGACTCTTCTATAAGCCAAGAATGTCAAAGATTGCCAGAAGCCACCAGAAGCTAGGGTGGAGGCCTGAAACAGTCTTCCTCACAGTCTTCAGAAGGGAGCAGCCCTGCCAACACCTTGATGTCCGGCTTCCTGAGGACTGTCAGATGGGGCTGGAGTGTGTGGCTCAGCGGTAGAGCAGAGCACTAGCCCAGCCTATGTGAGGGTTCCATCCCCAGCGCCAAAACAAAACAAAATAGAATACACTGCCCTTTTATGACCTTTGTTTCCAGAGTAATAGTCCTCAGGCATTTAGTTTGCCAACTGGAAAGTACTGAATCAGCTATTCAAGTTGTTTTCAAACCCTTATTAATCAACCGAGAAGTTTTAAAAAATACTGCCCTGTACTAATGAATTCAGAGTCTTTGGGGTGGGACCAAGGCTTCTGATTTTTAAAACTCATGTGATTCCAGGGTGCTACCAAGATTGATAACCATTAGAGGTTTGCAGCTGAAGACCATTTACTGTAACTCCTTCTTGGAGGCACTTTAACAAAGCTTAAAGCCAAAGGAGTGTATGAAGGAGAAATTTTTGAAACACTTGAGCCCTTTCAGGGAAACATTTGGGGAGACCACATTTTTAGAATTTCAGTAGTAAGGGTTTTGCAAGACCTTAGTGAAAAGTGGGTGCCCAGGTGCTCTCAGAATTCAGGAGGCTCAGGCCCCTCCTTTCCTTTTCCAACATTGCTAGCACCACTTCTACAAGGCAGAGGACCACCTGTGATGCAGAACAACTCATCCCGGAGAAGGGAAGATTGGAACAGCCAGGCATTGCCAGAATGCAGGCAAGTGGGCAAAGAAGGAAAGGAGACAGGTTCTGCTGAGTAAGAATGAGGCAGTGTGTGTAACAGATTCTAGAGTCAGACAAACTTGTGTTCAAAATTGTACTCTGCCAGCAATAACTATGTGATCAAGGGTAAATTTCTTTCAATTATAGAACTTCTGCAATAAGGATACCAAAATAGTGCTATGCATGATTCCTGTGGAAGAATAAATTTAAACAAGACAATACAGTAAAGAGTTTATCAGTTTCTAACACTTTGTGATTGCTGAATAAATTGCCATTTGGGAGAATTCTTTGAAGATACACAGAGCTAGTTACTGAGGTGGTGGACTCCTGTGTAAACAGAAGCTGGAGAGATTGCAGCAATACACTTGAGACAGGGAGATGGGGTATTGGATGGAGGAGCCTGGTTCTTCCTGCTTCAATCATGTAAGTATAGAATTGGAATGAACCTTTGCTATGTTGACATCTCCCAGAATTCGCATGCTGGAACTTGATGCCCACCGTGATAGTAGGAAGAGGTGGGATTTTGGAAAGTGATTAACTCACAAGAATTCTACCAGTGGCATATAAAAGATGCTCAAGCAAGCTCTCCTGTGAGGATATAGAAGGCCCATCTGTGTGAAATAGGTTCTCACCACATCCTGAATCTGCTGGTGCCTTGATCTTGGACTTCTCAGCCTCCAAAACTGTGAACAATATATTTCCAATTTTTGTTTGTTGGTTTTTGAGATCTCACTACATTGTCCAAGGCTGGTCGCAAACTTCTAGGTGCAAGTGGTACTCTGGCCTCAGCCTCCCAAGTGACTGAGACTACAGGTGCACCATGGGGCCTGTGATTTTATGTTACTCAGTCTAAGGTATTTTAAATTACTCAGTCTAAGGTATTTTATTACAGCAGCCCAATAGGTTCAAAGTAGCATTTGTAAATCTGCGATTCTCTTCTGGAAATGCAGCAAGAGATTGGGCAACTTGAAATTCTTCCCTGTGGAATTCCAAAAGGAATTTTTCTACCATACTTTTTTCAGGCATAAACAAGGGCCACACTTGTTGGGAAACTGTTCTTTCCGCAAGACCATGGTTTATGATAAAGTAACTACCATGCTTCTAACCAGATGCCAAGAAAGCCAGTCATGACAGAGGTGACTGCCTCCCTTGCACAACCCTGGAGGTGGAGAGCTAGCTGGGTCTGCCCTCTCTACAGTGGGCTTCAGGACCCAGGGTTAGTCCTCAGGCCACTGGTTAGCCTGGGGAATTGGAATGGGGTTCTCCTCAGACACCTCTGCTATAAATATGTGTTGAACAGGAGGACAAAGGAAAAAAATGAGGTGACATGCTCTCCCAATCATTCTTTCGGAAGGTGTTTATAGGATTCCACGAAGGCACTTGGAAAAAGGAGTACAGGATGATCTAAGATAAGGTGCATATGTGACTGCAAACCCCAGCCTACAATATGATGCTTTCCAAAGAATATAATGGGCCAGTTCCTCTCCATCTTTTAGGTCTTAGTTTAAACATCACTTCTTCCAGGAAGCTTCCCCAATCTCTCAGTACTGGGCTGAGGGCCCCAGTTCTGTACTTTCTTTGCTCCCCATTCCTCTGTATTAACACACTTATTCCATGCTGTGGTGATCCTTTTGATTAATGGTTCATCCTCCTAGATCAACCATTAGCTCTGGGAACCCGGGGGCCGGTCTGTCTTGGTCACCAATGAATTCCCCGGATCCAGCGCAGTGCCTGGCAACTCCGGCTTTCCATGAACACCTGCTGAATGAATGAATGTCTTTAGGCAAGCCCCTCAACTTCTCCAAGTCTTAGGTTCTTCATGAAATAGGGACTCATAGCACCTCTTCACAGGATTACTGTGAAGATGAGTTGAAAGCAGTTATTATAGTTTCTGGCACCAAGTAAGTGTGCAATGAACAGTCATTTTTCTCTTGTAATTGCTATTAATAGTTGCACAAACTCAGAAGATACTGTTCTTTCCTTCTTCCTTTTTTTTTTCAGTAGTGAGATTAAACATGGGAGCACTCTACCACTGAGCTACATCTCCAGTCCTTTTTAAATTTGTATTCTTGAGATAGGGTCTCACTAATTTGCCAAGGCTGGCCTTGAACTTGGAATCTTCCTGCCTCAGCCTCCCAAGTTGCTGGAATTATAGGCATGAACCACTGTACCTAGCTCTTCTTATCTTGGGTTGTCTAGAAGCTATTTTAAGTGATTTTTCTAAAATACACTTATAGCTGTGTCTCCCCTGGCTCTGAAGAACCTCAATAATCTGTTTCTAACTTTCTTCTCAGTTCCCATCTCCCATGTTTCCTACTCACCCCCAATTCCAGTTGCACCAAACTACTGACCACTCCTTAATGCACATTTACTGTCTCAACCTCAGCTTAGATCACCCCCTCCTCTTTCTTCAGACCCTGCTCTCTCTTCAAGGCACATCTTAATATCATCTCTGCCAGGCTCACGAGGCTTCCTCCACATGATGCACAGCCTGCCTTGTACTTATGTGAGTTGAGTGACAGCCCATCTTCCCTGCTAGAAGGGGCAGCAGGCACCACCCTGTGCTCAGGTCTGCATCACCAGCAAGCAGCAGTCTGTGACATGGGAGATGGTTCATTCAAGAAGGAAGTATTGAACTGAATTGACCATCTACCTGACCTAAAGAAACAAGTTCCAGTTCAAGAATCCCTGAAATCTTACCCTCAAATATGTAGAAGAGTTGGTTAATGGGAAATGGAAAGCGCAGGTCTGGTGTACCACTTCTAGGAACTGGCTTCTGAAAGACCTGTATCCAGCCCCACAGTGAGCCTGGGGTAAGGACCTTAGCCTACTACAGAAGGTCAGACAGTCAGGTGTAAGGGTCTATCAGGGGAACTATTCCAGCATCTTCCACCCAAGATCCAAGACCTTCCCAAGCTCCATTCCCTGTCAGATGACTCCTTAGATTGAATGTGAAGAAACTGGTACGAGTCACTGGGATTAGAGGCATGCACCACCCCACCCAGTTCTTCAGATCTTAAACTAGAGAATACTCTTTGTTGAACGCTGTGCCGTCAGAACCTAGTGGGGTGGGGTTACAACCCCTGAAGCTTTGTTGGATAACTCTGTATTCCCTGAAGCTCTGGGCAGTCACTGTCTGGCCTGTTGAAACTGATGCAATGTCCCCTTCCCACCCTTTCAAACTGAGGAGGCAGCCTTGATGACCTCTGAATCTCTTTTGGTTATTCCTCTCCTACCTGGAAGCATAGTGCAGGTTTACAGCTGAATCACTGCATGGTTCTGTCTGGTAGGAGCTAAGAAGAACTCATTCTTCCTTCATTGTTTTCCTGTCTCCGTCCCCTTCAGTTCAAACTGGAAGTGTTTCCGTTGGGGTGGCTGATTACCCCCTGGGTTCATCCCCACACTAATCTTATCCAATGGCTATTTGCCACACCCTTGGTGTTTTCTTCTGTACATACTTTTTAATTTTATGCAATATGAACAGGTTGAGAATTTTCCAAATTGTTCAGTTCTGGTTTCTTTTTAACTAAATAATTCCTCTTCTCCTCCTTCCCTTCAAATTCTGCTATGAGCCATTAGGAGGAACTAAGCCTCTCCTTCAACACTTTGCTTAAATATCCCCTCTGCTCAATATCCAATTGCATATCTTGCAAGTTCTTCTTCCACAAAATATCAGAACACAAAATTTAGCATGTTTCCTTGCCACATTTTAAGAAAAATTATATTTTCTCCATTGTCCATGCCCCAAATTTCTAGCATGCACCTCAAAACTCCACCAGCCTCTCTACCCATTATCCAGTTCTAACACCACTTCCAGAGTATTAACAGTAGTGCCCTGCTTCTCAGTAATAGTTTCTGTCTCTCCTTGGGTTACTATAGCAAAATACCAAAAAGTAAGTGGATTAAAAAACAGACATTTATGTCTCCGTTTTGGAGGAAGTACAAGATCAAGGTGCTGGCAGGTGTAGTTTTTAGCAAGGGCTGTCCTGGCTTGCTAAACTACTTACTATGTTCTCACAGGGCAGAGAGAGAGAGAGAGAGAGTGAGCTTTGGTCTCTCTTCCTCTTATTATAAGGACACTTATCCAGTAATAGGAGCCCCAATCTCATGACCTTATCTAAACCAATTACTTCCCAAAGGTCCCACCTCCAACTACCATCACATTAGAGGCTAAGGCTTCAATCTATGAATTTGAGAGGAAACATTTAGTCCATAACAATGTCATTGAGGAAAGGTTTAAAACACAGAGTATTTGTGTTTGTGGGTATGGTATAACACAAATTTAAGTGTGAATGATGAATATCAGATTTTCTGCAGGAAGGCTTGTGACAGAGGCTAAGGAGGCAGAGGAACTAACTGGTGAGAGGAGGAGGCCAACTGCACCATTAAGGCTGGGCTACAGCACAGGCCTCCTTCAGGCAGTTACACAGTCATTCAGCATCTGTTAGGGATAGTTATGGCTAGCACTGGGCAAGTGCTAGGGACTTGGAGCTGAAAGAGGGTGATTTTTTCAGCTGTGCATGAGACAGTCAATAATTGCCAACTTTTACTTGTCTACCAGATATCTGATAGGACACCCTGCAGTCTCCCTATCCCACTTCCCTGGCTGTTCCTATTCCCTTGTTAGGTTCAGGTAGGTGTGGCTTCCTTTGGAGCAACTGTTTCCCCAAATCTGGGTTCTGAGTCTGTAGGCTTCCACAATGTGGAGCCACCTGCCTCTCAAGCCTTGCCACTCCAAGGATGGCATTCTTGTTTTTCTGTCGGTATAAGCACCTAAGTTTCCTGAGGACAAAACTGTGAACCATGGTGTCCCCAGTATCCACTGTAGCCTGCTTCTTGCAGGAGAAGGTACAGCCCATGAGTGAGTGAATGATTGGTCCCTGAACATCAGAGGCATCTATATAAATATAGATGTGAACACACAATGGGATTGTGAACACACAAGTCCTGAACCTTACTACAGGTTCTCTCACCTCCTGCGACCCTGCTCTGGTCCCATATAAATCTCAGTTAACTAATCTGTAAAATTGGAATGATGATAATGATTGAATGAGAAAGTAAAATTGCATTACAATCTACATTACAATCTGTGTCCACGGGAGTTTGTGGGACAGTGGGCCATATCAGGTGGGGATTCTAGAGTTAGCCATCCAAAGCCATTTGCGCAGTGTCTCGTGGTGAGGACCTTTTCTGCCCAAGAAATTCAAGGCCCACTGACTGCCCAACCCAACTCCCCAAAACGCTTTTCCCTCAGGACCAGGCTACTGTGGGTTCCCCTGAATGGCCAGAGAGGCCTGTGGAACGCTCTGATGACCCAGGAAGCCCAAGGAAGGTTGGAGGGGTCCCCACATTAGGAGGCGAGGTGCGTGAGCCCTTGGGGGCTGTAGTCTGGTTAATCCAGGAAAAAAGAAATAAAACACTTTACAGGGGAGGCAACCTCCGCGCGGGGAACCGGTTATCTCCCAGCCGGCTTCCGGCTCCGATAACTGCAGGCCGGGCTCGCCGGGCGGTGTGAGAGTCCCGAAGTGGCCCGGTGCACCTGAGCCGGAGAGACTCTGCTCTGCCCTCGACGTTTCCGCCGAGATCGGTGCCGGGGCTCCGGCTGGCCCCAGCCCGGAGAGGAAGCGGAGCGGGGCCTGCCAGCCGGCTCGCCGCGCGCCCTCCACCGGACGAGGTGGCCCACGGCAGCCGCGAGACCCAGAGCCCGCCCCGCCCCGCCCCGCGCCGTCCCGAGCTTACTCTGCAGACAGTGGGCTGCGGCCAGGCAGAGGGCGAAGAGCCCCAGGGGGATGCTTCGGGTCTTTCTCTTCCTGCACTGCAGAGGCCTCATGAGCGAGCCCCGGGCAGCACGGGCCGGGCATGGACTTCCCGAGCGGCGGGGCGCAGCGCAGGGCCCGCCTGTGTGCTCTCCGCACTGGTGAGCGCCGCTGCCGCTCCTCCCGCAGCCTTCCCTCCCGCTCTAGTTACTGCAGGTTTTCCAGGGCCAGATGCAGATGAGCTGATTGTACTCTGGTTGAACCAGTTCCCAAGAAGGAGGGAGAAAGAGGAGGAAGGAGGAGGGAAGAGGAGGAGGAGGAGGGAGAAGGCGAAAGGAGCAGGAGGAAGGAGAAGGGAGGAGGACGGAGGAGAAGGAGAGAGGACGAGGAGGAAGAAGGGCGCGAGCAATGAGAAGGCACACACTCAGAGGAAATAATGGCGAATAATGAGCAGTCTTCTGACGTTCACGCCCATTTTACTCGTATTAAGATTCAGCTAAAATGCTGGGTGGCTGGAAGGAGGGGAAGTACTGGCTTTTGCCTAAGAACCCAGAGGGACCAACTGATGGTTCCGTGGGCAAAGGAAAGGCTTTTAGAAAAGTGAAATGCCAGGCTGGGGTGACAGGGATACGGGAATACTCAGGCTGTTCTGTGTAGAGCCATTGACAGTAATGATCTCTATCCTCTGCCCTTCAGCCATCCATGTATCCATCTATATATTCAGGAAATATTCACTGAGCACCTACTTATTTGCACTGGGGCTGGTACATGTGGCTATTCTAGTCACTCAGAGGACATGAAATGAAGGTGAGCATGGTGCTAAGTCCCAGAGATACAACAGGACAGATATGGGCACTTCTTTAGAAATCCTAGCAAAGAAACGCGGGGACTGGAAAAAAATGAGCAGCTGTATATGTGTGTGTTGCTATGACAAAGGAAACCCAGGATGCTGTAGGAACTCAGAGCAAGAGCAACTAACCTGCAGGAGGAGCGTGTGTGGAGGGAGAGGATGAATATTGGTCCAAACAAGTCATGAAATTCTAATCTACTTTGTTAAAACTAGATTTCCCAGCCTCCCTTGCAGCTAGAGGTTAGCAGTATGACCCAATAATGACTGGTGATATTGAAGGAGAAGTATTCTTGGGGCATTTCTGTAAAAGGTTTTGCTTTTCTGATAAAAGGGACAGAGAAGGCTGGGACTGCCCCTACTTTGAAAACATTCCTTCTCTTTAGATCTGTGGCGCCTGTCTTGCTTTTATGAAGTTACATGAATGAGGACAAACACTATCATGCTAAGTAAGAATGGTAGAAGAGAAAGACCTAGAACACTGTGGTACTATCACATAATTTCCCATAGCCTTGTTCTTCCTTGCCCATTCCATGTGCTCCCAGTGAGGCCAACAGTAGTGATCCCTGCTGATTGCTCTAGGGCGGACTTGTTACCAAAGTGTCTTCTTCACCAGGCAAAGAGTTTGGTTTAGTGATGGGCAGAAAGAGACATCAGAGACCTCTCTGGGAGTGATATGTGGCCACTCCTGGGATTGCTAAAACCAGCAGGCATGAACCTGGGGATACTGGCAGGCCATGCCTGTCATGTGGAGGGGCCCTGTATGAGACAAATTAAGCTGGAACCAAGCAGAGATGTAGAGCTCAAATGGCATGGTGTTTTGTTTTGTTTTTTGTTTTTTGGTATTGAGGATTGAACTCAGGGGCACTCGACCACTGAGCCACATCCCCAGCCCTATTTTGTGTTTTATGTAGAGACAGGGACTCACTGAGTTGCTTAGTGCCTCGCTGTTGCTGAGGTTGGCTTTGAACTCGCGATTCTCCTGTCTCAGCCTCCCAAAGTGCTAGGATTACAGGCGTGCGCACTGCACCTGGCTGACATGGTTTAAAATCTGGGATCTACACTCTTGGGTTTGCCAGTTATCAGTAGGTAAATGTCCTCCTTTGCCTCAGCAAATTTAAGTTGGATTTCTATGATATAAAGTTGATGTATCAAAATTACAGTTAGGAGGAATAAATTCAAGAGATCTATTGTACAACATAGTGACTATAGTTAATGGTGATTCTTTTTTTTTTTTTTTTAAATATTTTTTTAGTTGTAGATGGACACAATGTCTTTATTTTATTGCTTTGTATGTGGTGCTGAGGATCGAACCCAGGGCCCCACGCATGCGAGGCAAGCGCTCCACCGCTGAGCCACAATCCCAGCCCTAATGGTGATTCTTAAAAAATGTTAAACGGAGCTGGGCGCGGTGGCTCAAGCCTGTAATCCCAGCACTTAGGGAGGCTGAGACAGGAGAATCGCGAGTTCAAAGCCAGCCTCAGCAATGGCAAGGTGCTAAGCAACTCAGTGAGACCCTGTCTCTACATAAAACACAAAATAGGGCTGGGGATGTGGCTCAGTGGTCGAGTACCCCTGAGTTCAATCCCCAGTACCAAAACAAAAAAATGTTAAACGGTCTCACCACAAAAGTGATACCTAGGTCTGAAGAAGTAGCTCAATGATAGGGCACTTACATAGCATGTGAGTTTGGTCCCCAGCACTGCAAAAAAACAAACAACAACAACAAAACCTATGTGAGGTTTTTTAATCAGCTAGATTTAAACATCTCACAGTGTATATATACACCTCAAAACATTATATTGTGGAGAGAGGAAGAATATATTGTGCATGTGAGAGAAATCTAAATTTTTATGGTCAAAGGACCAACCATGATACTGTATTTTCTGAGAATGTTTGCCAGACCTCTCCCACTCCACAAGTGCTCATTGCAGAGTAAGTCTGATATTTCAGTGGAATCCTTGGATCTATATTCCTTATCCTTAGATTTAGATGGCTGTCTATTGTGGTGAAAGTGAGATGCTGTGACTTCTGTGGCCACCTTGCCTACTTCTTTTTGGGACACCTGTTCCTGGTGTGTTTCTACCAAGCCGCAAGGACAGCCACAGAGATCATAGAGAGACCCTTGTTGAAACAAACTGATACTCTGGCCCCATCTGAACCTCCACCAATGAGCAGCCATGACTAGTGACTTAAAAGTGGATCCACTATGTTTGAAGCTGGCAATTAGGATTTCCTGAGACTTGAAAAATCATTTGAGGATTCATACAAAATGGGAAAAATGGGAACTTCTGGGAGCTGAGCAGAGCTGTCCCTGCCAAACCTTCCCAAATTACAGAATTATGACAAAAATAATTTTGTTATTTGAAATCACTATGTTTTGGGAATATTGGTTATGTAGCTAGGCAATTAGGATTTCCTGAGACCTGAAAGTTATTTGATGACATCCAAAAATCCAAAATGAAGAGGGAGAAAGAGAAAGAAAGAAAGAGAGAGAGAGAGAGAAAGTATTTAATTAAAATCCCTGTAGCTATGAGATACTCCTGGGAGCTTACATGTAATAATTTCTATCAAAGTTAAATTAAAAATTCTTCAAGGTCCCTGGATGTGATTTCTGTTTATTTTGATGTAGGACTTTGAACACATTGTTGAGTGAAAATAGAAAGTGATACCACTTTAAAAATAAAAAAACCCCATTACATTGTACTTGATAATTACTTAGAATTTTATCTGTCAATTTAAAATGAATGAATGAATAAATAAATAAATAGAAAATCTAAAGGGTTATTAAAAACCCCACAGACAATAGTCCCTTAAACCCAGGGAGTCCATAATCTATCTCCAAGTGAAGGCTTTTAAATCTAATCGATATTTGCAAAAAGGAAATACAGAAATATTTTTTAAAAATTGAGAACGTTAAACAAGTGGTTTTGACATTTCTGCTTTCTTTATTCCATGTAGGAGGACTTCAGGGAGCACTTGCACTTATTTGTTTATTCCTCAAACATTTATCCGATCTCTCCCTGTACCAGCAATGTGCTAGCTCCTGAGATGAATGACTCCCAGTTGGAATGATCCTAATTGAGAAAGGCCTCTAGACACGTAGGCTCTTCCTGCTGAAACCAAGTTCAGAGGAAATTGGCTGTTTTGCTCACTACCATAAACTTGGCACCTGGTACATCAAGTGCTAAAAGACTGCTTGTTAAATGAATGGATAAAACCTGAAGTCTGAGAAATGTAAGTTAATGAGGAGAAGAATCTTATAGATAAAGTACTGGTAAATTTTGAGTGACTCAGTGATGCTGTGAGTTCATCTACTGACTGTCACCCTTCGGCTATGGAGGAGTGACATAACTCTCTGGACCTCTGAAGGGCTTGGACTATACCAGAAATCATCACCCCTGGCTGCACATTAGGGAAAAAAAGTCATGACCTGGGCCCCACACTCCCCAGAAGGAGATCATTCTGTCTTCATCAGTTTGTGAGTCTCTTGGAACTAGAGACTATGAGCCATTCATCTTAGGAGCTAGCACATGGTACATGGTACAGGGACAGATTGGATAAATGTTTGATGAATAAGCAAATAAGTGCAAGTACTCCCTGAAGCCCTCCTACATGGAATAAAGAAAACAGAAATGTCAAAACCACTTGTTTGACATTCTCCATTAGTTAGGTGGAGTCAGATTTTCTGCGAGTGGGGGCAAAACATCAGTGATTTTAGAAAGCTCCCTGAGTGATTTAAATGGCAGTTGCGGGGAAAATCATTGCTCTAGACTGGATGCTTGTCATGGTTATACACAATAACTCCTAGGCCCAAGATATTAGATCTTTTCTTTAGTGTACTATTTCAAAGACAGGGGGAGGGAGACAGCATGAGTCCACTTAAAGTGTAATTATCTTTATCATATTATTATAAATATATATTATAGATATAATTATTTATGTTAATTTATTATATTCATTCAACAAATATGAACTGTCTACAAGGTCCCAGGCATGGTAGTAGGTGGGTTGAGGCACAGGGGGATGAGTGGGGAAGACAAGCTAGAAAAGTATTGAGACTAAGGTCTGTATACGGGGTACTGAGGATGCCTGTTTTTGCTAAAAGGATATAACACAGGATTCCCACTGAGTGTGAAATGTTGGCTGCCCCTTTGCAATCTTTGGCATACTCCATAGCCCTCAAGTGTTTGGTAACTCTTCTTATAAGTCAGCCACTTTGGAAAAACAACTAGTGTTTATTTTCTCAAAACCTTAAGAGCCATCCTTCACTTCCAAGTGAAGTAAATGGTGTGTGCCTGTGATGACCTAGCTTAATCACAGCTGCATATCCCCAGGCATTTCTCATTTTTGAAGACAGTCTTGCTTTTAAATATGCTCCTCTGTTTTTCCTATAAGTACATTGGAATTTGTAAGACCATCTATCCTGGTATTTTTACAAAACTGACCACCATATTCAGATGCCTACAAATTTTTGCTTCTTTTGTCCTTCTTGAAAATATGCTTATTTATTATGGGATGTATGTTGTGGTGATACGTGGGTGGCAGAACTGGGAAGGGATTGTACTGTATGCTGCAATATGGAGGACCACTATGAATTTTATCAAAGTTGGTTTCTTTGAGCTGGGCTTCTATGGTGCCATATATTACTCTAAGACTCTATAAGATGGGCTGGTTTGGGTTCCCCATGTCACCCTGGGACCACATGGAGGCCAAGCTCACTAAGAGGAAGAACCATAAAGGGCAGTCTTTTCAGCCTTCAAACTCAGGTCCAAATTGCCCATACCATCCAGCCTGCTTTTAGCCTCTCAAGCTAGAAGCAGCAATTAGTACATACTAGGCTTAGTTCCCCTATTAGATTACCGATACCTTAATGAATTTCAACATTAGTCCGTATTCAAAACATCTCTGAATTGAAAACCAGTTATGGACTGGGTGCGATGGCACATGCCTGTAATCCTAGCGACTAGGGAAGCTGAGGCAGGAGTATCACAAGTTTGAGGGCAGCCTTGGCAGTTTAGCGAGACCCTATCTCAAAATAAAATGAATAAATAAAAAGGGATTGGGGTGGAGCTCAGTGATAGAGCACCCCTGAGTTAAATCCTCAATAGCACAAACAAAAAACAAACTCTCTCTCACTAAGGTACTATTAGCTTTGTGACGGTGAGAAAATTTCCTTTCCTCTTTTTTATTTTTATTTTTTGGTACTGGGGATTGAACTCAGGGGTACTTAATCACTGAGCCACATCCCCAGCCCTATTTTGTGTTTTATGTAGAGACAGGGTCTCACTGAGTCGCTTAGCGCCTCACTGTTGCTGAGGCTGGCTTTGAACTTGCAATTCTCCTATCTCAGCCTCCCAAAGTGCTGGGATTAAAGGGGTGCGCCACTGCACCTGGTTTTCTTTACCTCTTAACTGTGGTTACATCATCTGGGAATGGCTATTATCATACTATTTCACAAGATTGTAGTGAAATATGAAGGTAGACCATTGAAAATGGAAAGCTGGTGCTTTCCTAAATACCTTACCTGCAATAATCATTTAATCATTTATAATTGATCCACTCTGGGGAGACTTAGGATCCAGACACAGCCTTGACTGCTCAGGAGGACCAGGGAAGCCATTTAACATGGCCGTGGCTCATTTTCCTCACTGCACAATGGGAACAGTAATATGTGTTCAGTGCGGAACACATACGGCCCCTATCAGAGCCACTTGTCCAAGTTTACTTAATCACTGCAGGTTGGGCCAGAATCAGTAAATACTGGGTGCTCATATCCCACTGTGATGGTTGAATTTATGTGCCAACTTGGCTAGACTAAGGCATCCTGTTGTTTGGTTAAACACTAGTCTAGATGTTGCAGTGAAGGTATATGTAAATGTGATTAACATTTACAAGCAGTTGATTTTAAGTAAAGCAGATTACCCTCCATAATATGAGTGTGTCTCACCCCATGGGTTGAAAGCCTAGGAATAAAGACTGAATTTTTCCAAAGAAAAACTCGACCTTGTAGACAGTTCATGTTCTCTCCTGCAAGGATATAGCAAAGAAACCTTGTAGCCTGCAGATCCAGACTGCAGCATCCACCATCAGCTCTCCCCAGATTGATTTCCAGCTGGCTTGTCTGCTCCACGGATTTCAAAGTTGCCAGCCCTCACGATCACATGAACCAACTCCTTACAAATAAACCTCTCGTGCTCCCTCCCTCCCACTATTTTTCCTTCACTCTTCACACCTGCCCCTGTGCTGCCTCTGCCAGTGGCCCTTCTAGCTCCTCCAGTATCTGTGCCTGGTGGAACTTGTGACAGTGACTCTGCCATTTCAACCCCTGTTGACCCCAGAAGAATTGGGGAGCCTTCTCTTCACCCACAGGCGCTCCTAACCAGGCTCCCCCTTCTGGTTTTCACAGCCCCACTGCCTTTGAAGCCCACGCTGTGGGACGATACCAGCCCCTCCTTGTTCTTAGGGGCACCATCCTGCATCCTCCAGCTCACCTCCCATGCTGTTTGAGCATTACGTCATCTGCCCCAGTTTCCTCTTGAACTCTTTGCTGCACCATCATCTTTGCTGGGTTCAGGTGATGGCTCCTGCAGACACAACACAGGCACACATGTGCAATAAACATAAACCTACAATGTGAGAAGTAAACAATGTCAAAAAGCAGGAAAACAAGGAATCGTAAATGCAAGAGTTACATAATTATAAAGGAAGCACCTATATTACCATTGTCTAGGTAAAAAATTAGAATTTTTAAATATTGCCATCTCTACAGAGGTTCCCTTCTGATCATAGTCCCCAGAACTATTCATTATTCTAGTTTGTAAGGATTTTCTTTGTGGTTTTAAGGCCTATTTAGGCATATCTAAGCCATTTTCCTGTGCTTTTTTTGTATAAACGGAATAACATTTTTATGATTTTTAAAAATTTGATGTTTGCATATGTGATCTGTATAAATTTGTGTGTTTTTGTGTCTTCTAAGATTCTTCCACGGTGTTGCAAGCAGTTCTTTTATTTTTTATCTTTTTTTAGTTATTTCATTTTCAATTAAATCTTTCTCTGTATCAATGTTTGGTGAGCTATGGCTTATGGACCAGCAAGTATTTTGTTTTAATATGGCCTGTGAACTAAGAATTATTTTCAAATTTATGAAGTTGCAATAACAAAGAATGTGAGACTATATGTGACCTGAAAGCCTAAAATATTTACTATTTATTTCTTCATAGTAAAAGCTTTCCAACCCTCCACCTATGTGCATATACCCATAATTTCCTTATCTGTTACCTTCTTAATGGGAATTTGAGTGTTCTGAAGTTTTTTGGCTACTGAGGAATATTGCTATGAATATTCTTTTAAAATTAAAAAAAATTGGTACAGGGGATTGAACCCAGGGATACTTAACCACTGAGCCACATCCCCAGCCCTTTTTATTTTGAGACAGGATTTCACTAAGTTGCTTAGGGCCTCGCTAAATTGCTGAGGCTAGCTTTGAACTTGTGATCCTCCTGCCTCAGCCTCCCAAATTTCTGGGTTTACAGGCATGTGCCGCTATGCCTGGCTATGAACATTCTTGTATGTTTTTTGGTGCACATTCATGTGTGTTTCTCTGGGATATGCACTCAGGAATAAAAATTGTATATGCATATATTTAAATATGCATATATCAATATGCATATATTCAAATTTAGTAGATAACCCAAAACAGTTTTCAAAGGCAGTTGTACTGATTGCACTTCCAACTCAGTATATGAGAGTTTCAGTTGCTCTACATCTCCACCCACACTTAGTAATATTAACTTTTTAAGCATTTCTGTTTTTTGCTGTGGTGTTATATCATTGTAGCTATAATTTAGTTATGTCTTTGTAACTAAGATTTATTGGGCATATATATTTCTTCCTTCCCTTTTCTTTTTTGTACTGGTTCAGTTTTCTGTTGCAATGTCTGCTTTTCTTAGCTGGAAGAGTTCTTTATATATATTGGATATGAGTCCTTCATTAGTAATATGTGCCATCTTTTGATGAACAGAATTTATTAATTTCAATGTAGTCTGTGTCCTTTTTAGTAGTTCATTTTCCACTGATTAAGAAAATTCTACTCTGAGATCATAGAGATATTCTCCCATTTTATCTTCTGAAAGCTGTACAGTTTTGCCTTTCACATTAAGGTCTTGAACACACCTAGAATTAATTTCTGTTAACCTGTCTGTATAGCTAACTGGCTTAGCAACACTTATTAAAAAACTGTTCTTTCCCCATGGCTCTGCAGTGTTGCCTCTATCATGTATTAAGTGTTCAAATAATGCAGTTTTCTTTCTGGACTTTATCGTGTTGGTTTATTTGTTGATATATGTACAGTCAATATAGTTTTAAATATTATAGCTTTGTAACAAGTTTTTTCCATATTTTTATTGGTGCACTATAATTATACATAATGGTGGAATTCATTGTTACATATTTGTACATGCATACAGTATAATTTGGTCAATATCATTCCCTGGTATTTTCCTTTCCTTTTCCTCCTCTCTCTCTCTGTGGTCCTTTTCCTCTACACTATTACTCTCCTTTTGATTTTCATGAGATTCCCCCCACCACATTTCTTTTCCTTTTTCCTCTCTAGTGTCCACATATTAAAGAAAACATACAACCCCTGACTTTCTGAGTCTGGCTTATTTTGCCCAATATAGTGTTCTCAAGTTCCATCTGTTGTCCTGCAAAAGACATGATTTTATTCTTCTTTATGATTGAATAAAACTCCATTGTGTATCTATACCAAATTGTCTTTATCAATTCATCCATTGACAGGCACCTAGAATGGTTCCATAGTTTGGCTATTATGAATTGTGCTGCTATAAATATGGGTATGCATGTATCACTGTAGTGTGATGGCTTTAATTCTTTTGGATAAATACTAAGGAGTGGTATAGCTGGGTGATGTGGTGGTACCATTCTGAATCTTTCAAGGAAACTCAATACATAGTGGTCATACTAATTTACAATCCCACCTGTGAGAGCATTCTTGCGTGCATGGCTACTTTGTTTACCAGAACCAGCTGTACCCTGATTTCTGAGAGAAGCCACAGGTGCTGACCATTCCTTGAACTCCCGTGTTCTTGTGGTCTGAGCTTGTTTTGCAGCCTGAGCATTTTCCACACCTGGGTCTGCAGTTCCATGCCTCCTACGCCCCTCGGGGGGTAGGAAAGATATATAAGCCCAGAGTGCTGAAATAAATGAGCTTCGAGCTTCTTTTTCTTTAGAATTGTTGTTGTGTGTTTGTGTTTTTTCATCCACAGCTCGCTTGCCGACTCAGTTTCACTTTGGTCTGGCGCAGGGGCTGGCATCTGGAGGTTCCAGCGAGATCGGAAGAAAGGAAGCAATGCTGATGGACACCCCGGGACCAGCTGGTGAGTAGGGGGTGAATTGTTAGTGCAGGTAAAGATGGTCACTACCCACAGTAGGAAATTGTTGGAAAATCAGATCGAAACTCTGTTGAAGGAAAAGGGTACGGGGCTAAAAAAGAGTACTATAAGGGCCTTCTTAAAGATTATAGAGCAGTCTAGTCCCTGGTTCCTTCATTTGGGAGGTCTCAATGTTCCAGATTGGGAACAGGTCCATGCGGACTTACAGAAAAGGCTACACACAGAGGGGTCACAGTCTTTTCCCATTACCACCTTCTCTGTCTGGAGGCTAATTAAGGACTCTCTTTTAAGTAAAAAGGTTTTGATTCAGGAACAAGTCAGTGAGTTATCTAAGACCTTTGAATCCACCCAAGAAGCAATTTCTACCCAGTCCCTTAAAGAAGTTGAAATGGATAGCGAGGAAGGGAAAGAAGGAGAGGATGAGGAAGAAGATGAGGAATTGCAATTGGAACAGGATATCCAGACATTGCAAGAGAGATTACAGGAGTGGGAATTAAAAAAACAATGTAAGCAGGAACCAAAGTATTATTCAGTGGGAAGACCACCTCCCTTTAATCCAAGACATGAGTCTAGGAGGCCTACTGGTCCTTCGGCGCCTCCAGAGCCTCAATCAGGATGTGTGGTGTTCCCAGTAATAGAAGTGCAAAACCAACAAGGACAGACAGGCAACATCAGCCGTTGGATTTCAAGGATGTAAAAGGTTTGAAGGATGCTATGGTACAATATGGCCCTCATGCACCCTTCACTTTAGCCATTTTTTAATCCTTTTCATCTTTGAATCTCACTCTGTCAGATTGGCAACAATTAACCCGAGCAGTTCTATCCAGAGGTGACTGTCTTATTTGGAAGGGCGAGTATTACGAGCAGTGTAAAGTCATGGCAGCTCGGAATGCTCAGGCCAGCCAAGCCCAGCATAATTTGGTGCATTTTTTTTTATTTTTTAGCTGTAGGTGACAGAATATCTTTATTTTATTTTTATGTGGTGCTGAGGATCGAACCCAGTGCCTTATGCGCGCTAGGCGAGCACGCTACCACTGCGCCATAATCCCAGCCCCAAGCCCAGCATAATTTGGATATGCTAGAAGGAAATGGCCCATATTCCACTATAAATGCACAAATACAGTATACTCCAGGCACGTATGCCCAGATAGCTACTGCAGCTACCAGGGCATGGCAAGCCCTGCCTAATCTTGCAGCTGGGGAAAGTTTATCCAAAGTGATACAGGACCCTTCTGAACCTTTTGCTGATTTTGCAGATAGGTTAATACAACTAGCAGGGAGGATCTTTGGTAGTGTTACAGATGCCATGCCAGTGATTGAACAATTGGCTTATGAAAATGCGTATAAGCATTGCCAAGCAGGCTCTCCGTGGTCACAGGGACAGGAGCTTAAATGACTATATTAGACTATGCAGAGGCATTGATAGCACCCATATCCTAGGACAAGTGCTAGCAGCCGCTATTCATGGACCCAGCAGACCTGACAAAGGTGCTTTGGATGTGGCTGACCGGGACACATTAAAAAGAACTGTCCCTCTTCAAGCTCCGGAGCAGCTCGAAATAGGGCCTCTGCGGCCCCGGGCATTTGTCCTAAGTGTCAAAAGGGATATCATTGGGCTAATGAGTGCAGATCCAAGAATGATCGTTTTGGCAACCCTGTTCAGGGAAATGGGCTTTGGGGCCAGTCTTGGGCCCCGACCCAAGCACCCAGAGTTTACGGGGCTATGGCGCCTCCACATCCAACTCCCATTCAATTTCTGCCGCAACGTCAAAATCTGTTTGCGTCTGCTATGTCCTCCGAACAGAGCCCCATACAGCAGGATTTGACCTCTGCACCGCAGCAAGAATAGTTCTTACACCCCAAATGGGACCCCAAGCACTGCCTACAGGAGTGTATGGGCCTCTCCCTCATGATATTTTAAGTTTAATTTTGCCTAGAGCTAGTGCTACTCTGCAAGGGTTGCACGTCACTCCCAGAGTCATCTGTTCTGATAATGAGTCTGAAATAAAAATTCTTGCATCAGCAACCTCGGGAGTCATTACCATACCCCAAGGGGAAAGGGTTGCACAATTAGTTTTGGTGCCCTCACATTCACAGGGAATCTGTCATAGTCACAGTAGAGGCATTGGATCTTCTGGTGCCCCTTGCATATTTTCAACCTCTACCTTAGGTATTAGGCCTAGGCTAACATTAACAATATATGATAGGAGATTCGAGGGACTATTAGATACAAGGGCCGATGTTTCTGTCATATCTCAAAATCAGTGGCCACCAAAGTGGCCTACTCAAAGGGTTGCAACAACTTTGCAAGGTTTAGGTTATAATTCCAATCCATTACAAAGCTCCAGGTTTATCCCTTGGAAAGATGCTGAAGGGCATAACAGACCCTTTCAGCCTTACATCCTTTCTGATCTGCCTGTTAATTTATGGGGTAGAGACATTTTGTCTGTCATGCGGGCTGTGCTAACCGCGCAGCCGGTCCAACAAACTATTACAGAACAAGGATATGTTCCAGACAAGACAGTGATGAGGATGATGGAAAGGCAGGGATATGAGCTGGGATGGGGTATAGGAAAAAGATCCCAGGGTAGAACGGCTCCCCTCACTGCTGAGGATGATATAATAAGACTTGGTAAGGATAGAACAGGACTGGGAAATTTTTAATAAGGGCTACTGCAGCAACAGCCTCAAAAATAGACCCTATACCCATTTGATGGAAAACAGATGATCCTGTGTGGGTAGAGCAGTGGCCCTTAACTAAGGAAAAATTTGAGGCTGCTCAGTCCCTGGTGAAAGAACAATTAAAAGCAGGACATTTAGTTCCATCAACATCCCCCTATTTTTGTCATTAAAAAGAAGTCTGGAAAATGGAGACTTTTACAGGATCTGAGGGCTGTTAATAAGGTGATGCAAATTATGGGACCCATTCAACCAGGGTTACCTGTACCTACAGCAATCCCGAAAGATTGGCATTTATTGGTGATTGATTTAAAGGACTTTTTTCCATATTCCTTTACACAGCAATGATCGTGAGAAGTTTGCTTTTATCTTACCACAGACTAATTTGAAGAGAACTTCCTTGTGGTATCAATGGACAGTATTGCTGCAGGGCATGGCTAACAGTCCTACAGTTTGTCAAATGTATGTGTCTGCAGCTATACAACCAGTTAGAGACAGATATCCAGATGTATATGTTATTCATTATATGGATGACATTGTTAGCTGCCTCAAATGAAAAATTACTATTACAAGCTTTTGGGGATCTTTCCACATTCTTACAAAAGGCTAATTTAATCATTGCACCAGAAAAGTTTCAAAAGATGCCTCCTTATTCTTATCTAGGTCACATCATAAACTCCTCTGGCGTAAAACCCCAAAAGACACAAATTAGAAAAGATCAACTTGGCACTCTTAATGACTTTCAAAAACTTCTAGGGGATATTAATTGGCTGAGGCCATCATTAAAGCTTTCTACAGGTCACCTACAGCCTCTTTTTAATATTCTAAAGGGTGATTCTAATCCTAACTCTAGTAGAACTTTGAGGCGGCCCACTCTGTGCTGCAAGTAGTAGAGCAGGCTATTGAAAAGGCACATTTGTCCTGCATTGACTGTACTCGGCCACTATTATTGATAATTTTTCCATGTACATATTCTCCGACGGGAGTGTTTTGGCAAATTGCTCCCATCTTGTGGGTTCATTTAGGAACTTCCCCTACAGCTCACGTGGAATCTTATCTAATAGCTGTGAGTAGGCTCATCCAAAAGGGTCTAAAGATGTCTGTTCAAACCTTTGGCAAAGAACCAGATACTATTGTACAGGCTTATACAGATGAACAGGTTCAAATATTAGCTGCTAATACCAATGAATGGGCCATTCCTCTATGCATTTCTAGCAGCACAATTGACACTCATTATCCCTCTGAGAAACTGTGTCAGTTTAAATCACATCCTGTTGTTTTTCCAAAAATAGTGAAGACCATTCCTATCCCCGAAGCATGTACAGTCTTTACTGATGGGTCATCTAATGGTATTATATCAGTGTACTCTTCAGGCAAAAGTATCACCCAACGATTTCATCCAGGGTCTGCCCAGAAAATCAAACTTCAAGCATTGACCCTGGCACTTGAGATGTTTACCTGTGAGCCTATTAATATTTATACTGACAGTGTGTACATTTCCAAAATCATTCCTTCCCTGGAGACAGCAGGTTTTATTTCTTCTGGGTCCTCTGTTCAAGACTTATTGAGAACTATTCAAGGCTTGATTTGGGAATGCAAACATCCCTTTTTTATTATACATATTAGGGCTCACATGAGTCTTCCTGGCCCCTTATCTGAGGGTAATGCTCTGGCAGACTCACATACGTGCATTGTGGGTACCACGCTGGAGCAAGCCCAAAAATTTCATAACAAATTTCACTGTAATGCCCAATCCCTCAAACACCATACAGGTATAACTAAGGAACAAGCAGTGCAAATTACTACTACCTGCCCTAATTGTGCCCCTTTCATTCATCTTCCCCATTACGGGGTTAATCCAAAAGGGCTGATGGCTAATGATATATGGCAGATGGATGTCACGCATGTGCTGAGTTTTGGAAAATTGCAATATGTTCATGTTACCATAGATACCTTTTCAGGGCTTATATTCGCATCTGCTCACTTGGGAGAAAAGATTAAGGATGTCAAAGCGCACTGTTTACAGGCCTTTGCTTACATGGGAGTTCCTAAAACCTTTAAAACCTTAAAAACTGATAAAGGTCTGGCCTACATGTCTGTGAGTTTTCAATCCTTCTACACGGATTATGACATTAAATTAGTACATGGCATTCTATACAATCCACAAGGCCAAGCTATTGTGGAACAGGCAAATCAAGTTCTGAAGACCTATCTTCCTAAAACAAAGGAGGGGGAATTCACCTCCCCTCATGGATGCCTTGCCCATGTTCTCTATATTTTAAACTTTCTGACTGTGGATGCTCAGGGCAATTCTGCGGCTGTTCGACATTGGAACCCTCCTCAGGTGACACAAAAGATAGTGAAATGGAAGGATCTAAGGACAGGAGTATGGCGTGATCCTAATCCTGTAATTTCTCAAGCCCAAGGGTCTGTCTGTGTCTATCCCCATGATGCAGACACTCCTGTTTGGGTCCCTGACAGATGTGTCACGGAAGTTATAACCTAAGAATCAGTCCAGGAGCTTCTTCCCTCCTGGGAAGCCTTTCTTTGTGTTTTATAGAATCTGATAACGCTGGTGAAGACCTATTGAAGAGCTCGTGAGTATTCCTTGGAGAATTCCCTTTCTAGTCATCATGAAGCTCCTGATTTTTATACTACTGACTTCTTCATGCCTGGGTAACGTTATTGGGGCCTGGTAAGGTGGCCACCTGTCTTGATGCAAGAATGGCCTGTGGAACCTTCACTATATTACAAGTTACAGCCCTAAATAATACCAAGGTCAAACTGCTGGATTCAGGGGCAGTGTCAGGTTTGTTCCAACAGATTGGTATGATGCTGTACAAATGGGCTGGAACTGTTGCTCTGGTTGGACTGCTCATGCTGTTAATACTGCTCATGATATGCTGTGGCTGTAGGGTACTTTGATCTATGAGGCGTCAACAGCATGCACAATACCAAGCCATGGTAGCGCTCTGCTCTCTCATGACAATCCCTCTGCCCAAGTGTGGCTGGGCATTGCGCACTCCTAGGAAGCCAATGACGAGTAAGACGGGGAAGAAGACTTGAGCAACCTAAGACAGGGCTATGGTGGTTAACATCCACGCCGTAGACCCGATGATGGGTAAGCCATGTTCTTTGGTCCTTGCAACCTAAGACAGGCTCTAGGAAAAGAGGGGGGGAATTGTGAGAGCATTCTTGTGTGCATGGCTACTTTGTTTACCAGAGTACCAAGCTGTACTCTGATTTCTGAGAGAAGCCACAGGTGCTGACCATTCCTTGAACTCCCGTGTTCTTGTGGTCTGAGCTTGTTTTGCGGCCTGAGCATTTTCCACACCTGGGTCTGCAGTTCCAGGCCTCCCACACCCCTTGGGGGGTAGGAAAGATATATAAGCCCAGAGTGCTGAAATAAACGAGCTTCGAGCTTCTTTTTCTTCAGAATTGTTGTTATGTGTGATTTTTTTCATCCACGGCTCGCTTGCCGACTCGGTTTCACTTTGGTCCGGCACAGGCGCTGGCACCCACCCACAGTGAAATGTGTTCCTTTTTCTCTACATCCTCTCCAGCATTTATTATTATTTATTATTATTTGTATTCTTGTAGGCTGCCATTCTGACTGGAGTGAAATGAAATTTTCAATTTGTATTTCCCTAATTGCTAAAT
The DNA here is from genome assembly GCA_004024805.1 of Geosciurus inauris. Lineage (NCBI taxonomy): Eukaryota > Metazoa > Chordata > Mammalia > Rodentia > Sciuridae > Geosciurus > Geosciurus inauris. Next base: position 9,069 of record PVHX01000932.1, on the reverse strand, counting down.
GATAAACATTTTTTTCATATATCTGTTGGCTATTTGTATTTCTTCTTTTGAGAAGTGTCTGTTTAATTCATTTTCCTATTTGTTAATTGATTTTTTTTTTGATGTTTAGTTTTTTTGAGTTCTTCACAGTCTAGATATTAATGCTATATCAGAAGAGTAGCTAGCAAACATTTCCTCCCACTTAGTAGGTTCTCTCTTCACATTGTTTTCCTTTGCTCTGCAGAAGCTTTTTAATTTCATGCCATCCCATTTGTTAACTCTTGGCATTATTTCCTGAGCTTCAGGAGTCATATTGAGAAAGTTACTGCCTGTGCGTATATGCTGAAACGTAAACCCTATGTTTTCTTCTAGGAGTTGCATAGTTTCTGTTCTAATTCCTACGTCTTTGATCCATTTTGAGTTGATTTTTGTGAAGAGTGAGTTTGTCTGGTCTCATTCTTCTACATGTGGATAACTTGTTCTCCTAGTACCATTTGTTTCAAAGGCTGTCTTTTTTCCAGTGTATGTTTTAGGCACTTTGTGAAGGATCAGATATGATTGCATCTGTGGGAGTTTGTCTCTTTGTCTTCCATTCTGTTATCTTTGATCTTTGTGTCTGTTTTTATGCCAGTACCAGGCATTTTTTGTTCTTATAGCTCTGTACTATAATTTGGAGTCAGGTATTGTGATGCCTCCAGCATTGCTTTTTTTTTAAATTAAAATTGCTTTGACTATTCTGGGTCTTTTATTCTTCCAAATGAACTTTAGGACTTTTGTTGTTGTTGTTCAATGAAGAATGCCATTGGTATTTTGATGAGGCTTGCATTGGATCTGTAGATTTCTTTTGGTAATAGGGTCATTTTAAAAAATGTGCTTCTGCCTATCCAAGAACAGGGGAATTCTTTCCATCGTCGTCTTCAATTTCTTTCTTCGATGTTCTATAGTTTTCATTGTTAAGGTCTTTCAGCTACTTGGTAAGATTTATTTTTTAGTAGCTATTTTTAGGCTGTTATCAATGGGATTCTTTTCCTGATTTCATTTTCAGCAGATTCATTATTGGCATATAGAAAAGCTATTTGACTTTTGTATATCAATTTTGTAACCTGCTTCTTTGGTATTTGTTCATTAGCTCTAGTCATCCTCTGGTGGAGTTTTTGGATCTTCTAAAATGAAGGATCATATTATCTGTAAAGAGTGATAATTTGACTTATTTCTTTCCTATTTTTATCCCTTTTGTTTGTGCTCTTAATTGCTCTGGCTAGAATTTCTAGTAATATTTTGAATAGGAGTGGTAAGAGTAGACATTCTTTGTCTTGTTCTGAATTTTAAAAGAAATGCTTTCAGTTTTCCCCCACTATCATGTTGAGTTTGTTTTGTCATATATAGCATTAATGATAGTGAGGAAAGTCTTTTCTCTCCCTAGTTTCTTCAGTGTTTTTATCTTGAATGGGTGCTGAATTTTGTTGAAGGTTTTCTCTGCATCTATTGAGATGACTATGTGATTTTTTTCCCCCTTAATTCTACTTGTGTGATCAATTATGCAAATGGATTTGCGTATGTTAAACCATCCCTGCATCTCTGTAATAAAACCACATTGGTCATGATGTATAATCTTAATATGTTGTTGAACACACTTTACCAATGCATTTTTGCATCTAAGTTCATCAGGGATATTGTCTGTAGTTTTCTTTCTTGTTTTTCTTTCCTTTTTTTTTAAGAAATAAGTAAGCCTTTATTTCCTTGTTTTGTATATAAAGCTGAGTTTTTGCTTTTTGGTGATTAGTCAAAGAGACCAAATCCCATATCCTCGTCCGACTCCTCTGATTCTTCCTTGGCTTCAACCTTTGCTGGGGCCGCAGCAGCAGCAGGAACAGCAGTAGTAGCAGCAGCCACAAATGCAGATGGATCAGCCAAGAAGGCCTTGATCTTCTCAGCAAGTGGGAAGGTATACTCAGTCTCCACAGACAAAGCCAGGACTCTCTTGTACCCATTGATGATAGAATGGGGTACTGATGCAACAGTTGGATAACCAATCTGCAGACAAACACTAGCAACATTGCGGACACCCTCCAGGAAACGAGAATGCAGAGTCTCCACTTTGATGTCAAGCACTTCAGGGTTGTAGATGCTGCCATTGTCAAACACCTGTTGGATGATCAGCCCAAAGGAGAAGGGGGATATGTTCAGCATGTTCAACGGAGTGGCTTCACTGGTTCCCACTTTGTCTCCAGTCTTTATCAGCTGCATATCACTCAGGATTTCAATGGTGCCCCTAGAGATTTTAGTGGTAATGCCTAAAGCCTGGAAGAAGGAAGTCTTCTCGGGCCCCAGACCAGTGTTCTGGGCTGGTACAGTGACTTCACATGGTGCAATGACACCAGCACGGGCAGCAGCTGGAACCTCATTGGAGAGCAGCGTGTCCCTGATCTCAGTGCGGTCCTCCTTGGTGAACACAAAGCCCACATTCCCCCTGATATGAAACAACAGTTTCTCCAGAGCTGGGTTGTTTTCCAGATGCCCTCGAATGGCCTTGCGCATCATGGTGTTCTTGCCCATCAGCACCACAGCCTTCCCTCTGAGGGACATGCGGATCTGCTGCATCTGCTTGGAGCACACATTGTCTGCTCCCACAATAAAGCATTTTGGATAGTTATCCAAAAGTTGGATGATCTTAAGGAAGTAGTTGGACTTCCAGGTTGCCCTGTCTTCCGTGGGCATCACGGCAGTGCGTCAGGGATTGCCACGCAGGGTTTAAAGACGATGTCAGTCCCACGAGGACGCCTGGCAAGAGAAGGCTTGTCTGTAGTTTTCTTACTATAATGTGTCCTTATCTGGTTTTGATATTAAGGTGATACTGGCTTCATAGAATGAATTTGAGAGTGTTTCATTGCTTTAGGTTTCATGGAATAATTTGAGGAACATTTAGCATTAGTTATTCTTTAAAAGGCTGGTGAATTCAGCTGAAAATCTGCCTGGTCTTAGTCTTTGCTGAAGGTTTTTATGACTGCTTCTATCACATTGCTAGGTATTGGTCTGTTTAGGTTTTCTATGTCCTCTTGATTAGATTTTGTCAGGTCATGTATCTAGAAATGCATCCATTTCTTCTAGGTTTTCCAACTTATTGGAGTATAAGTTTTCAAAATAGTTCCTAATGTTCCTCTGGATTTCTGTGATGTCTGTGGTGGTTCCTTTTTCAATTCTAATTTTATTAAATTTGGGTCTTCACTCTGTTTCTTTTGGTTGGTTTGGCTAAGGGTTTATTGATCTTGTTTATCATTTCAAAGAACCAACTCTGCATTTCATTTATCCATTTTATTTTTCTTTTTATCTACTCTATTTCATTGATTTTTGGCTCTGATCTTAATTATTCCCTTCCTTCTACTGGATTTGTAATTGGTTCTTTTTTTCAAGGGTCATGACATGCATATTTAGGTTGCTTATTTGGGTTCTTTCCAATTTTATTATGCAGGCACTCATAGCTACAAATTTTCCTTTTAGAACCATGTTTGTGATGTCCCAGAGGTTCTAGTACATTGTATGACTATCCTCATTTAAATCTAAGAATTTGAAAATTTCTCCTCTAAGTTTTTCTATCATCCATTTATCATTTAAAAATGTATTATTCAATCTCCATGTGTTTAGTTTCTATAGTTTTTCCATGTGTTTTGATTTCTCATTTCATTCCATTATGACTGGACAAGATGCAAGGAATTATCTTTTCATTGTATTTGATAAGGGTTGCTTTGTGGCCTAAAATGTGTTCTATTTTAGAAAAAGTTCATGAGCAGTTGAGAAGAAAGTGAATTTGGCTGTTGTTGGATGAAATATTCTATAGATATCTGTTAAATTTATTTGATTTTGATATTTTAGATCTGAAGAGTCTTTGAGTTTCTGTCTAGATGACCTATCTATTGGTAAGAGAGGTATGTTGAGATCACTGGGTATTATTGTGATTGGGGTCTATCTAAGTCCATCTACATCTGTTCATTTAATGAGGTGCACCAATGTTTGGGGTATAAATATTTACTGTCATTATATTTTCTTGCTGAATTGTTCCTTTTACCAGTAAGAAGTGACTTTCCTTGTGTCTTGTGATGAATTTTGGTTTGAAGTCTGCTCTGTCAAATATGATTGTTTTTGGGCTCCATTTGTGTGATATATCTATTTCTATCCTTTCACTTTTCCCTGTAGCAATCTTTGCTTGTAAGATGAGTCTTTTGCAAAAATACCAGTTTTGGGGTCTTATTTTAAATCATTCTGCCATTCTATGTTTTTTTCAATCAGAGTTGAGACCATTTATATTCAACTTTATTATAGAGAGATGTTTATTAATTCCTGCCATTTCAATTTATTTCTAATGTTTAATTTGGTCCTATTTGTTTAGTTACTCCTTAAATTAAATTTGTCTTTTTGCAAGCTCTGGGGTTTGTTTTCAGTTTCTACTGTGTGTAGCATTAAAATATTTTCTGTAGTGCCTGCTTAGTAGCCATGCACTCTTTAAGTTTTGTGAAAGGTTTTTATTCTTTGATTCTGAAGGGTAGTTTTGCTCAATATAGCAATCTTGGTTGGCAGTTATTTTCTTTCAGAGCTTGGAATACATCATTCCAATACCTCCTGGCCTTTAGAGTTTTTTTCTGAGAAATCAAAGTGATTCAGATTGGCTTGCCTCTAAATATGATCAGATGTTTTTCTCTTGAGGTTTTTAAAATTTCTATCCTTTTTCTTTTTTGGTACCAGGGATTGAAGCCAGGGGCTCTTAACCACTGAGCTACATCCCCAGCCCTTTTTATGTTTTTATTTTTGAGACAGAGTCTCACTAAGTTGCTTAAGGGCCTCCCTAAGTTGCTGAGGCTTGGCTTTAAACTTGCAATAATCCTGCCTAAGCCTCCTGAGCTGCTGGGATTACAGGTGTGCAACACTATGTCCAGTTCTATTCTTTTTCTGTATGTTAGGCCTTTTAATTATAATGTGTCATGGAGAGGTTCTCTTTTGAACTTGTCTGTTTGAGACTCTGAATGTCTCTTATATCTGAATGTCCATATCATTTTCAAGGTTTGGAAAATTTTCTGTTATTATTTCCCTGAAGAGGTTATTTGTATCATTAGCCTGCATCTCACAACTCTCATTGATTCAAGTGATTCTTATATTTGGTTTCTTAATGCTGCCCAAGAATTCTTGTACATTCTGATCTTGATTACTTTTTTTTTCTTTAATACTGTCTGAAGGCCAGCCCCTTTGTTATCCAGTTCTGAGATTCTGGCTTGAGCATGGTCTACTGTATTAGGAAGACTTTCAACTGAATTTTTAAGAATTTGTCTTTTATTTCCAAGATTTTTATTTGATTCTTTTTCAATATTTCTTTCTCCTTATTGAATTTCTCATTTGTATTCTATACTGACTTTTAAAATTTATTCAATTATTTTTCTGTTTTCTTGGAATTCATTGATCATTTTTATAACCATTCTTTTAAATTATTTACCTGTTATTTCATCCATTTCAGTATCTTTGGAGTCAATTGCTGGTGAATTATGAACTTTAGGAGGTATCATTTTATTTTTTCATATGTCTTATATTTTTGTGTTGGGTTTTATGCATCTATTGGGATGGGTTTCTCTTCCACTCTTTTTTGTGGGCCTTTTTAAGTTCCAGTCTTATTTTGACAAAGTGTATTTATATATCAATTTGTTGTGAAATATATATATTCACAAATATTTTATATACACATATATATATTTTCCAATATATTTCTGAGTGGATTCTGTAGTATAATTTCCTTGGTAGTTCATTGGTGATTATTAGTGTATTTTGATACAGTGTATATTGTGTCAGAACTTGAGGATTCTATTTTCCTTGTAGGTCTCAAGAGTGGGGTCCTTCCTATAAATTGTGTTGTATAAACAGGGTATGTGGGGTAGAACCTCCACAACTGCTCTTCTTCACTTAACAACTCTGTATATTCTAAAGGGGTATGGGAATGATCTAGATTGAGACCCATCTTAGGTGTGTCCCTAGTCTTTGTGTTCATTTTGTTTTTTGCTGTAAGAGTGGATGTTTATTTAGTGGAACCTGAAGGCCTCCCCTGCCTTGCCCTTTCCATTTGGGGCCTGATCATTAGTTTGGAGTTTTTATACCCTCTGTGGTGAATCAGCACCATTGTCACTGCTGCTGGTTTGGTGCCAATGTAGTTTCTTGTCCTTTGTCCAATGCACCAGTCTGGGTCTCTGTCTGAAATTGGATTTCAGTGCATTCCCTCTTTCACCCACCTCTGAGAAGTCGTGCTTCCATTGCTTGAATCCAAAGCTACAGAGCAACTGGAAATGCAGCTTAGTAGAAACAGAGTTGAATGCTGGTGGCCAGCAATTGAGGGAATGAGGGTATGGTGAAGATGGTCCAAGGCTAGGACCTAAGTAAATTTAATACCTAGAACTTCCACCAGGTGGTGCTGCAAGACTGCCTAGTGGAGGTTAAGACCCACATGGAAACAAGGAGTGGAAATGGGTGATTTTTCGCTTAAAAGAAGACAAAGGGAGAGGGAGAAGGAAAAAAAAATCATGGCATTCATTTACAACTGAGCAGTAGCATGAGACCATCTGTGGTGTTTCATTTAGACATTTAAATGTCTAATATTGAAACTGTACCATTAAATAGCAACTCATTCCTCCTTCCCCAGCTCCTGGCAACCACATTCTGTTTTCTGCCTCTGAATTTGCGGCCCACCCTAACTGGAAACTGTCAAAGGAGCTAAGATATAGACATGCTTTTATGTTAGCTTCATTTTGCCACAATTTAAAAAAGAATTTTAGACTGAAGTTACCTTGAAAAATATAGTACAATGAGCACTTACATGTTCTGCCCTTAGACTCATCAATTGTTTTGCTTCATCCACTCCAAATATTTGTTTAGAAAATGCTGGAAAAGAAGTTGTAGACACCATAATACTTTCTACTTGATAATTTCTAGACACTATCTCTTAAAAAAAAAGAGAATCTTCTCTATGACATCATATACAAGAAATATACTGATATAGGTATAATAATAGTACTATTACCTAATCTATAATCCATATTCAGAGTTTCCCAATTATTTTAATAATGATCCTAATACTATAGGGCAGACCAATTTTATTTAGCTAAATTTGAATACTTTATGTAATACATTGTTTAAGGGAATGAGTGGCTCAGGGAAACAGTACACAGTAAAGGGAGACAGTAATCAAAATCAGTGTTGCACTAAACCATTAAGTACCATGGAGCTAGGAGAAAGCTGGAAAAAGAGTTTGCATGTGGATAGGAGAGAAAGCTGCCATTCTAATATAGGTGGTCAGGAATGTCTGACAGCAACAGAGACTGAGCGAAGGATGGGAGCCCAGGGAGCCAGCTATGTGGTTCTCTGGGGCATGAGCTCTCAGGAAGAGGAAACAGGACAAGGCCCTGAGGTGGGAGCAGGACTTACCAGTGTGAAGAATAGCAAGATGGCCAAGTGAGGGGAGGAGGCCAGAATGGAAGGGCCGGGTCAAGTACAACTAGCTCTGGGTTCTGGCTCGAATCAGGGTGTAGGGATTGGAGGGAGGACCTCTGAGGGGGTCTGGAGCATGCATTAACAGGATCACTCTGGCAGCCCATTGAGCACAGGCTGAAGGGTGCAAGGATGAAATCTGGGGAACATTAGGAAACTGTGACAAAAATCCAGGAGATAGATGGTGGTGGCTAGCACAGGTGGAATGGCAGAGTGAAGAGGCAGTCTGATACTAGATGTGTTTTGAAGTTAGAGCCAATAGGAATTGTTGAAGGCTTGGATGTATGTGTGGGGGTGGGGTAGGGGGAGGAAAGTGATATAGAGCCCAGGGTGGCTCTAAGGCTTTTGGGCTGAGCAAGTGGAAGCATGGAGTAGACAGGTCATGAGATGGGGAAGACTGGAAAAAGCAGGTTTGTCTTAACCCATTTAATTCTCACAACCTCAGGAGGTAGGCATGACCATCATCCACGCTTTACTGATGAGGGAAATGAAGCACAAAGAGGTCAAATAACTTGCTTGAAACCACATAGCTAGTAAGTGGCAGAGTTGGTATTAAACCCAGATCATCTGGTTCTCTTAATCACTGTGTGATGTTGCCTCTTGGATATTTAGCTCTTTATAAGAAACTCTGTAGACATTTTTCTTTCTCTTCTCTTTCCATCCCTCCATTCTTCCTTCCTTCCTATTCCTCCTTCCTTCCGTCCTTGTCCCTCTTTCCATCCTTAACCTTTGCATACAGGCCCAGTACAAGGCTTATGCCAAGAACACAGTTTACATAGTCCCTCAAGGAAACCTGCTTTCTCCCGTGGTGGTCATCCTCAGGATGACCCGTCCATTTTCACTTTGACATTCTTCCTTGGCAATCCCACCCTCACTGGAGGATCACCTACAGCTATCCACCCCTAAATTTCCATCTGTGTTCCACATTCTGACCTTTGGACCCCAAACCCCAAAGCCTATTATGCATCCTCTCTTGGATGTTCTGCGAGCATGTCTAAACCAACACCCTCAGCCCCCCGAGTCCAGCAGCTTATCACCCTGCATCATCATGTTCTGAAAATACAGGCGTGATTGTATTTTTCCACAGCCCACACCTCTCTAAGAGTGCTCCTCTATAACATTCCTTTTTTCGGCTCAGGTTTCTCACTTCTCGGTGCTGGGCATCATCCATACAGAACTCCTTGCTGTTCCTCACACTTAGGGTCTCTCACCTCTGGATCCCACGCATGCTGCTAGCTCTAGCTAAAAGGAGAGATAACATGCTTTCTTTCCCATCAAGGGCATGGTTTACTCATGCTTTTTTCCCCATATTCCCATAACTAGGTTAGATATCCCTGCCAAGTGCTCTGTGGTATGGGCAATGAGGCAACAGGACAAGAGGCAAGGGGGAGATATTTTGGGAAGATGGAGTCCTGGTCACAAGAAGGAGCTGCTGTGCAGAACCTTGGTGGGAACCCAGGGCAACTGGGTTCTAAGATAACTTAAGATGGGCCCCCAATGTCCCATCCATCACTGGCCACCCTTATCCTAAGAAACAATGTGCAAATTGGGAAGCTGTTTTACTTTTATGCCTTC
>PVHX01000931.1:0-241478 GCA_004024805.1 Geosciurus inauris | reverse complement strand
GAAGATGAATTAAGCCACTCGGCAAGGCTTTATTGGAAGGCGAGCCCTCGGACCATTTCCCCGTCCATCAGAGCGGGTCAGGAGAAATGGCCCCGGAGATTCCGTGCTTAGAGAATTTCAAGAAAACCCGGTCAGGAAGGGGAGGGGTTGGGTACAGGAAGAGAAGGCCATAGTCCTTCCTGATGGGTCAGGAAAACTCACTGATTGACAGGAGGCGTGTCCACTAGTTATGTCACATCTGGCTTGCAGCTCTGACCAGCTTCCTTATTTGGGCATCTTGGACCCTGACCAAACCTGACAATTACTGCACCAAGCACCAGTGACTTTGATATGCATTTTACTTAATCCTCAACAAAATGCAGTTAGATATTTGACCTCCTCTTTGCATTGGATGAAAATGGCTCAATGAGATTGAGTCACCAGAAATCTCCGAGTGAATGCAGAATTCAAACCAAGGCCTATCTGGCTCCAAAGTTTGTTGTTTGTTACCACCCTTCTAATGCTTATTAATGACTGAAATAATCATCCTTGCCATCAGGGCTGACCTTAAAAAGTTAAATGATTCCTCATTTCAATTGCATTGGTTTTAATAGCAGCTAACAATTGTTGGGATGTTACTGTATGTTTTATGATCTATTGTTTCATTTCCTTTTCCTGGCACCATTATGAAACAGCCACATTCCTACTTAGGCTGAGTTATGCTTTGGTAATAAGCCACTTCTAAATTTCGGTGGCTTCCAGTCCCAGAGGTTTAATTCTCATTCACTTTTCAAGTTTGGTATTTTTTTTTCCCTGAGTCCTCTGCAGTAGGAACAATTCCTGTCTAGGGTGTTCCTGGGGTTACAGCAGAGGGAGAAAGGTGGTTCCTGAAGCTTCTGCTTGGAAGCAACATAGAGCATGTCCATGCTCATCCCATGGCCAAATCAAGTCAGTGACCAACCTGACATCAAAAGGGCAAGGGATAATCCTCTCATAAAGAAGCAGCTGATATTTGGGTAATAGAGTCTACTACAATTAGTATCCTCATTGGGCAGATGAGGAAACTGAGGCATAGAGAGGGTGAGTACTTTACATATGTTCCCCCAGCTAGTTAGAGATGGGTAAATGGGACCCTGGGAAGAGATGCACAGGCTCAGTGGTCATTCAGGAAATATTATTTTATTTCCATTTCTACTTTTGTTGTATTGAGACACTTTATTCTGTGTCATGTTTAGTTGTTTTTTATGAAACAAGTATTATTGAAATGCAGTGTATGTATAAGTTTGCAAAATGAAGAAAACTTGAAAGGAAATTTTTGGTATTTTCTATTTTAGTTTGCTGAATGGTAAAACTAGTTACCTTTTCCTTTCCTGCTATAAATTTGGTTTGTGCTCCCCAAAAACATTTTGCCTGAGGACTCAGTATGTCTGGATTGTCCATGCATTAAGATTTAAACCAGGGGCTGGGATTGTAGCTCAGTGGTAGAGCACTTGCCTCGCATGCGTGAGGTCCTGGGTTCGATCCTCAGCACCACATACAAAGCAATAAAATAAAGACATTGTGTCCATCTACAACTAAAAAAATTTAAAAAAAAAAAGATTTAAACCAACTGAGTCTTATTCAGTGCAACCTAGGCTTGGGAGCCATATCCTAGGAGACACATCCCCTGTCTCTGCCGCTTGTTAGCTGTGTGATCTGGGACAAGACTTTTGACAACTCTAAGCTTGAGAACACAGACAGGATGAGATAGCAATAAATACCTTATTCAGGTAGTTTTTTTATGATTTAATGATATATTTAAAGTGTTTAATAAAGTTCCCAGACCATGATTGGACATAAAATAAATGGTAGTTACTCATATTAATTTTTATATTTGGTCAGGAAAAGTTTTTTCTGGAAGTTATAGTTAAAAAAAAACTACATACTAAGCCGGGCGTGGAGGCGCATGCCTAGTAATCCCAGCACTTAGGGAGGCGGAGACAGGAGAATCGCGAGTTCAAAGCCAGCCTCAGCGACGGCGAGGTGCTAAGCAACCCAGTGAGACCCTGTCTCTGCATAAAACACAAAATAGGGCTGGGGATGTGGCTCGGTGGTCGAGTGCCCCTGAGTTCAATCCCCAGTACCAAAAAAAAAAAAAAAAAAAAAAACCTGCATACTATGCGTCATAACTTACACTTTTGTTCCATACAACATCTTTGAGAGACGATGTACTAAATTCAAGTCTATTTCGATTTTCTTTACAGGTGCAGATGCAAAAAGGACTGTTCACGAGTTTATTAATGACCAGAGAGACAGGTTTCTACTTGAGGTAGTAAAAATAATTTATTTCTCCCAGGAGCCAAATGGAAGACTTCTTGCATAGTGTTGCTAAATGTTTACCTTCAATACCTTGCATTTTTCCATTACGTGTTATGCATCTATTGGCCAAATAGATCAGTTTATTTCTATGTTCATTCATTTGAAAAAAATGTTTGTAGAGTGCTACTGTGTGCCCAGCAGTGAGGTCTGCCATCCAAGAAGTCTGGAAGCCTTCCAGCTTTGGCTCTACCCACTTTTGCCAGAAGAAAGTGCCAGGTTCCCGTTGGAAAATTTTTTAATAAAAATAACAGAGGCCTCTATCCTACCACCAAAAAACCTTTAGCTAGCAGGCTATGTAACTGAAAACATGATTATTTAATATCGTCCTATGCATATTCATTTACCATCAATAAAGCGGAGACACCGAGCACTGAACAATGGAGGCGTAATCACAAAAGAAATTCATTGAATGCAGTTGACACTGCAGTTGTCAAGTATCTAATCATCTAGAGAAGATCATCTGCCTCTTTTAAAGTCTTTGATGTGAATGAGTAAATGAAAACGTGCTTGACTTTTCATAACTTCATGTCACACATTTTGGAACATAAATCACTTGACTGCCAGCTGCAGGCAACATGAAAGGTCTCACTTAAAGTTTTAAACATAACCTGATGCCTTTGTTTGTTAAATATTACTTTCTGGTGTGATTTGGACCTTTATCATACAATACTATTGACATAACTGACATCCGAGGTAATTTAAGGTGGTGGTTGATAGATTTGCTAGAATTACAGGGCGTTTGTATTAAATGTGCCTCATTCCATTTCTTTACTATCTCCTTCCTTCCCCTACTTGCATGTAGTTTAAAAAAAATATATTTTACCCAAAGAAAGTCTGGCTTTGCTCTTGACTTACAGTGATTATAAGGATGTCTGTCTTTAAGGTGAGGCAAGCCACATCTGACAGTCTTAAGGTCACTATGACAGAAAAACCAACAGTGTGACTTAGAGTGGGGACTTTGGGTCCTACTCAGGATCGAGGACTGAAGACTGGTCAACCCTGTGGTGTGTCAGTGAGTCATGTCTACCTCACAAAGCTCCAGTGAAAACTCTGGACACTGAAACTCAGTCAAGCAACACTCGTGTATAGATGCAGGGAGGGCAACCCATCCTGATTCCATGGAGGGGGAATCCTGGAAGCTTTGCGATTAGAACCCCTCAGACCCTACCTGATAGGTCTCTTCCTGCAGCTGATTTCAATCTATTCTTTCCTTGTCATAAACTGTACCCATGAGTTTTGTGAATTCTACTGGAAAATGACCAGAACAGAGGGTGTTTTGAGGAACTCCTTGAACTTGCAGTTGGTGTCAGAAGTGAGGGCAGTCTTGGGGTGTGCCCTTAAATTTGGCAGTTGGACTAACTCTGGGTTGCTTACAACAATTTTTGAAAACTGGATTGGCTTCATGACATATTTCCTTCTCTCTTTGCTTCTTCCATCTTTTTTTTCATTTCTTTCTTTCTTTTTTTTTGATGCAGAGTTGAGACCTGAAATACCCATCTAATAATGTGTAAATGTTAGTGTATCATGAATTTAATATTATGGGCAACTTTATGGTGATACATTTAAGAGCATAGATAAGGGGATGGGATTGTGGCTCAGTGGCAGAGTGCTTGCCTCGCATGGGTGAGGCACTGGGATTGATCCTCAGCACCACATAAAAAGAAATAAAATGAAGATATTATGTATATCTTTAAAAAATAAAAACAAATAAAGAGCATAGATGAAGTAGACAGATTCCTTAAAAGATGCAAACTACGAAAGCTTACTCAGCAGGAAAGAAATAAACTGAATTCTTTCATGTCTCTTAATAGAAATTGAACTTATACGTAAAGATATTTTCCATAGGCTTTTCAGGCCTAACATTTTCAAAACTTTGCTTCTGCTCTCCTCTCCCCTACCCTGCAACCTCATCTCATGTTCTCTCCTCATTTTTCCAGTTGCTTAAGCCAAAGCACTGGCATTCTCCTTGACTCTTCTCACAAATCCCATCTTTGTTGAAGATCTATCCACAATCAGACTCTGCTACCACCCCTGTCATCCCAGCTACCACTATCTCTGCATGGATTGCTGTTGTAACTTCTGAACACCAGCCTGCTCCTATTTTTGCTCCCTGCAGACTCTTCTCCACGGGCGGAGGATCATGCTCCTCGCTGTCTGAAGACCTGGAGGGCCCTGATGGGCTCCTGGCTCTCTGAGCTTGCTCCTATCACTGTGCCCTTGCTCACTCCCTCCAGCCACAGTGGCCTTACTGTTCCTGAGATACACCTTGCCTCAAGGCCTCTCCACTGGGGGCTCTTCCTTCTAGGGGGACCATTTCTCCCTCAGATATCCCTTCTACACCTCTGCCCTTGCCCTCTGGCACTTCATTCTCCTTCTGTTAACTCTTCCACCGTCAGATGGACACTCCATAAAACCTATTGTGCTTATTTTGTTCACCACTCAATGCGTACCACTTAAAACAGTTCTGGCACACAGTATGCACTCTATAAATCCTTGATGAGTAAATTAATGGATGAACTCTTTTTATTATAAACTTGGAGGGTCTTATTATTGGTTGTAATTTCCTAAAATTAACTCATTTCTTTTCTTTTTGTACTGGGGATTGAACCCAGAGATAGTAACCACTGAGCCACATCCCCAGCCCCCTTCTTTTTTTTTTTTTTTTTTTTAATTAGAGACAGGGTCTCACTGAGTTGCTTAGTGCCTCGCTAAATTGCTGAGGCTGACTTTGAACTCATGATCCTCCTGCCTCAGCCTCCCAAACCACTGGGATTACAGGTATGCACCACTGCACCTGGCAAATTAACTCATTTCTGGTATTTTAAGTTCATGTATATTATCACATATGTGCTTTGTTTTATGATCTATTTTTCATGTATGGCATTAGAAACCCAAGTGTGTTGTTATATTCTGTACTGAAAAAATAAGTAGATGTCAAATCGTACCTGGGGATCCAAGCAGGCCCCTTTTAGTCTGCTTAAACAACATGGAGAAATGCATACCTGGCACGGTGGGATGGACTGTGCTTCCTCCCAGGGTCCTTCCTATTGGAGGAGAAGCTGATGGCCTTTGTGGCTTCAGATAGCTCAGTTTCCTGATGTCCAGAAAGAACTGGAGGGTAATATGCTAAGGATAATAAATGGCCCTGCTCCCTGGAGACATAGGCAGCTATTTTTTATTTATAGGGCACAGCTATTTTGGCACAAAATAGTCTTAGAGTAAGTGAGAGGAATTCCTCTCCCTTGTGACAGTCCCTCAAAGTAACAGTCTTTCATGAAATAAAAGCCATTGCCCCAAGATTTGGGCACACTATTATTTCTAATACAAATGATCACTTAAACTGTATAATTTATTTTCCCCCTTTTTCATGAGACTGTCAAAATGTATTTGAAATGTGTGCTCATGTTCCTGATGAACTTTCATTTTTAATATTCCCAGTATTCTCTGTCAACCAAAAGAAGCACAATTAGAAAGTTTGAAAAGCACATAGCAACGAGGGAAAGACAACTGAGAAAGGCAGAAAAAAAGCTCGAAAATGACGCAATTGCCTTTGAAGAGTTCCTTCGAGAAAACGATCAGAGATCGGTAGATGCTCTTAAAATGTTAGTGTCCTCACTCTGGCCAAATCTCTTTCCCTACTTTGTTTGTCTTAGTTTCTCAAAATACAACATGATACAAAACAACCTAACAAATCTCTGTTATTTTTCAGTGCAGCACAAGAAACTATAAACAAACTCCAAATGACAGCAGAGCTAAAGAAAGCCAGCACCGAGGTGCAGGCCGTGAAGAGGTGAGGGCAGGGCGCCATCTTCTCAAATTCCCACCTCCCAGGGAACCTGCTCCTGTCTGGCTAGACACATGTGGTCTTATCCACTGATGATGTTACAGGTGTGAACAGGTTTTAAATCAGTAACCTGCCAATGAAGGACTGTCTCTGCCTGGGCTTCCATGTTGACCACTCTTTGAAAAGGTTCTCTAACTTGTAGGCACAGAAATAAAGAAATTGGTTGAAAAGAAGCAAACCAGTGTTAGAAGCAAACAAATAATCTACAAAGTGCCCTTCCTTTTATTCATCTTAAGACATATTTCCCCCACATTTTAATACCTCCAAAATCAGGATTCATTCTATAATTATAATTGGTAGTATTTTTATATTTGTGCTTGTATTTAGTAGAATCTAACATTGCTGTTAAAAGTCAAGATCTGTAATGAGAAAAGCTACAGGAGCAGGAGTTGGATTAATCTTATTGCATAGTCCACTTTAAAAATTTTTGTTATTTTTTCTTTTTAATTATACATGACAGTAGAATGTATTTTGACATATTATACATACTTGAACCACATCTCCAGCCTGTTTTATTTTTATTTTTTTATTTTGAGACAAGGTATTGCTAAGCTGCTCAGGGCCTCACTAAGTTACTAAGGCTGGCTTTGAACTTGCGATCCTCCTACTTAAGCCTCCTGAATCACTGGGATTATCTGTCTACCACTCTTTTTTTTTTGAACTTTGTAGACTATACAAGGAAACATACAAGTTCAAAAAAAAATTGCTTGAACTAATTTTAAACATCTAAAAATTTTCTGTCACCATCTTGAATTTCGTGACCTAGGAGACTAGTTTGGGTATCAGGTAACACTAAAACTTGTTTTTTCTTTTTGAAAACTGGATGTGCCTATCTTCTCTGAGACCTCATCTTAGACTTGTAACATCCTAGACATTTTTGGGAGGAGGGCAATAACTCATCTAACGTGCCTCACATGAACTGGATGGAAGCTTCTTTGAAACCAAGTGCACTAACAAAATATGTGTTTCAAACACATTCTGGTTACAGCAGCCTCTACTATTTTAGAAACCTAAAGTTGAAGGTGCTCCAAGATGGGGAATTCTCTTCCCTTCTTCACCCTGCAGTATAATTAGAATATGCTACCCATTTCAAGGATATTTGTGGACCTAGAGTGGCAGCCTCTGTGTTTGTGGTAAGCACTGCGTTTATGCACAGTGGCCACCCAGTGATACTCTCAAAACACTGCCAAAGCTTTTCCTTATTGTTTCTGTGTCTCTTCATTCTAGAAAGGTGCAGAAGATCATGGAAACAAGCTTGGGGCAGAGCCAGGGATGCAGGCCCTCTTCTCCTTTGTGGACAAGATGGCCTGAGGAGGTCTTCCACCAGGCTGGGCTGGGGACATGTTGATACAGGGAAAAGGACCTTCCTCTGAAGCCTTTGCAGGGAAGCCATGTAGTGTCAGCAAGTTTCCACACTGTGTTTTCTGTGACGCATCTGGGAGGATTTCTATCCAAAAGATCAAGCAGTGGTAAAGGGATCCTATCATCTTCCAATGGCTGAAACATGAGCTAGCCATTTACTCATCCTTGAATACCACTCTCACACCAGGGCTGAAGGATATCTCTTACAGATGAAGAATGGAAGCTGAGGATACTGATAAGATGCAATATCAATAAGGGTGCTGATAGAGGTCTGAATAAGGAAGGCTCAGAAAGATTATCTCCTTTTCATGCAGGCAGTCCTTACTTATTTTAAGTATTTTCTCCTGTCCCATGATTATAGTAAAACAATGTGAAGCTGGAGGTTTCAGTCCAGTTCTCTAGGTGTTGTTAGCCAGAATTTGATCATTGGAGTCAGATAGACTCAAGTTGACTTGCAAGTCATCCATTTCTCCTTCCAAAAGTTGGCGATAATAATACCTATCCTTAAGTACTTACTGGAGGATGAAATTTTGTCTGTAGTGCATCCTGCAAATTGCCTCCTAAAGTGTGAGTATTTTTTTCTTCCCCCTACATAAGTGCCATTTATTTTTGCTAGCTTCTACTTTATCTGTCTAAAACTTAATACAGTAGAGTGTTTCCTACAGAAATAAGCAGAGAAAAATTGTCATCAGCTTAGTGAGAACCTCTGATATTTCATACCCACAGGTTTATTTCTTCTCATCTCATATCTTATTGAAACTTATATTTTTATGGCCATATATACAGTTTTTGATAAGTACATTATTAGTCAGCTGCATCATCAAGATAATAAATTTTATGGAATATTTTTAATGTATATGCTTTTACACAGATACACATAACCATATCTTTGTTTCTTTTGAGTAGTGAAATAGCAAAAACAGAATTCCTCCTTAGAGAGTACATGAAATACGGATTGTTTCTACTGAAATTGTCTCCAAAACAGTGGCAACTCCAGCAAGCACTAAAAAGTTCATCAAAAACTAATACCGTCATTCCAAAAATGTTAAGAAGTAAGTTATATTTATCTGGTTTTTTTTTTTTTTTTTTTTTCAGTACCAGGGATTGAACCCAGAGGCACTTAACCACTGAGCCACATCCCCAGCCCTTTTTGTGTTTTATTTAGAGATGAGGTCTGGCTGAGTTGCTTAGAGCCTTGCTAAATTGCTGAGGCTGGCGCTGAATTTGTGATGCTCTTGCTTCACCTCCCAAGCCACCACATCTGTAACATGTTCTTAATTTTAATTAAGTCAATATCCTTGATTCTAAAATATTCTGCTTCAATGTTTGTTATTTGTTTAAAAAGTTGGGATTTTAAGTTGGACAAGTATTCCCATTATCTTTGTTACTATATAATATTGTTAATTTGGAAACAGGTTAATTTCAGATATAATGTAATAAAAATAGGTACATGGAAAAAGAGAAAATATATTATTTGTGGATGATATGATAGCATAGAAACCCTCCCTAAAAATTTCAAAAACTGTTTATTACTAAAGAATTCTGTAGAGTAAGTAAATATAAAGTCAATTATACATGTTAATCTAAATAGACTAACTTGAATGATTAGAAACTATACAAGAAATTAAATTGAAGAAAACAATTGTAACTTTAATGTGTGTGACCTAGAGATTTGATAAATAGAAAACTATGTCATATTTTTGGACAAGAAGACTGATATTTTAAAGTTATTGATTTTTCTGAAACAAATGTATACACTTCATGGAATTCTAATTAAAATGTTACCACGATTTAACCCAGGGAGTTGGGTTTTGGGGTGGGGAGAGCTTTACACAATAATTCTGAGGTTCATCTAGGAAAAAAAAACCCAAAGTTTTGAATTAAGAAGATAATGGAGCTGGGAGTAGTGGTGCATGCCCATAATTCCAGTGACTTGGGAGGCTGAGGCAGGAGGATGGCAAGTTCAAGTTTAACCTGGGCAACTTACCAAGACCCTGTCTCAAAATAAAAAGGGATGTGGTTCAGTGGTAACCGCTGAATCCCCAGAACACAGTGGGGGAGAAAATGATAATGGGAAGGGTTTACTAATCCTTTAAAACATAGCACAGAGTCAGTAATGAGAATGACATACTATTAGCATTAGGAGGTCAGCTTCAATGGACCAGAAATACACCCCATAATATAGAGGAAGTTAATAAGTGATCAAAGTGAAACCACAAATCGAAATGGAAGAGTTGCACTTCCAGCAACATTAGAGTAACCGGGACCAGACTTACCCTCCTGCCTGAAAAAAAGGTTTCAGAAACTGGATAAACATAAGAAATAAGAATTTGCAGACACTGGCTGTCAATCAGCAAAGCAGAATGCTCCCAGGGAGAGGCCGTCCAGGTGGCTACACAAGGAAGGAGCTGCGGGGCAGATGGAGCCCAGACGAGAACCGAAATTGGCAAACTATAAACCAGGGAGAACTCCTTGTGCAGAGAGCTGGTTGTAAACGCTTCCCAGCACACCACTGGAGGCAGCCCTGCTCAGTTCTCGCGTCTCTCACTATGCCAAGTTTGAGTAAGTGAGATGGTTTGTGTAGTGTGGAGCCAGGTAACAATGTGTAGTTAAAGCTTTGACCAAAACAGACAACAAACAGGAAAAAAAAAATGGGGAATTAACGCTTCAAACTTGTCATCTAAACAGAAGGTGCTCAGAGCCCTGTGGGTCTCTCTCTCCAGAAGTGTCAATTAGCTAACCCTGGGATTTCAGGGTTTATAGACTGATATTGGAAATGGCATCCTCCTAGTGCCCCAGAGGTCTGTTCTCATCCCTCTGCCTACTCCAGATAACAGTTCTTACCATTTGCAGAATATATTTACCAATTATAACATCACCATCTTATATTTCTGTCCCGGAAATTTTGACAATAACTGTACCTTCACACTGAGACAAAGCTCTCATTCTCAGAAATGCTTCTCCCCTTCTTTCTCTCTCTCCTTTTTATTTCCCATTTCTAGGCGACTCCGTGAGTTTCAGTAAAAGAGAGGACAGCACCGATATGGAGACATTAACTTCAGATGACTATTCTATGGGAAAAGGAAACCAAGGTAAAAGTCAAGATGTGTGACTTCATTCCCAAAGTAAAACCAGAGAATGTGTCCCCCTCGAAGTGAAGGACTTACAAGCTCACTGGAAAATAAAGGGTATTGTCCCCATCATCCCTTATCTGGGGAACCAGGAGTTCTGTTCTCTCTGAAGTTATCAAAAACTTGGAAAGGTGCCCAAGTGAACCAGTCACCTGCTGCCTGACTCTCACACGAGGTCTTCTTAAGGGGGCCCCTTTGTTCCTCTGGTGCAGATATGCCTTCTGGTAATAATAGGCTCCTTCCCAGGGTGCAGGAAACCAAGCCTGTTGCAACCAAGTGACTGTGGTATCTCCTTCAGAACTCCTTCAGTCTCCTGCAGGGGAAGTGGCTTTCCTCTGTCCTTGCTCCATCATAGTTGCAGGACAGAGATTTGGCTCCAGGGTTTTAAGATTGTTTAACTTGGCAGCCAACATTTGAAAATTAGCAGATACAATGAAAATGTCTGGATTTCTATATTCTCTTGAAAACCACAAGACATAAAGTCCAAGGTCAAGTTGGGAACTTCCCCATGAAAGGGGTTCTCCCTCTCCAGTGGCCTTAGTCCCCACCAGACCCCCTTCCCTCCTGTACCTGCCCCATAGTCTTTTGAGGGTGTGATCCCCCAGCACTGGCTGACTTCTGGTGACTCCTTTTCTCCTTTATCCTGGTACCAAACACAGGTGTATTTAGTGGTCAGGGTAAAGTCAATTTGCCTGCCTAGAAATGACCCTAGTTTGAGCTGGATGCCTTGTGCATTCAATCAGCTGATTGGAAAAGGAGATTCTTTTGGTTCATGAGGCCAGTTTTGACCTACATTATTTAAGACATGTTACTTTGCCTTTTGGGGAATCTCGAGTAGGGCGTTGGGGTGGTGTGGGGGCAGAAGAAATAGGTGGTGGTATCAATGTTCTGTTCCCTTTGAAATCTTGACTATAGATGTTACTAAGTTTAAATAACACCACTTAACAATATTTTTAGTAATACACGTTCAGATACCACCTTAAAAGCTAAAACAAGAATTTATAATGGTGGTGAGATCCTTCTTCCACTCTCTCCCACCTTTTTTAATTTTTCCTTTACTCACCATACAGGCATACAATGCATGTCAAGAACTTTTTAAGACCTGACAAGAAGATAAATGTGACGTAGTTACGCATCCAGAACTATACACTACAGCGGGGCAGGTGACATTGTATAGATAGCCGTGAGGGCTCCGGGGCAAAAGCCCAACATCTGATGTCTTCTAAAGACATTTAGAAGAGTCCTTATAGGGAAAGTCACATTTGAGCTGGGTTTTGAAGAATGAATAGAAGTTTGCCAGGTAGAAGGTGGGAAACATGAGGCCTTTTGCGGCTTCAAGGCAGAACAACAAGAAGAGTGATTAAGGGACAGGGAGATTTGGGGCCAGTGAATGAAGAGACTCAAGACCCATTTGGGTTACTTCTTTAATTTGAGACCATGGCTGGGCCCAAACCTCTATGTGGGGGAACAAGTATGCACAGGTGTAGGGAAACAAGTGTCCAGGTGCCTTGTCTGTGGCTGTGGCGGGGGCTCCCCTCCACAAGATATTATGAAGCACATATCATTTTTACTTTCATATAAATATGTATATATATATGTGTGTATATATATATGTATCAGGTAAAAATAGAAGCATGATGAATATTTCATAATTTCCACCCCAATCTGGGGCTTTCAGTAGTCATATCCTAATTCTGACATTCCACTCCCCCTCCATCCCAGCCACTGTGCCTTTGATCTAATACTTAGGCTTGGTGCCCAATTTTAGTAGAATAAAAGAGCTCCATTTTATATATGATTATCATTCTGATAATAAAATCATGTTTAAAAAAAAAAGTAGTGGGCATAGCTGTGCAGAAAACGAATACCTCCCACCAGGTGACAAAACTCATTTCTAACTACATACTATCTCTTTTCCCTCTACCACCACCAATTCCATGGACTTCACCTGACCGTTCTGAACAGGAAAGACTCACAGGAAGTCCATCATCAACCCAGAGCCTAAGAAATCAATCTTGGCAAAGTACAGTACTTACTTGATTAACTCTCTGGGAAACTGGGAATTGTTTATGAAAATAATTCTTTTTAGCCTTACCTCAACATAGAAACCATGTATGATATATTTATCAAGTGACCTGGGGCCCCAACAATAAATAAAAGACAATCCCCACCCTTGAGGAGTTCCCACCTAGAGAGGAAGACAGACAGGAGCTTGGTTGTCACTCACGGGTCATGTGACAGTGCCACTGGAAGGGGAGGCAGAGTGCCCCAGACATGCCAGGGGAGGAGAGGTGAGGGGCTGGGGCAGGGGCAGGATCAGTGAGTGTCCTCCAGAACTGGCGGCAGCTAAGCTGAGCCGGTGAGAGGAAGAGGAGTCGATGAAGACAAGCTCTAGGAAGGGAGGGCTTCCCGGCCCAGTGACAAAATGGCTGAGCCCCAGGGCCAAAGGTGGAGAGAGTCGAGGGATAGATGGGTACCCCACCATGAGCAGTGGGGGAAGCCATCCTAGGAAGTCTGCCTTTGTACCAAGGGCCCTGGGGAGCCGCTGAGAGTTTTAAACAAGAATGTGGCACAGATGCAACCAGATGTGCATTTTAGACAGATGGATGTGGAGAATGAATGGTGGAGGGCAAAACTCGAGGTAGAGGGGCCAGTTGGAAGCCTGTGGTCATTCAGGTAAGAGAAGATGAACTGTCTACTGCCAGACAGGGGCAGTAGGAACGAAGGGAAGGCTGTGACAGACTTCAAGAAGTAGCAGTGGCAGGGTCTTTATGACTCTGAAAGGGACATAAAGATTGAGGAAGTGGGGCTGGGTGGCAGAGCCCTTGACTAGCACATGTGAGGCACTGGGTTTGATCCTCAGCCTCACATACAAAAATAAGCAAATAAAATAAAGGCATGCTGTCCATCTACAACTACAAAAAATTTTTTTGAAAAAAGATTGAGGAAGTGTATGGAAATGAGAATGACTGAGGATAACTCCCAAATTTCCAGCGTGTCCACTGGGTATACATCCTGCCATTCAATGATATTGGGAGAACAGGAAGAGCAGCAGGCCTGAAGACAGAGAGGAGGAATGTGATGTTGGGATGTGTTGGCTTTAGCTCCTTTTGGGACAGTCAGGTGGATATTGATGTCCAGCTGGAGGATGGACATGGAAGCCTAGAGCTCAAGAAAAAGATTGAGATGAGAGAGTCATTAGAGCATTAGCAACGCTGGATCCATGACAGAGAATGAGGTCACCCCAGAATGAGTTTACCGAGAAGGGAAGGAGAGCAATAGACATTTGTTTACGTAGGGGAGGAACCCCAAAAGGCCACAAGTTTCTGAGAAGTGAGAAGGGATTGATTAGGAAGTGGTGTTTCTGAACCCAGAAGGAAAGAGAGGTGGACAGTCTATGAAAGGGTTTTGCAGAGGATGTCTCTCAAATAGTCATCTCACTACCTCTGTTTCTTCGCACCTCTCCCCCAGCTGCTCAAAGGACAGCTCCAGGTGGGCGTTCTGTCGCCTCGGACTCTTTTTCTTATCGCCTCCTTAAATCATCTTTCTGTGTGTGCTACCTCCACTGTTCCAGGCTCTCAGACTACCATTTGAGGTCATCTCCGTCTCTTCTCTGTCAGCCCCAATGGCTCTTTCTACTCTTGGTTCCAGTTACGTCATTCTTACCTGTGTCCTAGATCCTGCTCTGCACTCATTTATGTACTCACCTCCCCACCCCAGCTGCTCCAGATGTTGGCTACTTAGGTCACAGCCACTTGATCCTCTCCCCAGTTCCTGTTGCTTTAGTATGCCTGTCATTTTCAAGTTATTTTTCTTGAAGGATTTCTTTCCCCTTTCCCAATCACCTGATTATTCTGTAAGGATGTATCTCACTGCCCATCCCCCCAACCAGTATTTCCTCAAACTGATCAGAAGACATATATATATTTTGGGGTGGGGGGAGTACCAGGGATTGATCCCAGGGGTGCTTAACCACTGAGCCACATCCCCAGTCCTTTTTGTTTTTTATTTTCATTTTTAAAAATATTTTATTTGTGCTTTCTAGTTATTTTGACTTATCATCCATACATGGAGTATAATTTCCCATTCTTGTGATTGTACAGGATGTAGAGTTACACTGGTTGTGTATTAATGTATGAGCATAGGAAAGTTAAGTCTAATTCATTCTACTGTCTTTCCCATTCCCATCTTCCCTTCCTCCCTTCCTCTTATCCTCCTCCCCGCCATCTGGTGAACACCCCACCCCTTCCCGCTTTTGAGAGGCAGCATCTGCTTATCAGAGAAAACATTCAGCCTTTGGTTTTGGGGATTGGCTTATTTCACTTAGCATAATAGTCTTCAGATTCATCCATTTACTGACAAGTGCCATAATTTCATTCTTCTTTATGGCTGAGTAATATTCCATTGTGGATATGTACCACTTATGTTTTAAAAATATTTTTAGTTGTACATTAACACAATACTTTTTTATTTATTTATTTTATATGGTGCTGAGGATCAAACCCAGTGCCTTGCACATGCTAGGCAAGTGCTCTACCACTGAGGTACAGCCCCAGCCCATACCACTTATTTTTTATGTTGAGACAGAGTCTCACTAATTTGCTTAGAGCTTGGCTAAGTTGCTGAGGCTTGTCTTGAACTTGTGATCCTCCTGCCTCAGCCTTCTAAGTCCCTGGGATTACAGGCATGTGCCACCACACCTAGTGATCAGAAAATATTTTAACAAGTAAAATCTGCTCTTAAAGCAGAGTAAAAGGTTGGGAAGGAAAGACAATGCAGAATGAGCTCTTAAAAAATCATGTTATGTACATCTATAAATATACCACATGGAATTTCTCCTTTATGCATAAGTAAAAAGAACCAAATATAAATAAATAGATGAGCAAAAGGAAATCTAGTAGAGAAAGAATAGGAGAGAGGAGGAAGGATGGGGGAAGTGGCAAGGGAGGAATTATGAACTGAAATTGAATCCCATGCATGTATGAGTTTGTCGGGATGAACCCAACCACTACGTATAACTATAAAGCTCTAATTTTTTTAAAAATCTGCTTTTAAAAAGACAGTTGTCTTTAGGCTATTCAAAAAACTGTGATACAAGTTTTGTTTTGAGTGCCAGAGCACGTGTTTCAAAATTATATTTCAAAATCCTATGTTGGTCCTGTTTGATATTGACAGAACAGATCTGGCAATGTTCGTGGTCATGTGTTTCTTTTTTTTTTTAGAAGTTACTTCATAGATGTAACTCAAATAATTGGTACCATATGGTATGGCCCTTCCATGTGGCCTCCCTGCATTGGTGATCCTGTCTGGGACTGAGTTCAGTGTTCCTTGCCTATTCCTCGAGTCCACTGATTCCTGCAAGAAGCAGTTCTCTAAAAGGCTAACCAGGCTATTGAAAAGAATTATATTACAGTTAGGTTCCAAAGACAATTTACAAATGAAAGCAAAGCCATCCACAAAAAATGGCTCAGAAATCAGACATGTTCTTCTTTTTATTTTGGCAGCCGGCCTGACAGTATGAGCTCTGAAGACAGTCTGGAATTCTTGCTAGATGATGACATGGACTTCGACCTGGTAACAGATTATGTTTCTTGATTTATGTATCGTGTCTTATGAAACATATAGACACCCATTTCTTCTTTTGAAATTAGAATTTTGTATTCCCCACATTTTACAGAAGGAAATATAATTTCGATACCATTCTTCAATTGAACATATGGTCTATCTTTGTTATCAGACTATCTATGAGAAATAAAGTGTGTATCAGAAGTTAATAATTTAGGGGGAGATCTATAATCTACAATCTTCCTGTGAGACAGACTCTTTCTGATCATATACTATTTTATTGGTCCTTTAGCTACATTGGGTAGCTGAATCACAAAACAAATATGCCTTTAACAAAATATTTCTCTATTGCTACAAAATTGATTTTGAGCTTACTTCACCTAAAACAGAATCACAGAAACTCAAAAGGAATTAAAATAAAAGCCATTATTCTTGGTTATGCATCACACACCTTACCTGTCATCCTTTCTTCGCCAGGGAGTACCGGGGATTGAGCCCCGAGGTGCGCTTAACTACCGAGCCACATCTTCAGCCCTTTTTATTTTTTATTTTGAGACAGGATCTCCTTTAAGTTGCTTAGGGCCTTGCTGAGTTACTGAGACTGACTGAACCTGCAATCCTCCATCCTTTTAAAAAACTGTGTTAAAAAACACGTTACATGAAATTCACCATCTGGACCACTTTAAAGTGCACAGTACGGTAGTGTTAGCTATATGCACATGGTGCACCAAACCTCTTGAACGTTTTCTCCTGCAGAACTGAAACCCCAAACCCTTTGAACCACCTCCCTTTCTCCTCTCCTCCAACCCCTGGCAACCATCATTCTTTCTGAGAGATTGGCTACTTTAGATACCTAATATAAGTGGAATCATACAGCATTGTTGTTCAGTGAATGGTCTGTTTCACTTAGCATAATGCCCCCAAACATTCAAGCATAGGACAGGCTTTCTCTCTTTTTTTAAGCCTAAATAATATTCCTTTGCATGTATATACATTTCCTTTGTCCATTCATCCATCCATTGGGCATTTATCTTGCTTCTACCTCTTAGCTGTTGTAAATAATGATGAACATGGGTGGGCAGGTATCCAAGTCATCTGTGTTTAAAAAAAAAAAATGTTTAAAGTAATTTCTACCTCTTAGCTGTTGTAAATAATGATGAACATGGGTGGGCAGGTATCCAAGTCATCTGTGTTTAAAAAAAAATGTTTAAAGTAATGCTTATTCTTAAAGTAATTTTTATTTTTAAAAATTTGGAAAATATCAATTACAATGTAGGAAGAAAGTGACCTTCACTTAACTTTCCATTTGCTCTCTTCTGTTCCTTCTCCCTTGCTTTGCCTTGGCCTCCTCTTCCACGATCTCCCTCCTTCTTTTTTTCCTTGACCCTATCCTCTCTCCCTTTCCTTAATGAGTCTCATCTCCCCCAGCCAGCCCCCAAATGTCCTCTTCCTGAGTTCCAGCTCTCACCTGCAGATACATGAGGCACCCTCTATTCTCTGCCCACGTCTCCCTCGCAATGATAACAGTTGCCATAGTTTGGATCTTGACTGTTCCCTACAGCCCTTGTGTGGAGGACCTGGTCCCTGGCTTGCGGTGATGGAACCTTCAAGAGGTGGGGCTGGGGGAAGGAAGTTCAGCCCCATTGGTAAGCGAATTCTATTCTTTGTTTGTTGCTTGGTTTAGGAGCCTGAGCTTTATTTCAAGGAACCGGAAGAGTTACTTCAAGTCCTCACAGAGCTGGAAGAGCAGAATCTTACTTTGGTCCAATATTCCCAAGATGTAGATGAAAATCTTGAAGATGTAAACAAAAGAGAAAAAGTTATACAGGATAAGATGTAAGTCATTCAAAACAAGTAGATTTATCCTGTTAAAATTTCTGACCAGAGGCTTTATGCTGGCTCTCCCTCACGTCTCTTTGGATTTAGGCTGGATTATTAGTAGTTCACATTTTAGGCATAAAAAGTAGAAGTTGTGTTTACACAGAATAGGCTGGCTTTAGCAAAATTTTGTTCCCACTTCCTTTCACTTGCCAAAATATTTTCCCAGCTAATAACAAAAATAGTTTAGGACACTAAAAACAATTAAAATGGTACCTGCTGCCTTCATTTTTGCCCAGTATAGTTATTACCCTATCATCTGGCCAGCTATCATTTCCTTAATCAAATCATGCTTTGAATGCTAATAAATGCATTTTCCTTGGCTGTGATTTAACATAATAATTTTCTGTGATTTAATATCACATTTCATAATGTACATTACCAATACATCGGGGCTGTTCTGGAAGGATTTATGTCAGGGGAGAGAGATAGATGTAATTACTCACAGAATTCTTTCTTACTCTAAAATTTTATATTACAGTTTCAAAGAAGAGCTTCAAGTCAGAGAGAATAGATCTTTATATCTACCCAGTATAAGAATGTGTAGAACCTTCTTGGAACAGTTTTCTGGGCCTGAAGATGGTACTCTTTTTAAACGATAGGTCACACTCATTTAACTTCAGAACAAATACACTTGTTTAGAAGTAAGAACCAAAAAACAGGGGAGCCAGGAGTCCTCTGTCCTTGTCTGCCCAGCTGTGCCAAAGGTCTCAGGTTTGAAGACACTTGCACAACAGGTCACACCACAGCTTGGGCTCTGCTGCCCTCTACTGGTGAGACCTGCGGGAAACCACAGAAGTAGGGGAGGGGAAGAAAATGCCTTTCTGGAAAGCAGCATTTAAATGAGCATTTCTTTTCCTCATTGGGCCTTGTTTGGTGTACTCCAGCAAAGTCTTCAAACATGGACCCCTGTTTGGCTTGCTAGGCAAAAGATGTTGACGCATGATTCAGAAAAAGTGTCAAAGCCCCTGATGGTTATCTCACCAAACCACAAATTACAGACCAGGGTCTCTTTCTTCTTTTGCAATAGAAATAGCAGCATCGAGTTCCTGGTGGAGCACAAGGAAATGCTTAGGGCTAACTGTGTGAGAGAAGAGGAAAAAGCGGCAGAGTTGGAACTGAGGTCCAGGCTCTTTAATTTTGGAGAATTTAATTCAGAAGCTCAGGTAATTTTTCTTAGCCTATGGGAATTTTTTTTTTTTTTTGGAATTATCTTGCCAGTATGTGATAGTTTACTAGGTGGGAGTCATTCCAATTGGCATTGAATTTCACTTAAAACATTGCTCTAATTATTACAAAATATGATATCGAGGTTTCCCCTACAGATACACTTCTTTAAGTCAGAGCATATACATAACAAAATGGTTCACTGCCTGTGATCATTTTAGTGGCATTCAAGAAGCAAGTGTATCTAATAGAGGAAGCAGTGAATCAACACTGAATGGAAAATTTACCCAACACTGAGCCTCTAACAGATTTCAGCCTCTTTGGTGTTAAATAAATAGATAAGCTCATTCTCACAGCACCTGTGACACATACTAGTGCACTTATTTATTGACAAGTTCATCTCTCCTAACAGGCTGCAAATCCCTCAAGCAAGAATTATCTTATTCTTAGCTCAGTTTAGTGTCTCCATAAAGTCAACGCTCAATAAATGTTTGTCGAATGAATGATTAGGTTAGTTTTTAGACCCACAACAAATTCCATCTCACATTGGTTTCCTTGTAAAAACCTCAAGTGAAATTTTTAAAAAGTTAAAGCTAACATGTGGGGCTAGTGTCATGTCTATGGCTACGAACTGATTTTTCAGACAGGTAAAGTTGGAGAACCTGCATCAGAAATAGGTGACTATCCTTCCCTACTAGAGGTGGGCAGGGCTATAGAAGCAAAAACTGTTTATAGCTTCTTCACACACACATTCCCAAGGATTTACAACATCTTGAGTTAACGAGTTAACAGGGGATGGGGTCATCATTGCTAGAGCAAGAGGTATAGCGATGGCCACCTTCCAGTTCCTCAATGCTGATTTTTGTTAGCCATTTTTATGATGGTAAAATAAACATAAAATCTACCATTTAACCATTTTAAGTGTGACTATTAATGGTATTGATATATCCATATTGTGTAGCTATCCCCACTATTTCTAGAACTTTTTCATCATTTCAATATAAAATTTAACATATCTACCATTTTAAAATGTATAGTTCAGTAGTGTTTAGTACATCTCCACTGTTTCACAACCAATCTCCAGAGCTCTTTCATCTTGCAAAAGTGAAATGCTATACTCATTAACCACTAAATTCTAATTCCTCCCCTCCCCACTCCCTGGCAATACCATTCTACTTTGTCTCCATAAATTTGATATTTCTATGGACCTCATAAAGTGGAAATGTACAATATTTGTCCTTTGGTGTGAGATTATGTCACATTGCATACTGTTTTCTAGGTTCATTCATGTAGCAGGTACCAGAATTGCTATTCAAGCCTGAAAAATAATCCATTGTATCTATATGTTTTGTTTAGCCATCCATCTTTTGATGGACACTTGGGTCGTTTCCACTCTTCAACTGTTTTAAGTAATTCTAAGGCCGAGTGGCATGCAGAACGGCTGAGAAGTATGTGACATCTACCCTACCCCTCACTCCAAGGCAACCCCTTTCCTCCAAGTTGAAGGCAACTATGAAAAAAGAGACATTTTCAATACTCAACACTGAGGTGACCAGATCCCTAGAAAGAGGAAGGAGAATGTATCTGAAATTTACTTTTTAAGATTATCCATAATATTTTGGTCGTAAGCATAAATTTGACACTCATGTCAAATTTTATGTACAGTCTGGAGAATGGAGCTAATAATCATAGTCTCTCAGAGGCAGAAGTGTGGGGTGGAGAAGAGGACGCGGAACAGGAAGTTGAGAGGGAAACTTCCTTCCTTAGAATTCTGCTGCTTCCCCAACCCCACTCTTTGAGATCTCAAAAAGCACAAAACACAATTCTTTATGAGTAAATATAACAGCATCTAATTTTTTTAAAAGTTGTTTTTCCAGTCATGTGTTCTGGCATACGCCTATGATCTCAGCTACTCAGGAGCCTGAGGCAGGAGGATCACAAGTTCTAGGCCAGCCTGGGCAACTTAGACCCTAAGCACCTTAATGAGACCATGTCTCAAAATAAAAAATAGAAAGGGCTGAGGATGTAGCTCAGTGGTAAAATGCTTGCCTAGTATGTGCAAGGCCAGGGTGGGGGGGGTTCAGTCCCCAGTATCACAAAAATAAACTTTCCAGCTGAAACAGGTATGAGACATATGTAATTTTGATATTTGTAAATTATGCTACTTTGGAGCTATAACCATAAAATGAATATTTTATCCTTTCAAAACTGCCACATTAACAGTGCTCAATCCACTAACATTTTTTCCTTGATTCAATCTTATTTTTTTAAAAAATACCTTTGTTTTATTTATTTTTAAGTTGTGCTAAGGATCGAACCCAGTGCCTCACACGTGCTAGGCTAGCGCTCTACCACTGAGCCACAACTCCAGCCCTCAATTTTATTTTTAAAATAAAAATTTAAGTACAACATAACATTTAAAAGTGCACAAATCATTAGTGTGCCTCTCAAGGAATTTTCTCTAAGTGAGCACACCTGCACACCACCACCCCAATCAGGGAACATACTGGTACCAGCCCTGAGAAACCTTCCCCATCCCCCTTCCAGCCCTCAAGTGACCTCTTCCTTGACTTCTCTGACCATCCATTAACTTTCCTGTTTCTGAACTTTTTAGAAGTGGAATCATGTAATATGTCTGCCTTCTTTCTTTCACCATTATGTGTGAGATTCATGTATGGTGTGTGTAGCAGTTGTTTTTCATTCAGCATGGGATGCAACATAATCTACCCCACTGTTCAATCTACAGTGTGTTCATTGTTTTATTCTTTTGTACAAGAAGCTGGGGGAGTTAAATTGCGGGATCAGTGTACAGGAAGCAGAGCAGAATGTGACAGCGATGAGCACTTGTGATGACCTCTAGATAGCTCCCCTACCTGCTCTGTCGGAGCCAGTGATTCCTCCCAAAACACTGCTTTGGTCATATCCCATCCACTGTTGGAAGGCACAACTCTGCCTACCTCCCTCCTGAGGCCTCAGCACCTCCTACCCCCCAACGCCTGAATTCTCCTCCAAGATACTCTGGGCTGGGCCTGCCATCTGGTGGCAGTCCCAGGAATCTGGCTTACATGTCATTTTGTCACCAGTTGGCCTTTCTGCCTTTGTACTCTTTCCCCCTTTGGCTCAGTTGGGCCAGGCCTTCAATCTCTTTTTCGTATATAATATATCTTCCTTAATCTCATTCCCTTTTATTTCTTAATTCTATTCTTGTTATTTTAAGAACTTTTTCTTATCTTTTCCTGTTTGATAAAGGAACTTAAAAAAACAAAACAGCAAAAAAAAAGAGAAATAAAGATACCCTGAAAAGTCACTGTCCATCTTTTTCTTAAGTTTGGTCTAAGTGTTGTAGAGGGTCTTGTTCAGAAATGTCCATTAACCATTATTCTCATATTAAAGTTGCTTTTCCTCAAAATGAGTATTCAAAATACAAAATTTTTCTCAAAATGAGTATTTTACAGTACCATGTATTTTTGTTTAAATGATTTATATTGCAAGAATGTTTTTTCATATTCAATGGTTAGCATTTCAGACGAAATAGGCTATGATTTTTCCTTTTATATTTTTCTGTATGCCTCCAAGGTTTCTAAATGTGCTGTTATATAAACAGGAAATATTATTTTAGGGAGAGGGGAAAAGGAGCTTTATGACAAACTGAACATTTTTGCTTCTTTTATATTTTGTATTTCTCTAAGTTATCTAAAAGGATCATTTTTAATATAAACAGGAAGCAAGTATTCAGAGGATAAAAAGGGAGCTTTCTGGTAAACAGGACCATCGGAGGACTCATTGAACTAGGAGGTGGGAGAGACAAGCTGCTGAGGTCCACTCAGTATCAGTTCTTGGCTTCAGTGCTGGTGGCTGTGCAGGGAGCTTGTGGTTCCAAGAGAGGTTTTCCAGGGCTCCAGGAGCCCCATCTGTCTTCAGTGTGTCACTTGTGTTTGGCTTTACGGTGATTCTCATCTTCTTGAGCTGAAGCAAGATTTGGAGCAGGAGGCTACCTGGAGAGCTGTTTCTTGAGGTCCTCTTAGTGGCAAATTCCAGGCTAATGGTTGAAAAAGTGGAGGACAATTATCTAATGGTCCTGAAACAAGTTATCTCCAGCTCAAGCATCTCCACCAACAGTCAAAACAGCATAGTGGTGAGGTACAGGGATCAGCAAGGTTTGGCCTAAGCTCGTGGAGACTGGAATACGGCAATAGCTTCCCAATGGTGAGCATAGAAATTAACCTCCTAAAAGGGCTCTGGTAGGCCAGCAGCCTGGGAATCTGTTTTGCTTGCACACACTGTTCTCTGAGACAATGCATTCATTAATTCAGCAGATATTTATTAAGTGTATAGTTATATGCCTCGTGCTGTTTTAGACACAAGTGTAAGCATAAGAAGTTGCTCCTGCCCTTGAGGTGCTTACAGTCTAGAAGGGGGAGATAAGGCATTTATGCAAATAAACTATAATAGAATAATTATAGTTTTAAATTATAATAGAATGATAGAATAAAAATGTGTGGTATAATGGGTTGATAATTATTTTATACCTAACTATATATTTTTTGTTGTAGTTGGACATGATACCTTTATTTTTATGTGGTGCTGAGGATTGAACCCAGTGCTTCACATATGCTAGGTGAGCTCTTCACTGCTGAGCCACAACCCCAGTCCTACTAACTATATTTTGAGAAAATAATACAAGGTGTTACTATAATGCTCTGATGACATATTGTGATATACATATCCTTGCTACATTTTCTCTCTGGTCTAGGTCATATTCACATTTTTCTTTAAAAAGGAAAAATTTAGGGGCTGGGATGTATGGCTCAGTGGTGTTTAGTCTCCAGCAACAATAAAGAATAAAGCAAAAAAAACTATGTACTAGTATATGAAGGATTTTTCATTGTAACATAATAAAATGGAATTTGACTTTTATCAAATGAGCAACCAAATAGTGATGTGATGTTTCCTGCTTTCTTTTCAATCTCAGGAAAAACTGATAGATTCACTTAGTAAAAAAATCAATCAAGTGTATAGAGTCTGCATTGGAGATGCCGAAGTTGGTAGCATGAATGCAATTCAAAAGCTGGTCAAAGTAGAGTCTCGCCTGGTGGAACTGAGTGACCTCATCGAATCCATCCCCAAAGAAAGTGTGGATGCAATTGAGAGGATCAAACAGAAGGAGCGGCGGCAAAAGTATAGTCACTGCCTTATAAGTATACTGTATGACTTAATGAGTGGCTGCTTTTGCTTGGATTCCCACAGAGCAAATCTCGAGACGGCAAGCACTGTCATTCAGAGATGCAGTGGAGGGGTCAAATCCAGCCCTGCCCACCTCACAGAGCTATTATTTAGCGTGGGAGATATTTACATCACATATTCTTAGGAAACAGAAGTTCTTATTACCAATGGTAATGAGCACTGTGAAGGAAAGGAGCCAGGGGAACAGTTCACCAGGAGCAATCAACCTAGTCTGGGATGGGCAAGTGGGTCCTTTCAGCATGGAAATACGAATCTTCAAGGTGCACAGGAAATAATCTGAACATTTCTGAAGAGCCATCATGTGGAAGAACTGCACTTGTGGTCAAGGGCACAAGGCACAGAATTAGGAGACTTTCATTGGAAAACTACAGGGAGATTATCTAAGAAAGAATTGCTTGAAAAAGTCAGTGCCAGCCACACAAGTAGGGTTTCCTTCAGTCTGGAATTGCCAACACTTACCCAGCACATATAGTAACTCATTTACTACTCTAAACAACCTCATGAGGCCTGTCTCTGAAACCCAACCCCACACTCAATTGGGGCCTTTCAGGAAAACCCTTAGAGTTCTACACCAAGTTAAATAAGGATTTTAAAGTACATGCTGTTTTATACATTGATTAACAATAACATTATTGCCTGCATAAGGTGGCATGTAGGATGTTTTTAAGTGGGATAATGTTCATGTAGCAAAAAGCGCATTGGGGGGCTGGGGTTGTGGCTCAGCAGTAGAGCACTCACCTAGCATGGGTGAGGCACTGGGTTCCATCCTCAGCACCACATACAAATTAATAGATAAAAAAATAAAGTTATGAGGGGCTGGGATTGTAGCTCAGCGGTAGAGCGCTTGCCTCGCATGCGTGAGGCCCTGGGTTCGATCCTCAGCACCACATACAAACCAATAAAATAAAGACATTGTGTCCATCTATTAAAAAAAAAATATTTAAAAAAAATAAAGTTATGATAAAGAAAAAGTCAACCTTTAAAAGAAAATTTTAAAAAAAGCACATTGGGAGGCAGGATGGTACTACTACTCCAAGCACGGCCATGAAGCCTATCTGCTGGGTTCAGTTCAGATTCAATTGTTTACACCTTTGTGATGCTAGGCGGGCAGTATAACCTGTTTAGTTTGTTTATCTGTCAAGTGGCAGTAATAATAGTACTTAGGAGTTGATGTGAGAATCAATCCACATGAGAGCAGCAAACATGCTTGGTGCATAATAAGTTCTCTAATATAGCCATTAATATTAGATACTTTGTTACTGTTTACTATATTACCAGTGTATAGGGAATATTGTTTCCCCCATATAAAAATGAAGTCTAGAATATATTAAGGTGAACCTAATGGGATTTTATTGAATATAAGGCAAATGTGAAAATGTAAATGGAGGATCACTTTCTGTAAGATGACCTCACTATGCATGTTTTCTACAGTAGCAAATGTATCCTCTTTAAAGTGCAGTTACAACTTATTTGCAGCAGTGATACATAAACCAAATCCCAATTATATTCATTTGTATTAATAACGATTTTACTTTTCTCCATGATTTCAAGGTACCTAACATAACACCCAATTCTGGACTAAAAAATGTTCTGTGTATCAAGCGTATATACAGATACACCAGTATATCATCTTATACTTAGGATAGAATCAAACAGGTTCATAAAGCAACTATCACTTGGTGCATATTCTGCCCCATGCTGTCTGTGCACTAGACTATTTGAATAAGTTATCTTTTTCCTCACAAAAACCGTAAAAGTAAGAGAAATAGCATTTATTAGTCTTTTATCAAGAATATCATTCAAGAACTGGAAAGCACACTTTTGTGGTAATACACTGAACTATATACACTTGTGATCTGTATATTCTTCTGTTATACTTAAAAGGTTTTAAGAAGTGGACAAGGGATAACTAATTTGAGTGGCTATGGTACAGAAAGTGCTGCAATACTGGAGTACTGAGAATGCTTGGCTTTGTTTTAGACCAAGGTCTGGGTAGATTTTACTTGTTCCAAAATGAGGAAATGGAATTTCTCTCATTTCTAAATAGGATTTCTTAAGATCTACCTGAACATTCAGAAGCCATTGTTATGGAATCTTATATTTAGACAATTCATGACCTAATTATAATTATGTGTATCTTTACTTTCTATGGATTTTAGAATAATTTACACAGGAATGTTCTTCCCTTCTTGTGACAGGTTGCGTGAAGAGAAAATGAGAGAAAAACAGAAGCACCAAGAAGAAAAGCTAAAAGCTGCTCTGGAAAGAGCAGTAGCACAACCAAAGAAAAAGGTTTGTGTTTTGCTACTAACAGGTCCAGCTATATCAGTATGTGAATGCTTCTGCAGTACAAAAACAAAATACCTTATTCTTCTAATTTATTCAGACTGCACTTAAATTATTTTGCTTACAAATAATTTCTTACAGCTTTATTGCTTATATCTTCAATTAGTCTCACTCTAGTTGTTACTTTTAGAACAATTCAAATTTTTCTTAAATCTCTCCTGGTGGGAGCATCTCCAAAAGCCAACAATAACACTACTATTAGTGCTAAAGATAGTACAGTTTTCTGAAATGTTTGTTCAGAAAGATTTCTAAATGATGGGCAAGAAAGCAATCTTGTCCAACCATGGAGGAAACATGAAGTGCTATGGCACTTACTTAGAAATGAAAATGTTGACCTTCAACAGTGCTTTTCTAGGATGGCCATATTGGAACTACATACTATGTGATGACTTTAACCAGGTCTCCCTCCCCACTTGCCTGTAAATCCTAGTTGCTTTGACTTCTGCATTCTCTGGGTGTTCAATTTGCTACTTAACTTTGCCTAACATCCATTACGTTATAAATCCCTTTTAACTATGATTATTTAGCATTTTAAATCACATTATTCCATGACATTATTCCATATAAATTAAGTTTATATTAGCATTTTACATAATTCGATAGAAAATGGTTATGCTAAAGAACATTAAGTAGTTTTTCTTTTGTTTCAGCTGGGACGAAGACTTGTCTTTCGTTCACAACCTCCATCTGGTAATAAACAGGATCTAATTTTAGTTACCGATCCAAGAGCAAAATTACAGGAGGAAGACTATTTTTTTAGTTGAATAGGAGCAGTAAGACATTTTAGTACCAGGATGTTTTACATAAATTTTATAGATTTTGGCTTTCATTAATGGCAATATTCTGACCCACATAGTGTCCTAACCAATTCAAAGAAGGTTAGCCCTTATTCTGCAGTATATGGGACTGGGAATGACAGTTTTTGTTATTGTTTTTGAGGCTTTTTATTATTCACATTTTTTATATATCAAAACATTTATATCTATATTTTGAGTTGTCTCAGTTGAGGATACATATCCCAAATTAGTTGAATTACCATTAAAGTGTAATAATGGCTTGTTTCTGACAAAATGAGAATTTAAATGATGTATTTTGTCAAAGTATCTATAGGGAAGTGCAGAGCATACCGTTATCACTATGGAATATACATTTAACAACGTAAAACTAAAATAAATGAAAAGTTTCAAGGGGTTTAAAACTTAAGAGAAATCTGCTAGATGCGGTCTCAGAATATAACCATGAAACTGATTTTTGTTTCATATGAAGTTCTGTTTAGAAAACTTTATTCTTTTAAGTGAACAAAGCATATGCCTCCCACCTACCTAAATGTCAGTTCACGATTTGTTTTGCCCTGTCTCCAATCATTTTAATTTTCAGATGATGTTTCAATTTCAACTATAATATGTGCATTATTTAGCTTATATTGATACAGAATTAACATTATTTTACTAAGTAAAATAATAGAGTCTATATTAAGAAAATGTTCAACTTCACACGTTAAGTGAAAAGAGCTGAAATTCACTTTCATAAAAATTTCTGAAGTATATAAATAATTATCCCTTATAGAAAAAAAAACAGTATTGGGCTTACAAAAGAAAACCAACTTAAGTAAGTTGGGTGGTTTTTAAAGCATTAGTTCTATGAATCAACTTTCAACTGTTTCAACATTTGAGCTTTGCATATAAATATCTGCACATGAATAGTTCACAAGTCAAGCTGAAAAACAAAACCAAGTCTTTATTGTCTAGAAATATATATAAAAAAATTCCCATGGAAGGTGCTATTCTCTCATCTCCCCATCTTCTTCTTCTTCTTCAACACCTCTGATATAAAGGACATTATTACACCTGTAAATAGAAACAGTCTTTTTGTTGTTTCAGCCAAAAACCATATGATCTGAATTTCTATTGCTAGCTTTTTTCATTATGAAAATATTGCATGCTAAATTTACATGATTCTTGTTCTTTTTAAAAAAAAAAAAAGTTTCACCGATTTGTTAAAAAGCTTGCTTAATTATGGTACTTTTTTTTTTTGCCATGTGTTTGTCACAATGACATTTTCATGAAACAATTACTAGAATCTGGAGGCTTGCTAGTACTAGAAAACAAGTACAACAAAAATATTTAGCAACCAGACTCAACTAAAATTCAAAACTAAGCTCCTGCAAATAGGTCAATGACAAAGGTTACATCTAAGAGCCAAAAAATGTAATATTTTCATAGAAAAACTTAAGGATGAATAGCTCCAAAGTATTTAAATCTCACCTTTGACAAATTCTAACAATATCAAAGACTTCTGAAGTCTAGTTGTAGAATATTATGTTAATTAATAGTGATTAAAACAAGTAATTCAAATTGAAGCACTAACTCTAATGCTTACCACTAACTCCTTACATATACTACTGCTGTTTGTTACCTTATTAAAACTTCACCCAGATGTCCAGACAATGCTCCATCTATGTATTCTTCTGTATTTGCAAGCTTTAAATAAAAGGAAATATATTCGTTTAGTTGCATAGGAGGAAAATACTGTAACACACCTAATACTGGTGAGAGAACTTATTAACTAAGACCTTTCTATGCCAATAACTCAAATTTACCTATAATTAATAATTACTATTGTGCTTTTTGGTTTCTCTATAAACATCAGTAAAATTAACATTCATGGATGTGGAACTAATATGTAATAAAACTTGTTTTAACATAAGTTGTTAAACTCCCAAGTTATGTACTTACTATTTCTTTCTATTAAATATTAAAAGAGTAATCAAAGAAGGTAATCTCCAGTTTATAAGTTGTAATTAAAAAGTTTTTAGAAAACTCAGTTCTAAAGTAGCAGACATGAACTTTTCTCAGAGTAACATTATAAATCATATTGAGATATTCAAACGGGTATACAAACACTATGGTTAATATAATCAAATCAAAGAACTGAGTAAGAATTTTGAAAATAACTTATATACCAGTAAACAGGGAAAAACAAGTTGTTGACATTAAACAGTTATGACCTTTGCAGTTATTTCAGGAAACCCTTATTCTTAATTTTTTAAATCAAAAACTTTAGATTTTTTTCTACATATAGTTTATATACTTTTACTTGTAATTTTAAAAAAATGACCACCAAGGCTAACTAAAACTCACAAAAGGAATACAGAAGAGAGAGAAGGAAGTTTCCCCCATAAGTGGGCAAAGGAAAGAAAATAGAATTTGAAGAAAATAATGTGGCAAGGGATTTAAGATATGTTAATGAATTAATCCTACTGCTAGATTATTCCCTTTTACAGAAAACAAAAAGTAAAAAATAACCTCCTGTATTCAGAGAATATGGTTTCATTTGAACCATGTGGTTGTTGAGACAATTCATTTCTATGTAACAGGTATCAGAAATAATTAAGACCGCTAATCCCAGCAGCTTGGGAGGCAGGGGGATTTACGCAAGTTCAAAGCCAGCCTCAGCAAAAGTGAGGTGCTAAGCAACTCAGTGAGACTGTCTCTAAATAAAATACAAAATAGGGCTGGGGATGTGGCTCAGTGGTTGAGTGCCCCTGAGTTCAATCCCCAGTACCAAAAAAGAAAAAGAAAATCGAGTGCAGTTTTTTTTAAAAATGATTATTTTTAGCACGTTCTCCAACATTTAATTTAGTTTCTATTCTATTACTACATATTAATGCTCCAAAGGCTTTCTATTTCTATCATGTATTAAATTCAAAGCCCTTACCACTGCTACCATTCCAACCCAACTTTCTATGTCTGCTCTGACATTCTTGCTATACTTTGAATACACCAAACACACCCCTGCCCACAGGAGATTTGTACTTGCTCTTTGCTCAGACTGAGATGTTCTTTCCCTCGCTACTCACTTGAGTTGCTCACCAATTCTGGTCTTGGCTTAATTCACTTCCCCAGAGAGGCTATCCTATCTAATACTGCATGCAGCTCTATCACCCTTTTTCTGCCTTTTCTTCACAATGTCTATAATACCTGATATTACGTTATCATCTCTCACCACTAAAACGTTTGAGGGTAGGGACTTTATTTATTGCTATATTCACAATATCAGAAAAATAATGGGTACTCAATAAAATTTTTGGTGAATGAATGAACTCAAAAGCTGGTATCAAGCCGGGCATGGTGGCTCAAGCCTGTAATCCCAGCACTTAGGGAGGCTGAGACAGGAGAATCATGAGTTCAAAGCCAGCCTCAGCAACGGCGAGGCACTAAGCAACTCAGTGAGACCCTGTCTCTACATAAAACACAAAATAGGGCTGGAGATGTGGCTCAGTGGTCGAGTGCCCCTGAGTTCAATCCCTGGTACCAAAAAAAAAAAAAAAAAAAAAGCTGGTATCAACATGGCTGGCTACTCAGATACATTGTGTATTTCTAGCGGGCTCACTAAGAAGCTACATTAATTCTCAGGCTAAATATTAAACTGACATTATTATTTCTTCTTTTTTAAATAATTTCAGTTGTATATGGACACAATACCTTTATTTTATTTATTTATTTTTATGTGGTGCTGAGGATGAAACCCAGTGCAAACCCAGTGCCTCACATGTGCTAGGCAAGTGCTCTACCACTGAGCCACAACCCCAGCCCCTCTTCTAATGAGTATAGTTTTCCATAGCACCAAACACTCTTAAATTGCACAACTCAGTTGTTTTCAGTATATTCATAAAGTTGTGCAACAAACATCACTAATTCCAGAATGTTTTCATCATAATGCATATGCTTTTTGGACTCTTCTATAGCTTTGGTAAATGATTCCTGTTTCAAGAGTTTTCCAGACCAAATCATGCTCTATAAGAACTCTGAGGATCTTAGCATCACCTATTCAGATGGTATGCACTTAAGGAAAATCTTAGCTTTGCCTATCTAAAGTACTCCTGCTAGGACTATTTGCAAGTATGGGATCCTTAGACTCACACCACATGTCTAAGAAACTTTCAAAAACCTGGGTGGAAACTATGACTAAATAACATGACAAAAAAAATTTTAAAAATAAAATAAAAATAAGCAAAAGACATGAATAGGCCTTTCTCCAAAAATAAACAAATGGCTAGTAAACACATGAAAAGGTACCCAAAATCCCTGATCATGAAAGAAATGTAAATAAAAACCATGAGAAACGACTTTATGTCCATTAAGATAGCTATAGATGAAGATAAATACACATATAAATGTATATATACAGATGTTATATATGCATACATACATATATGTTTTTTAAACCTCACAAAAAATTAATAGGTGGTAAGGATGTGGATAAACTCATATACAGATGTTATATATGCATACATACATATATGTTTTTTAAAACCTCACAAAAAATTAATAGGTGGTAAGGATGTGGATAAACTCAAACTATACACAGCTGATGAGAACGTAAAGCCATGCATGCAGCTGCTGTGGAAAACAATGTGATAATTCTTCGAGAAATTAAATATAAAATTATCACAGGATTCAGTAATTCCATTTCTGGATGTGTACCCAAAAAAGCAGAAACCTGAACAGATATTTGTACATCCAAGTTCACAGTAATATTGTTCAAAATAGCCAAAAAAAAGGTGAAAACATCTGTGGTGTCCATCAAGAGGGCAGAGAATTAAAATGATATATCCATACAGTGGAATATTATTTAGTCATAAAAAACAGATGGACCCTGAATGTATTATGCTAAATGAAACAAGCCGTTAAAAAAAAAAAAAAAGACAAATACATTTGTCCCTTGGTATCTACAGAGATGGTTCCAGACCCCCTCCCCATGTCTGAGGATGCTTAAGTCCCATACATAAGCTTAGTATTTGTATATAGCCTATGCACATTCTCTACATATTCTGCGTATTTTACATATACCTTATGTCATCTCTAGATTACTTATAATACCTCACACAGTGTAAATGCTATGGAAATAGCTATTCTACTCTACTGTTTGTGGAATAATGACAAATAAAAATGTCTGTACATAATCAGTACAGATAGACTCAATTTCCCCCCTGAGTATTTTCAATCTGCAATTGGTTGAATCTG
Source organism: Geosciurus inauris (assembly GCA_004024805.1). Classification (NCBI taxonomy): domain Eukaryota; kingdom Metazoa; phylum Chordata; class Mammalia; order Rodentia; family Sciuridae; genus Geosciurus; species Geosciurus inauris. Next base: position 208,578 of record PVHX01000931.1, on the reverse strand, counting down.
CAAACAGATATGGAACCCACAGATACAGAGGGCTGACTAAATTGAATAATTCCATTTCTATGTGGTACAAAGACAAATTCATAAAGACAGTGGTTAGCAGGGGCTGGGTAGGGGGACAGAGGAATGGAGGGTTATTTTTTAATGGGCACAGATGATGCCATATAATAATGAATGTACTTAATGCCACTTGATTATACATTTGAAAATGGTTAAAGTGGCTAATTTTTAATATATATTTTACCACAATAAAAAATTAGAAAGAAAAAAAACCTGGCTGAATCATTCATGAAAATAATTTAACAAAAAAGTAGTCAGATTATCAACTCCCCTGGCTGATCAACGTTCTCCATGAAGAAGTGCTTTCATTGATTTACTTTGGTAGTGTGCCTTTAGCACTTATTAAAAGACTGAAGAATTTCACTTTAAAAATTTCTTTCAGAGCTAAAAGAAGTTTTGCTCCTCCAGTAAACTAGTGTGCTTCCCTAATGGTATTATGAATCAAATGTCAAAGCACTTCTTACTTTAACTAAGAATAAAATCTGTGACTGAATTTTGATTTATACTAGGTGAAAGCCATGTCTTTCACGGGCATTATATATCATGCCATATATCACAGGCATTCTCCCTAACATTTACTTCATTCTTGAGTTTTGCTTATGTTTGTTGATTTAATTGTATGTATTATTATTAGTCACATCAAACCTTTGAGAAATAAGGCAAAGAAAATTGAATACAATTTTATACCTTTATAACTCCTTAGCTTACCTGCATGTTCATATAGCCATCTACAGATACCAAGTAGCCCTTGTATTCCATTCCCCACTTAAGTTTCACCATCACTGGCTTTCCTGTTAATCCATTGAGGAAAGGTTTGGGATTGAGGGGTAAACTCTGTGCAAAGAACAAAATTAAAAAAAAAAAAAAAAAAAGGATTTAACTGATTCTTTTTCCTTAGCTCAGTTTCCATCATCTACTACTACAAATTATATTTTATGGCATCCAGATGAAGCAAACTCTTGAATTCCTATCGCTTTACTCCATAATTTTAATTTGTTGAAAAGCATCAAAGAAATTTAGATATCCAGTTAGCCAATTTCATCTTCAACTCATCAAATAAAAATACTCATGAGGTACTTAAGAAACAATGAATACTTGCATCATTCACTGTTCCAAGCTCTGAAGAAACAAAGGCAAAAGCATGTGGGGGGGCGGGCAATATAAACATATAATTATATTGCATATTGCAACGTAACATACAAATAAACCATATTACATATTGCAATACTACAATTTGTGCACAAGGGTACCCAACCAATCCAGGGATGAAAAGAAATGTAAGCAGTGCCTGGAGTAAGTAATGCCTCTAAAGAATATGAGGTTATTTCGAGGGAAAAAGAGCCACCTGTGTAAGAGGGAAGTCAAACAAGGTAATCTTAAGAGGACATAAGAAATAATACGTGTCAGTGAGCCTTCCAATTATAAAGCTTCAGAAGGAAGCAAGGGGGCAGATACTGCTTGATAGCCTTTCACTTTAATTCTGGGGGCTAATTTGACTCTGTGTTTCTTAATACAATCACTTTAAAGTTCACTTATTCTACAAACCACTAGTATTCCCAGTGAATTCAGACAGCACCCCCCCCCCATCTACTTATCCACCATCTCAAAAGAAGGGAATAACCATAAAACGTGGCTACTGAACCCCTCATGTTCAGCGTGACCTCAGAGGACCTGGGCAATAACCTCCTAAAGGGTCTCCAATTTAATATTCATGAAGCCACTATTTTTAAAAGTATATATCAAACAATGTATCTTTGTTTAAAATGCTTCAATGACTTCCAATTGCACTTGGGGTGCAATCAAACCTCTTAATATAATTCAAATGGTCCTTACCACAGTTATACTTGTAAGCAGTTGTAGCTTTCCGTCAGTTCTTTTAATTGGTCAAGCTTGCATTCAGGCTGTAGTGCCTATGCTCCTGTTGCCTGTGCTTGGTACACCCTTCCTCCAGCTATCCAGGTTAAATTCCACCTTCTAGGGATGCCACTCCTGACCAGCCCTCTAATGTACCAATGTAGCCACTCAAAACATTGTTGGCTTCCTTCTTAGCGCTTACTTTAATTGCAACAAATTTCTGTTGCTAACGTCTACCTTCCACACTCGACTGAGCTATTCTAGAGCAGGGTCGCATCAGTATTTGTATTCCAAACTCCTGCCGCCTGAGAACAAATACCTGGCAGGTAGTGTGCGCTCAATAAATACTTGCTTGACGAATACATGAATGTTTCAAAGCCTGGGCTTTGTGTCCAGAGGGTCACACACTAGGATTCCTAGTATCAAGGAAGGAGTGGATTCTCGAGTATTGCAGGTGAGAAATGAAAACCCGCTTCAGTTTTACCCCGACTCTGTGATCCCAACCAACCAGAATAGCTCAGGCCGGGATGCAAACGGGCAGGAGTAGGCAGGGGATGTGGTGGGGGAAGGGCACTGGAAGGCGCGCGCGTCGGCACCCCCAGAGCAGGGAGAAAGGGCTGGCGACCTGGTGCGCCGCGCCTCACGCGTATGAATGGCAAAGGCGCGAAGCAGCCACCAGGCCCGGCGAGGCTGATCACCCTCCCTCTCTCCCTCTCGGGCAGTTCTTTCTCCTTACCATCGCGAATACCGGCAAATGCTGCTGGCTACTCGCCGCCGACCCAGCTCTAGCCCGTCCCTCGTGACTAGAGCAGCTACCCGAGGCCCCGAATCGCTGGGCTTCAGGAGAAATGGCCGCCAAATAGCACCGTAACCTTTCACCTCCACCACAGTAGTCCCGGCTTCTGCGATTGGACGCAAAGAGAAGCGTGCTGATTGGAGGAGGTGGCGGGGCAGTGTTTCCTAGCAACCAGCGGCGGGGCGTGCCTTTGTGGTGTGCGTTTGTGCTTTGCCCACAGCGCGTTCCAGAGTGCCAAGCTCTATTCTGCAGGGCTGGGTCGGGAAGATGATTGGGGTTTCGCGTTTGCTCTCCTGCCTGGAGTAGCCCTCTCGGAGATGCTATGTTCCCTGTGGAGCGGACGGGATTTCTCGTCAGCTTGGCTAATGGAGGTTTACTTGGTCCTTTTATAATTGAGAGCAAGTTTCGGGATCACGAGTTCCTACTTCATCTCGCCTAGAATCCGTGTTCAGCGTTTTTGGGGGCGCCTCTGCCACGGCCCCCGTCTGCCCGAATGTTCTCCACACTAGAATGCACATTTGGCAATTTTTAAACAGGGAGGAACAAGACTAGACAAGAGGAGGTGAAACGCAGCGGAGAGGGTCCGGCACAGGCTTCATTGCAGAGGAGTCTGGAATGCGGTGTGAGAGCCTCTCCGGGGTTCTCTTTGCATTGCAGGCTGAGAGCCGGCGCGGTCAGTTCACGTGCATTTGTAGTTGAGGACATGGGGAGTATTACACTACCAGGAGTATGGTATTGCGTTTATTTTTCTCATAATCTTGTTTCAGGTAATTGACTCCCTTGATTTGAAACCTAATGCCATTCTTGGAGAGTGGCTGCTTTGGGAATATCGACTTATTTTATATTTTATTTATTTATTTATTTATTTTTGCAGCCCTAAAGGGATAAATTTAGCAGTGAACACTCACTGTTTTTTCTGGAAGCATTACAAAGCAGAATTTGGAGGCAACCTGAGTTCAGAACCACTGCCCTTCACGTGTGGGTGGTGGTGGACAGTGCCCTAACCCCCTAAGATTTTGTTTCCTCAGCTATATCCTGGCTTTAAAAGTAGCCAGTAGAGTTGTGAAAATTAAATAATGTAAAACCGGTTAAAACTGCTTGGCCAGGAGCTCAGTAGGTGTTATTTTAATATTGTCCGTATAAATGTTGGAGAAGACTGACAAGACACAGTAATTTTTAGTCTAGTTTACACCAGGTTTTGAAAATGTTTACCTTGTAGTTCAGTAGATTTTTTTTATTAATTTGTCAATCATTTCATGAATCTTTAGCTTTTTAGCCTACTCTTTCACATCGTTTTGGAAATCTTGCCACATAATCCAATTTGAGAGATGGGCCTGTGGCTACAGCCCCATTTTAGAGATGAGGAAATAGGCCCAGCAGGTAACTTACTCAGGGCTACACATCTTGGTTTCAGCCCCAAACCCTTTGCTTTTTCTACTTCATAAAGCTACCTTTCATAAGCTCAATATGTACTCTAGAAGTCTGACTTTTGTTTTTAGCTTTTTTCTCTGTGAAATGAAACAGATTACAGTGATTTATGTAAAGGTAGTTGTGTTTAAAGTTGGTTTTTCTCTTCATGTTAAATATTAAACATCTTATTAAAAATTAGGGGTACATAAGTTCTTTGATTTTTTTCTAATTATGATATCATACATATATTTTGTGGAAATATTAGAACATATAGAAAGTTCTAAAAAAAATAAACCTGAAGTCAAGAATAATCTCACCAATCAAAACACTGTTAACTTTTTTGGTATACTATTTATTAGAACACAGCATTTTTTAAAACTGTGGATTGAATCCCGGGGTGCTTTACCACTGAGCTACATCCCCAGTCCCTTTTCTCTTTTATTTTGGGTCAGGGTCTTGCTAAATTGCTTATGGCCTCACCAAGTTGCTGAGGCTGATCTTGAATTTGTGATCCTCCTGTCTTAGCCTCCTGAGTTGCTGGGATTACAGGCTTGTGTCACTGGGATGGGCTATGGCGCCATTTAAAAAATTAAGGTATCTTTATATAGTTTTGTGATCTGTTCTTGCTTTATATTGAGCAAATCCTCATGTAATTAAATGTTTCTCCAAAATGTGTTTTAATGTCTCCATTATACTCTATATTATGCATATATGATCATTAATCATTCTATTGGTCCCAGAATTATAAAGTGCACATTGAACAGACTCGTGTATCTCTGATTATTTACCATAAGTCCTTAGAAATGTAATTCTTGGGTTAAAGGGTCTTGTGTGTGTGTGTATGTCTGTGTGGTACTGGAGGTTGAACCCAGGAACATTTATCACTAATCTATAGCCCTAGCCCTTTTCATTTTTTATTTTAAGTAGGGTCTCACTAAGTTGCCCAGGATGAACTCAGTATTTCAATCTTCCTGCCTCAGCCTTCTGAGCATCTGGGATTATAGGTGTGTGCCACCCAGCCCAGCTAAAGGAAATTATTTTAAAGGTTTAAAATATGTATATTGTCATGTTGGCATATGAGTTAACAGAATATTCACTAGAATAATTGGTTCTAATATGGGGAAAAAGTTATTCATATTTTTTGAAAATAAGATAGGATACATTTTGAGCATATCTTGAGAGAACAGCTCATTATTATTAGTTAAGATGAACAGTGTGTTAAGAACTAAATTTCACCACTGATTAGTGAAAATAAGATAGGATTTATTTTATTAGTGAAAATAAGGTAGGATACATTTTGAGCATATCTTGAGAGAACAGCCCGTTATTATTAGTTAAGATGAACAGTGTGTTAAGAACTAAATTTCACCACTGATTAGTGTAAAACCCCCAAATTCCAGTGGTACACAAACATCTAAAAAGGAATTTATCCAATGATCGTGAAATATTTGTTGAGATTAATAACATGGGCCTGTGATGTCTGCCCTTGTGAAACTTAAGCACCTTTCTGAGAAAAAGGGAATCAATACATATTGAGAACCTCCCATGTTCTGTCAGGATGTTTCAGGTAATTGATCTTACTTAAATTCTCATGGTAGTCAGGCATAGTGGTGCATTCCTATAAACCCAGCAAATCTGGGAAGCTGAGGGCTGAGGTAGGAGGATGGGGAAATCAAGGCCAACCTGGACTACTTAGCAAGACCTTGTTTCAAAATAAAACAAAAAAAGGCTGGCGACATAGTTCAGTGAGAGAGTGTTTGCCTAGCATGTGTGAGGCCCTGGGTTCAATCCTGTACCACCAAAACCAAAACAAAACAACAATAAAAACCGCTTATAGTACTTCAAGGGAGGTATTATTATCCCCATTTTGTAGGCGAGACAGATTTAGAAAGTTTACATATCCTTGCTGAAAGATATGTAGAAGGTAAAATAGCTCCAGTGCCTACAACTTTTCTTTTTTGGTGGGGGGAGGGGGACAGTGTACCAGGGATTGAACTCAAGGACACTCGACCACTGAGCCACATTCTAACCCTATTTTGTGTTTTATGTAGAGACAGGGTCTCACTGAGTTGCTTAGCACCTCACCATTGCTGAGGCTGGCTTTGAACTTGGGATCCGCCTGTTGCAACTTCCCAAGCTGCTGGGATTACAAGTGTGGGCCACCACACCCAGTTTACAAATTTTATTTACACCAATGTTATCTCACTCCAAAACATGTTTTAGTACAAATGTAGAGAAATACAAATATTAATACAGAATGATAGGGATAGAGTTTAGAGTTTCTTTTTGAAATTCATGATCTTCCTTTTATTTAATCTCATAATCTGTCCTATGATTATAGTCAGAATCCATTACAGTTATGATCAGAGTAGGTAGGGGGAGAAAAAACTCAAGATTTGTGTGTTTCCTGTCTAGTAGAAGTTTTGTGCTTATTATATCAAATGAAAGGTGTGGTATTTTTTTGTAAAAAAAAAAAATCAAGACTTAAAAATACATTTTCTTCTGCAGATCATACAGCCACTAGCTCTAGATTAGAATTCAAGGGTTTTTTTGCTGGTTCAATACTCACTGCACCACTGTAGAGAGAAAATCATGCTGTAAAGGAAACCTGGTATTGTGGTTAGAAGCCAAAACTGTCTCAAGATTAAATCCTGGTTCTGTCATGTACAAGTTATCTCTGCTTCAGTTTCCTCATCAGTAGACGTAATAATGATGGCACCTATCTTACACAGCTGCACATAGGATGCAGTATTTGTAGTGCTGAGTATTTGTAGTGCTCTGTCTCCTGATGCTGAGTTTCAGTAGCTCGGCTTGGGCGAGTGAGCAGGTTCATAACAGGGACTGCTCCATTCCTAAAGGAGCTCCAGTGGAACCCACTATCTGGGTAACATCCATCTGAGCCTGTCACTTTACCCAGGGGACTTGGGGGCAGGACCCACACAACTGTGATGATGGTCCTGCTGTTCACTATGCCATGTATTGTAAACTGTCTTACTCTGATTCACTGAATCTCCGTGTCTCCTTTTGGCACCTGTGGAGAGTTTTACTCCTTGCCACTTAAAGTTAGGGTCCTTTCCTGACTCTTTTTCCTGGGGTTGACATGAAATGAAAAGCAGTCATAATATATACAAAGCATTTAGTACACTATCTGGTTGGAGTTGGTGCTTAATAAATGTTTGTTCCGGGCTGGAGTTGTGGCGCAGTGGTAACGTGCTTGCCTAGCACGCGGGAGGCACTGGGTTCGATCCTCAGCACCACGTAAAAATAAAATAAAGATGTTCTGTCCACCTATAACTAAAAAATAAATATTTAAAAATAAATAAATTAAAAAAATAAATGTTCCCTCCTTTATTTATTTATTTGTTTATGGTACTCAGGGGCACTCGACCACTAAGCCACATCCTCAGCCCTATTTTGTGTTTTATTCAGAGACAGGGTCTTACTGAGTTGCTTAGTGCCTCACCATTGCTGAGGCTGGCTTTGAACTCGTGAGTCTCCTGTCTCAGCCTCCCAAAGTGCTGGGATTACAGGCGTGCACCACCGCGCCTGGCTTCTCCTATATTTATAATCAATCAAAATCTAACCACTATCCCCCCAAAACTCTGGTTTAAGTAATGTAAAACCTGTATAAAAATAACACCTTATTTATTGGGAGACCAACCCCTCCATAGACTAGAAAGTTAATTTGCCTGGACTCCTCAAGTAACTCAAGGTTTAAGAGATTGGTCTAGACTTAAAGGATGCCTTTTAATATTACTACAGTATGGTGGCAAGTAATTTAAGATAGAGTTTTTTTATTAAAAAGTAATCTCCTTAGCTGGGCACAGTGGCACACACCTGTAATACCAGTGGCTCGGGAGGCTGAGACAGAAGGATCACAAGTTCAAAGCCAGCCTCAGCAAAAACGAGGCGCTAAGCAAGACCTTGCTTTTAAATAAAACACAAAATAGGGCTGGGGATATGGCTCAGTGGTCGAGAGGCCCTGAGTTCAATCCCTGGTACCAAAAAAAAAAAAAAGTAATCTCCTTAGTCCAGATTTTTCTATGGAAACAGAATCATTGCCAGTCCTCGCATTCAAGTGATCAATACTGAATGTTAAGCTTAGAATATAAACTTCTAATATAAACTAGAGACTCCTAATATAAACTTCTAATTTTGTAGGTAACGAAATAGCATGAATTAGACTTAGGACAGACCCTTTCACTTCATGCTTTTCTCATTATACCAAGTTACCTTTTTATCATCTGATTTATTCTACAAAGGATTTTGTTTTAATCAGCTTTTTCTTTTTTTAAAATTATGTCATGTTCTAAGTATTTTATAAAACAACAAAGCAAAACTGCAATGAATATTTGTTTTAGTCAGCTTTTTCTTTTCTTTTTTGATCTTTTTAGATATGCATGATAGTAGAGTGTATTTTGATGAATTATGCATACATGACTCTATACATAACTTATTCTAATTAGGATTCCAATCTTGTGGTTGTACCTAATGTGAAATGTCACTGGTCATGTATTCATCTATGAACATAGGAAAGCTATGTCCAATTCATTCTACTGTCTTTCCTATTCCCATCTCCCCTTCACTTCATTCCCCTTTTTCTAATGCACTGAATTTCTATTCTTCCCCACCCTGCCCGCTTATTTTGTGTTAGCATCCACATATCAGAGAGAACATTTGGCCTTTAGTTTTGGGGGATTGGCTTATTTCACTTAGCACGATGGTCTCCAGATCCATCCGTTTACCAGCAAAAGTCATAAAGCCATTCCTTTTATGGCTGAGTAATATTTCATTATGTACATATGCCAGATTTTATTTATCCATTCATCTGTCAAAGCGTACCTAAGTTGGTTCCTTAGCTTAGCTATTGTGAATTGAACTGTTAAAAACTGTGACTGTATCACCGCATGATGCTGATTTTAAGTCCTTTGGGTATAAACAGAGGAGTGGGATGACTGGGTCAGATGGTGGTTCCATTGTTTTCTGAGGAAGCTCCCATACTACTCTCCAGAATGGTTGCACCAATTTGCAGTATGTATGCACTAATACATTACACCAGCAATGTATGAGTGTACCTTTTCCCCACATCCTCGCCAACCTTTAGAGTTACTTGTATTCTTCATAATTGCGATTCTGACTGGAGTGAGATGGAATCTCAGTGCAGTTTTTTTTTTAAATTTGCATTTCCCTAACTGCTAGAGATGTTAAACATTTTTCCATATATTTGTTGACCATTGTATTTCTTCTGTGAAGCGCCTGTTCAGTTCCTTTGCCCATTTATTGATTGGGTTATTTGTTTTTTGTTTTTGTTTTTGTTTTTTGGTGTTAAGTTTTTTGAGTTCTTTAAATATCCTGGAGATTAATGCTTTATCTGAGGTGCAGGAGGCAAGGATTTTCTCCCATTCTGTTGCCTCTCTCTTCACATTCTTGATTGTTTGCTTTGCTGTGAAGAAGCTTTTTCGTTTGATACCATCCCCCACTTATTGATTCTTGATTTTACTTCTTGTGCTTTAGGAGTCTTGTTGAGGATGCCAATTCCTAAGCTGTTAGTCAGCTTTTTCGTTGCTGTGACTAAAACACTGACAAGAACAATTTAAAGGAGTGTTCATGGTTTCAGAGGTCTCAGTCTTTAGACAGTTAACTCCATTGCTCTGGGCCAAGCATCATGGGGCAAGTAAGCAGAGAAAGATGGGAGGAGAAGGGGCCACAAAGAAGATGTACGCTGCCAGGGCATGCTCCCAGTGAACCACCTCCTCCAGCCACACCCCATCTGCCTACAGTTACCACCCAATTGGTCCATTCAAACTAGAGTAGACTGATGAGGTTACATAGTCATTTCATCTCTGAACATTCCTGCATTAACAGGAGCTTTTAGGGGACACTTCATATCCAAACCATAACAGATCTGAAGTGACTTATTGAAAAAAACATTAAAAAGAAATAATGAAGAATGAAAGGAAAGAGATAGAGCCATATATAAAGTTAGAATACAGAAACCTACCTACAAAAAAATGAAGCATCTTATGCACTGGCCAGAGATGGGCTGCACATTTGTCTCTGAGAAGTCTGATTGGCTATGCGATTCACAATTTCTATCACATTTTTACACTTCCAATCATCCAGAGGAAACGTGGTTGCTTCTATTACTCTGATCTGAGAGAAATTCTTCCTATGTTATCAGAACCCCCATAACCTCAATAAAATGGACCTTAAGGAAAAATGTAAATGTAAATGTTTTATGGCAGGCACAATCCCAGGGCAGTGAGGTCAAAAGGCAAGACAAAGAGGAATGAAGCAAATACTCAGCTTTATAATTCTGGGCTGGTCGTTGCTTTTTCAGAGACCAAGCCATTTGCTTGGCCACATGGGACTCTTTGGACAAGATTGATAGAAATATGCTTGGGAGCACATCAGAGAGACAAGCAATGGGAATTTATCTGCCAGACCCCTCTGTCTCCTGGCCCCCATTGGTTCAGTGGCAGGGAGTTACCTCCTTCACACCAGTATAGAATTGGGAAAGTCAGACCCCAGGCTTTATAGCTTGCTGGAGTCTGGAAGTGGCAGGAGCCTCAGGTGTCAGCTTTAAGAGCACTGCAGAGGCAGCTGGGGGATAGTCAACAACCACGGGTCTGGGAGATTGGTGAGACTGAGAAAATCTGAGTTGTCACATAAAATGTGTTTATATGCTGGGTTACACAAAAAGAACAGTACATAAGGTAACAAAGGATACACTCAAACATCGTTATAGAATATTTCATAGGGCATGTTATATGATTGTTTTATGTGATAGCAGAATGGTTAATAGAGCTGGTTCTGGGGCTAGAATTGATCCTAAGTTGGAATCCTAACTACAATGCTTACTGCTTGCAGGAACCTGGGTAAGTTATTAGCCCTCACTACACTTTTTTCCCCACTATGTAGGATTAACTGTTGCTTTTCTCCTGAGTGATAATGAATGCTAGGAATTAATACAGACCTTTTCCTTTCCCTATTCTGAACATTTTAGGGCCTAAGAGTCCCAAAGCCATTAGGAAGGCTTAGAAAGAGCCAAGTGAAGTAGGAATCCATGCTGAGCAACACAGGTAGTCCAAGTGGGGTGAGGAGGGCATCCATAGGAGGGGGGCAACCCAGTGTGGGTGTCAGAGCCTGAGCCAGAGGAGGAGAGTGTCCAATGTAGTAGGTGGTCCAGTGTGGAAGTTGGTGCATGAAGAGGTGAGGTTGGGGCCATGCAGGTTGTATTAGTCTGCTTTCCATTGCTGCAACCCAAATACCCAACATGAACAACTTAGAGGAGGGAAAGCTTATTTTGGCTCATAGTTTCAGAGATTTAATCTCTGGTGGGCTGACTCTGTTGCTCTGTGCCCAAGATGAGGCACACATCATGACAAAAGGGCACAGTGGGAGGACACTGCATACTTCATGGCAGGGTCAGGGAGAAGGAGTTGCAGGGAAGATGAACTCTTCCAGGGCACCCCTAGAACCCACCTCCTCCAGCCACATGCCACCTGTCTACAGTTACCACCCACTCAGTCCATTCAAATTAGGATGGAATGATTAGGCTACAGCTCTCCGAATCCAATCATTTCACCTCTGAATATTCTTACCTTAACACAGAAGCTTTGGGGGGACACATCATATCCAAACTGTAACACAGGTCAAGGGGCAGCCTCGCACCCAGCATTAGAGACCAAGCAGGGTGAAGCATCTCTCAGACCATAATCTGACATACTGTTGGAGCCTGAGTTGGGTAGGAAGGGTGTCCACACCAGGGTGAAGGGTATGGCCCCTGTGGTGTGTCAGCGCCTAAGGGAAGTGAGGAGGATGTCCAAGCAGAAGGATGACTTGGCCCAGGGTGTCAGAATATAAATAGGGTGAGGAAGGCATGCAGGGAAGGGGCAGTGGCAGGGTGGGAGACTTGTGATAGGGACACTAATCAAAGGAATAAACATATTAAGAAGAATTGGAACCAAGTATCTCAACACCAGAGAAGGGACTGCAAACGTGGAAAAGGAGAAAACTCGAAAAATGGTATGATGTTGGATGGGGATTGGAGATATTGGAATTAACTCAAGATGTTGACATAGGAAAATATGTAGATATGGATATATGTGTGTTAGCATTAATTAGAGCCATCCTCGTAGGTGTAAAGTGGTATCTTGTGTTTTTGGTTTGCATTTCCCTGTGGTCTAATGATGTTAAGTGTCTTTCCATGTGTTTGTTAGCCAATGATACTATATTTTCTTTGGAGAAATATCCATTCCAGTCCTGCATACATTTTTATATGTTCTAGCTTTAGAACCCTTGAATATATCCCCTAATTACAATTAAACTGAAAAATTTTAAAAATAAAAGGAAAAGTCATTTCACTGCTGTGGTTCTTGTTTTCATCATTTATACAGTGAAGGGCTTAGCCTAGATCAGGGTTTTCCACCTCAGTACTACTTTGGGTCAAATAACTCCTAGGGCAGTGGTCATGTGGATTGTAGCCTGCTTAGCAGCATCCCTGAACTAGATGCAATCCCTTTCCCCCAAAGTTGTGACAACAAAACAACAAATGTCCCGTAGGGGATACAATTGTCTACTGAAGAGCAATTGTTTATAAACAAAGGCCCCTGGACCTGATTCACTTAGCAGGTATTAAGGCTTTGCAAGTTACTTTCATTACTAAAAAACAAACAACTAATAATTTGTACACTATTTTGCTAGAGATTGTATAGACTGATTAAAACCTCAATTAAAACTTCATGCTTCTTTGCTTTTTATTAGAATGAAATCAGTTCAAAATACAAATACTGGTTGATTATCATGAATCAGATCTGAAACTCTGATTAGCATTTATTTATATATATTATTTAGAAAAATAAGGTATTAACTTGTCAATAAATTGTTTAATATTTTTAAATTATAGATTCAGTTGGGGGGAAAGAGTAGATAATAAAAGAAACCTTTGGGAGTAAAAATATCGGGAACCACTCAACTAGACATTACTGACCAGCATTGTTGAATTTAAACCTGGTTCAGTTCTTTGCCATGTTTCCACAGGGTGGCAGTAGTGAGTTTTGAGTAAAATTTCAGATTGACACATGAGCACTTGGAAATTAATTGGCATAACTGAGGACTTCACTGATCTAAAACACAAAACAAAACCCCATGGAATTTCTCCCTCAATCTCCTATGCAGCACAACCTCCATCCCTTCCTTCCCTCATCCCTCAAATGTCTCCGATGAATCAAATTTTTAAAAATAAAACTCATTATTCTATTTCTTCATTGCCAGAGGTATCTCTCCCCACCCCTATGCAAAACAAAATGAGGTTCTGGATATATTAGTGGATGCTCACCAACAGTTGTTGGTCGCCATTACCAGCAGCCTGAAACACACCCCTCTCTCGGTCAGCTGTTTCACCGCTGTAACCAAAAGATCTGACAAGAACAATTTTAGAGGAGGAAGAGTTTATTTGAGGCTCATGCTTCAGAGGTCAGTTCCTAGATCGACTGTGTTGCTTTGGGCCTGAGATAAGGCAGAATACCATAGCAGAAGGGTGTGGAGGAGGAAAGCAGCGCCAGACCTGACAACCAGGAAGCAGAGCTCAGGAGAGATAAAATATAAACGCCAAAGGCATACCCTCGTGAACCACCTCCTCCAGCCACACCCTACCTGCCTACAGTTGATCCCTATCAGAGGTTGAATGCGCTGATTAGGCTGAGGCTCTCACAATCCAATCATTTCGCCTCTAAGCTTTCTTGCATTGTCTCACGCACAAGTTTTTGTGAGAACACTTCCTATCTAAACCATCACATTATCCCATAGACCACAAAACTTACCCCTAAAAAATGGGCCACGCTCTTTTCACAACTCCATGTACTTACAAAAGATATTCTCTCCATGGAGAAATCTCTTCCCCTATTTGCTTTCCCTGGAAAATTCCTCCTCATCTTACCTCCATAGTCCAGCTCAAATGGGCATTTTCTATCTGAAGCTTTTATGGACTTCTGTAGGTCATTAGTTGTTCTGTCACATAGACACTACACCATCTACCATGTTTTAACACTATATCTTAGAGAAAAAGATTTCATTCATTAACTTCTCTGTTGCTATTATTAGACATTCCCTAGCACATAACAGAACCCGTCGCATATAATAGCAAATTTCTTAGTGAATAAATAATTGAACTGATAGACTTTGACTTCATAAATTTGTAGCAATTTGAACATTTTATACACAAAGACATGAAACAAATATACATATATAGGATATTCCTAGATGGATATTTAAAATAGTGAGAAATCAAAAAACTATTTAAATGTTCAAAAATTATGGTATAATATCTAAGTATATGATATAGAGAGCTAGATAATGCAGCCTTTAAAAATATTATTGCCGAAACATTCCTAAGATTGAGCAAAAGTCTATGCTATAATGTCAGGTAAACAAGAAGACGCACATTTTATATATTGTTTCAAGTATATTAAAATGCATACAAACTTATGCACACAAAAAGTAGAGATAAAAATGTTAATGGTAGTTATGTTAGTATAGTGTGGCTTATAAATGATAAAGAGATGATTAATAGTTTCATGACAGTATCAGCATGTAGCAGAAAATAGAAGGAATAAAAATAGCATATAAGAGGACAAATAAAATAATAAAAAGTAACCTACTTATTAGAGTAGTTTTTCCTAAGTATGGCCGAGACCACTGCTCACATTTCCTTTGCTTGCAGGGCGCTGCTGGAATGCATTTCCCAGCTGCCATTAGAGGTGGATGAGATCATGTGACTGTCGTCTAGATGACAGAATGTCAAAAATGATGTGTTCTTTATTAACCTGAACCGTCAAAAGCCTTCGTGAAGACCCTCTGTGCCCTTTCCTTCCTAACTTGACGCAGATGAACAAGGTGGCAGAGAACTCATGTGTTGAGGAAGGAAAGTTGGTCCCTGGGTCACCACTGGGAGGACAGTCACATGCTGAACGGGAATACTCTTTCTATACCTTTCATAATTGAACAATTAATGTCTATTTGTACAGCGATAGGGACTTTGACTATATTAAACCACAGTCTCTAATATAATGTAAAAGAGCAAAATAAGTAAGCAACAAATGTATGAGACCATAAGCTGGACGACTGCAGAAATACAGATACATCTAAAAATTTTTACCACCTTCAAATTTCTTATGGTAAACTCAGAAGAATATTATATTCACAGTGAAGGTATCAGTCCTCAGAGTTGTGGTTACTAAGTATGAAATTAATGGTGCAGACAATAAATGCTACTTAAGCGATCAGAATCCCCTTGCCATAAGAAAAATAATAATAAAATTCAATAACAAGGGGATTGGTTGGCTAGATGAGAGATGAAATGGAAATTATCAATATTGTTTCAAATCATTGTGAATATACATGGTTAGATCTAGTAAAACTTTCAAAAGACAGGCTGGGTGAGGTGGCACATGCCTGTAATTCCAGAGACTTGGGAAACTAAGGCAGGAGGATTGTAAGTTCAAAGTCAGACTCAGCAACTTAGTGAGGCTCTAAGCAACTTAGCAAGACCCAGTCTCAAAATAAAAAACAAAAAGGTCTTGGGGATGTGGCACTTAAGTGCCCCTGGGTTCAATCCCTGGTACAAAAAATATATATATTCACACACTATGGACACTCTGCTTACTTTTGATTTTGGATTCACTCTACCTGCCAGTCACTATTTTATGGGCTATGGACACAAAAGATCCAAAAGGAAGGTATAATTTAGTAGAAAAAATATCTCAGAAAGCAAAGAAATAATTTCAGAACTGGGCAAGTGTATAGAAAGATTGAGGGGTGGAGATCAAAACCAACTCAGGTCAAAGAGATCTAATTTGCCTAAATTTTACACCAATTTGCCAAATGTCAAATTGACCAAAAATTGCCAAATATCTAAAGCAGGTTTTGGGGCTGTCAATAGCAGTGATGTTACTCTCAGCTGCAAAAGCAGAAGCCAACTCCAGTTTTCACAGACAGAGAAGATAATGAATCATTTGTAATGGAAAGTCTACTGGCAGAGTATTAGATGTCCTAATATGAAATATTCTCCAAGTTGATATTCAGCTGACCTGAACTGATAAATCCTTGGAGGAAAACAGCTGTAGCAAAATGTTTGTGATGAAGTTGCCGTGTAATGAAAATTTCTAAGGCAATCCAAACTTCAGCAAATGCGTGATTAGTAAATTGGTGCCCTTCTGGAAGTCTGAGAAGGCTTTCCTGAGGAGGTGATGTTTAATCTGAGACTACAAACAAGACATAAAAGATGTCTTTACTAGCAATGCAGACCACTAATGCAGTACTTTTTACAGACTATCCTTTGTGGGAATACATGACTACATGTATTGGACACCTACTATCAGTTCCTGAAGTGTAAGATGCATAAGAGTTCAGTCATTGATTATTGGTAAATGTTGGCTTATTGTGGTGAGATGCACCAGTTGGCTGCTGGATAACCTGTGTCTCTCTGGGTGGCTTGGCAATGAACCAGCTGGGCTTGGTGGCTCCCTCTTTCCTCTCCAAGGGTTCCAAGTGCTGGCAGTTCTGGGCAGCTGTGTTCCCAGCACTGGTATGTGGCTCTGCTGGGCAGCTGGCATCCAAGTGGGAGACTGTTTTTCCTTCACATGCAAGGCTCTTCTCATGGGGATGGAAAGGTGAAGTTGCTCTTCTGGAAGACAATCTCTGAACTATCTAGCCATGCCAAGCCCAGGCAGACATGTCCCTGGGATGCTATGCAGCTGCTGACCCTGCTGGTAGATTCCTGCCTATGTAGACTTTCACTCAGTTGGGTGGCATCCCAGGCAGTGAGTGTTTCACCTTGCCAATATGAGGTGGATGAATAAACAAATTGAAGAAAATGAGCAGACTCAGCTCTGATCTAGACTGTTCTGTAAGCATGCATAGAATTACAGGCGAGGAGAGCAATAAAGCCTTGAAACTGCAGTTTTGATGCTTATTAATCTCTTCTTCTAAACTAAAGCTAAACTGAAGATGCTACCTTTGTCAAGCATAACAGATCACTGCTCTTTCTAGCCTCAACGCAGATGTCCGTGATGCTCTTGGACAATGAAAACCTCACCAATGGTGAGCAAGTGTGTTGACTTTTTCTTTTTGCCTCTATCTAAAATCAACTAACTGCATGTGTTTTCTCAAGCCCTTAGAAAATGGATGAATGAATTACTTTCATGGAAGGAAAGCTCATGTTTGGGGTTTTATTTTGATGCTCATTACTTGTTTGTATTGAAACAGGGTCTTATTATGTTACCTCCTGCCTCAGCCTCCCAAATAGCAGACTACAGGAGTGTGCCAGTGTGGCTGGCTGATGATGTTCATCATTTCTTTCCAGGACTTAAGGATCCCTATTTTATTACATGGATTTGTGATTTGTTACTATTTTTGTACCTCAGTTGTCCAATGCTTGGATGAGAGAGTCCTCTTTTAGCTGTCTTTGGTGTTCTTTTGATGTGTAATCATTACTTTCTGTTCCAATGAGTTGTTTCCTGCCTGGAATCAGTCCTTTCTCCAAGGAGCCCAGGTTCTTTCTAGTGGAGAATGGCATTTTGAAACCAAGACCTATCTGGGTGCTAGGTGTACTCCTTGGTGTTGGGGGTGCTGATGCTCCCAGGCTGTCTCCTAAGACACCACTAGAGAATGTGTTCATGTACATACACATACATATGTAACCACATCTATATTTATTTCTTATCCCTTTTTAAAATTCCACTTCAATACCACATAACTCATTCTAATTTTCTCATCAGTATTTCCAACAGTGAGAAAACTGTTTCCCTTCATCCTCGATATATTTACTCAATCCCCTCCATGTAACCAAACTTCCAGCACCATGGCCATCCCCAACCCACTCCATTGGATAATATTCTTGCCTTGCTTGGTACCAACAGCCTACCCCAGACCCCTACTCCTTTGACTCCTCTGACTTTCCCATTCTTACTTTGCTCAGACTCATCTAATGATAAACAAAATTGTTTTGAAAGGGAGAATGGGTGGAAGCAAGCTTTTTAATTTGTATTATAATGGAAACTAAAACAAAAAAAAACATAGAGGGAAAGAATTTTAATTTTTCTGGACACTTTCTAATTGTTTCAATACATTGTTATTCCAAGTGAATAAAAAGTTATTTGCATCAAGTTTTATTACCTGATATTATTTTAATGTGAAAATTGTGAGGAAAAGCTCTATTTTTTTCTATTTTCCTTTTTGCTTTCCATTTCTGTTTTATCTCATGGATGACTGAAAAGAGAGCAAAAAATGATATCACAGGTCGATCTAATAAGCAATGGCAGAAAAATCAGTGAAGAAATGTGTGGTTCAAGGTAAAAACTCTCTTATTGAAAAATTATTCAGTACCTTAAGAATGAGAAACTCAAGCTGGCTTCAATGATTTGTACTTGTTGTCTCAGCTACTCAGGAGGCTAAGGCAGGAGGATCATTTGAACCCAGGAATGTGAGGCCAGCTAGGGCAACACAGTAAGACTCTCATGTAAAAAAAAGAAATTTATAACTTTGTTTATTCACTCTTATGAAAGATTTTATTATAGGTTGAGTATGTCCAAATGTTTGAGACCAGGAACATCTCAGATTTTGAATTTTTTTTTAAATTTTGGAATACCTACCATTAAATTAAACATGAAGCTGTTCACCAAAAACAGATCTATCAAGGAGGCTAATTATATAACCTTTTGAGAGGTTGTGGGAGTGTGTTTGTTCTTAAAGTTAGGTGGGTTTTTTTGGTACCAGGGATTGAACCCAAGTTGCTCAGTTGCTGAGGCTGGCTTTGAACTTGCAATCCTCCTGCCTCAGCCTCCTGAGTTGCTGGGATTACAGGCAGGCATCACCACACCTGGCTCCAGCAGTCTTAATATTAGAATTAGGCTATGTAAGCAGTTGACACGAACTATTTTGTTATCAAGCAGAACTTCAGAATCCAGCAAAAATTGGCCACATGTATGATATAGTTTCTCAGTCAGCCTCTCAGTCTTTCTACACACCACACACACTCACACACAAACACTCAGTGTGTGTTTCAAAGACTTATAAGCTGACAGACTTGGGAGCTGGCTTTAGCTCAAGCTAACGCATTCCCTGCTTTCTTAACACCATTGTCTCTCTCTTCTGTATCTGAGAAAGCTTCCACTTTTACCCATATTCGCTGCTGCGTTATTCTCTTCTGCTGGTCAAGAAGGTGAAAGTGGGAAGAGATGTGGGGGAAACAAATGTTTATGACATCTCTGAGTGACCTCCCCTTAGCGGGCAGATGGGGAAGGTGGTGAGGAGCCTATTTTCATTTGGACATAACATGGAAGGAGTGAGTCTCAGTGTACAGAATTTTTCCCTACAGCCATTTGCAGCCTGTTTGCTGCTTAATTGTTTCACAAACACTCATCAACAAACCATTTGAAAAGATTAGCCATAACAGTGCCTAAGGCGGATGGCCTTTTCCAGTCAAGAATCGGGATATACCGGAATCTGTGAACATGAATGACACAGGTCAACACCGTCACACGTTTGTTTTATGAGTAACTTTGACTTTAACATGTGAGCAAATACTGAGGTCTTAATCCATGACAAATAATAGGAATTCATATGAGATCAAAGGAGCTCATTTCTTCCTAAGACAATATATTTGTGGGGAAAAGGGAACACACTGTTCTTGCTTATTTTGTTCTGGATCATAATAAATCCACATTAATATAAACGTGACTAATTTGGAATTTATGAGAATTCCATTGGAGCTGAATTTATCATTGTTCCCTGAAAAGAAAATCTTGCCAAGGAAGTTAGTTGTATAAACAAGAATGCAGAAGAAATCCCCAGTAACCAACAAAGAATATTTTCTAACTTTTAAGACGTCCTTCTTATCAAAAGGTGTAACTCCAATGTAAACAAAGTCCTACCCGTTCTAATTAGATCACCTCATACACTAATTGTGACCACTCTTTTCCATTCCTGGAGTAACGCTCTAGTAAGTCAAATTGGTTATTTTATGTGTAAAAACAAAATGAGATTTGTTTTTATAGTAATGTTTTTATCCATGAAAACAATCCACAGTTAACTCAAAGAACTTAGAAAAGCTAAGAAAACACACAGGAAGAAAAACACTCCAAATCCACATTTGAGGATAAAAACTGTTAACATTTTGAATGATTGCCCTTACAGCATTTATTTTCAATATGTTTTGACCACACAGGTATCCGACATTACTAGAACTTGTCAGACTCTTGTTTTCGCTTAGCAATGTTTCCATGTGACAACACAAGTTGTTCTACCTCGGGACTTTTTATAGCTGCACAGTGCTCCAGCCCATGTGGTTGCATCCTTTGGGATCACCTCTTGTTGGACAGTCAGGTTGTAATTGCAACCGTGTTGTGAACATCTTATACATACTTATTCCTATGTTAATCATAGCATAGGTTCAATCAAATAAGGACCTAGAAACCAGTGTTTCGTTAAAGCTCCCAGGTGCTGTCTGTGTGCTTCTGAGAAACACTATCCCAGACTATGATTTGACCTTTGATTTTGCTTTATGGTGTTTCTGTCAAGCAGAAAATACTAATGCTTCTGATGCACTGGGTATTTTTCTTTGTAATTCCTGCTTTTTATTTTCTAAACCTGATGCCATTAAATTCTTTCCCTATATATTCTCCCCACCTCTTTTGCAGATGAAAACTCTTAGTGTTAGGATGCAGATTTTTCTACATAAATGACTAAAACTCTTATTTTGACAAATTATAAACACCTTTTTTTCCAATTTGTTATTACAGAACCAAAATGAATAATTTTAGTGAAAGTTGCATAAGACATTTATTTTTATAACGTGGCCATCATATAGATGAGAAGGAACTTTTAACTCTATTCACTGTGTTCCAATATTAGAGCTTCCTTTTCATTGACATTAATATCAAAATATTTGAAAGGGCTATGGCTTTGCTGCTATACTCTAATTCAGCATCAGCAAGAGTTATTAATAATATGTGCTGTTCCAAAAGAAACATTTTATCTACCATTGACTAAACTGGGAGAGGACTACTTGGGGGGGCTAGGGCTATGGCTCAGTGGTAGAGTGCTCACCTAGCATGCGTGAGGCACTGGGTTCAATCCTCAGCACCACATAAAAATAAAATAAAGTTATTCTGTCCACCTACAACTAAAAAATTAATATTTAAAAATACTTTGGAAGTTAAGCTGTGCGTAGGCGAAGTGATTATTTCTGGGTCCAACTCATAAAGTCGTGAGATGCTGCATCTGGAGAAGCCTCCTTTAGGCAGCACTGGATTGACTTGCCGAGTGGACACCTATGCTGACCTTTCTTTGGGACTAATACCAGAAAAAGAACTCTTCAGTGTTACTGGGAGCACGTTGCTTCTCACTCTTATTCTTTCCTTTCTATGCAACCCCGTGACAGGAAGCTTCCTTACTTTCTGTGTTTGCCCAAATTTCTTTGTTGCCTCTTCTATTTGTCAAGACTTTTGGTTGCATATAACTGACATCTAAGTCCAATTTAGTTTGAGCCCAAAACCCCTAAATTTTGTTTTGTTTTCATTTTATGGCAGCAGTATACAGGCAGACGAGGAAACTATTTTGGGGATCATTCACTAGTGGTTGAAAGAAATTTGGAAGCAAGTCAAGCAAGAAGAAAAAATGGTTTACAGGACAAAAGTAAAGTCGTTTGCTTTATTAAATGTTATTTTACTACATGCAGAGTACCTTTTGTCCTTCTTAGCAGACTAAAGTACTTTCCTGGCAGAAGGACTCCTAATAACATAAAGCTCTCAATCTCTGCACGGTGGGTTTTTTTTTTTTTTATTGTGGTAAAATATACAAAACAAAATATCATTTTAATCATCTTAAGTGTACAGGTCAGTGATGGTGAGTAGATTCACATTGTCATGCAATACCCTCACCAACCATCTCCAGAACTCTTTAACCATTGACACTATTGGTTAACTTTTTGTTAGGGTAGAGGTGGGCTCTGTCCTGTGTTTGTAGGGATTTAGCAGCAGCCTTAGGCCTGGCCACTGCATTTGAATTCAATAGCATCCTCAAATTCTCCCCAGTGTCCTGATAATCAAAATGTCTCTACATATCACCAATATTGTCTGGAAGGGAGTCACCCCTAGTTGAGAAACACTGGTTGAAAGGGGAAGAATTTTCAAATTAATTAAACAATTTGTCCTTGTGGGTCAAATTCAAATTTTATTTTATGAAGGGGTTTATTTTATTTTCATTTCACTTCTCACAATGGATAGACCTTTATTTCAAGATATGCTACAGCCAATTATTGCCAATGCAGCAAATCTACTAGCTGTTAGCTTCTTGAAGGAGCATAATTTGTTATCTGTGGCTCCTGAATATTATTCATGTCACCAACCCTGATGGTGTGCAGTGTGAAACCAAAGCAAAAATGGCTTTTCAGGGAAATGCATTCACTGCTGTTGTCAGTCACCATGGGCTGAAAGGAATCTTTGCAAGGAATCTTTTCACAGAATTGAACATTTCCCCAAAAATGTTAACTAGTATGATGCTTTGACTTTGGGTTTCATTATGTTTTAGTATAAATATCCAGGGACAGATTCTTCAACTGCATGCATCTGAGAGATTATTCAATTGATCCAAACTTTCACTGTAAGTTGTGTTTTGACTTTGAAGAAATATTAGAAAACAATGCATTCTAAGCATTCATTATTCAGAAATGCACAACTAAGTATAACATGGCTATATATCAGATCAGTTGAGCTTTCAGTAGTGAACAGAGCATTTATGCCAGAACAGTAATAACATAATTACTCTGATTGACATTGCTTCAGAATAGCTGACTAATCAGAAATAGCCTAGATTGGAAATGACTGATTTACTTGCCTAACTTTGTGTATCACTGAAAATTTATTGGAGTGTAAGATTAAGTAGTTTATTTTTGTCTTTATCATAATTTATACATATTTTTTGTGGTGATATCAACTGACTTGCAGGAAAATAGTGATTCTTTGTTATTATATATATCTATTATATAACAGAAAGATAATCTTCTGTTCAGAATTATTATTTTATCTCACCTTGACCTATATATGCTGTAGTTACAGTGAACAAGATAATATAGATAAATATTTGAAGGGTATATTAATCACATACCAGAAAACATGAAATTTCACCAAACTAGATGTGATTCTGCAACCAATTCTATACAGCAGCTAAAACGAGGGTCCCTTAGAAGTACTTTCATGTTAAGGCATTAGACAACATTTTTCCCATGCATTATAGAAGTGATGTGAGCTATTACCTAAGGAACTGTAGAAATGAGGCATCAAATGGTATTTGCAATGTTCCAAATAACTGATATTTATCCTTAGGTGAGAAGAACCAGTTAAGATAGAAAAATCAAGTATATCATACAAAATTTTAGTTCTATTATTTATTTTTAGTAATTACAGGCTATATTATTTATAGTTGCTGCAATTCTGAAGACAAAAAAAGGTTAAAATATTAAGCTTGGTACCACTGCTGTTTGGTCAAGTCAATTTGACTTTGGGAAATTTCATGTTTCCTGGCATGCAGTTAATATATATCCTTCAAATGTTCATTTGTATTGACTTTTTAAATGGTAACCGCTGTATATGTAGGTCAAGATGAGATAAAATAATAATTCTGACCTCTTCAGGCCTTAGTTTTATATTTTTCTGATGAAAGGATTAAAATAGATAATCGTAGAGCCCCAACTTAATATAATATTATTTTCTGATAGTGTAGATTAATAACTGGAAAAATGAAGATTAAAATAAAGAATACCCCTTGATTTATAACTGCTTTAAATTACACAGTTTATACAAATAGTCCTAAAATAAAGGATAGGCTAGCTTTTTGACTTAAGTAACCTTTTTTTTTGTAGATAAAACTTTCAGTTTTTCATATATATTGAGGAGGTTAGATAGTGAATTGTAATTATTTTAAAAACTATATTCTGTACAACAAGATTTGCAATCACATGAACACTTGTATTCAAAGCATAGTAGAGCAACTGGAAATGTGATAAATTAAGAAGGACAACAAAAATTGATTCTGCTTTCTGTTCAATTATATAATAGCTTGGGTTGTATAATTGACCATATAAAAGATAAGATATTGGTGCAAAATATTTATAATTCATTTATTCATAATTATTTAGATTTAATAAAAGTCCATCTCCCTCATGGTACCTATTCTTTTGGGGAGAAATTCTAAACTGATCTTAGATCTATATAATTATAATATTTATCATAAGCATTATGATCGTCATTTATTAAACACATCTATACTGATATTTAATACATTATCATTCAATCCTTGCAGCAATTCTGGGAAGTAGGTATTATTAGCTAGAATTGCAAGTAACTTGCTTAAAGCCCCACAGAAATAAGCCACAGAGCCAGGATCTGTCTGCCTTCAAACTTTACTCCTTAGATCTTCTAACATAAACTATAGGAACTTCGGGACAAAACAAACACCCTCACCACCAAAAACAAAACAAAACAAAAAAAACCCTTGATTTAAAATTTTACATGTAGCCTCAGTGAGACAGGAAACTCCTCTGTTGCAGCTTGAGTGGGAATTATCTTGAGATATGTAAATGCCAGCTTCATTCCCCATACTGGTGGCCCTTTCTATGTAGTATCAGATTCATCTGTCCGTCTCTGAATTGGGGAGTGGTCAAAATTAAGATTGCGCTCTTCAATTAGGGTGTCTGCTACGTTGTGTTTCATTCTCTGTCTGTGGGCATTCTCTGTCTGAATGGTAGTCCTTCACAGCCATGCTCAAAGAATGGGCATTTTCCCACGGTCCCCTGCTGATTCTGAATGAACAGATTCTCAACCTCCTGCCGACTTGTGAATATATTGTTTCTCCCCATCTTTGCTCTTTACTGACAGCCTTCATAAAAACGTGCTCAGAAGACAAATGGCATGGCAGAATCTCTGACAACTCATTAAGGAAGGATACAGTAGGTTTCTGCCAAATCGCTGCCATCCTAATGTGACCCAACGGCAGTTTCTGCCATGATAGAAGGAAAAGACGCTGCTGAGAACTGTTGCCTTCTGTCAGCATAATGTCTCTGTGCACTGTTCTTGAAGAGGGGTTTAGCACAGACAGCAACGTGTAGATTATCTACAGCATATTGTTTTTGCCATACTGTCTCCTCTGCATGGAACCTCTTTCTCTCCCTACTCTTCCGGACCCAGCCCAAACAGTACATTCAGTATGCCCTCTTTCGTGTCTCCCAAGGCATCACTCTTTCCTCTAGGTTCTGACTACACTTTTTTTTTTTTTTTTTTTACCTCTTAGAGCGATGAACATTTATTTAATTATTTTGTCCGTCTTGACTCAACTAGAGGCTCCTTGGATACAAGAACCGCATCTCATTCATCACTGCGTTCCTTGTACCCAGAACAACGCCTGGCAGAGTAGGTGTGGGTTACTGATTGTTACATAATTACTATGTGGTCACTGTATGAGCTTTTACTTGATGGAGACCAGACCTACAAAGAGCATGGCAATTATGAGTGTGGAAACTATTGCCAAGTCCCAGCTCTGCCAATTATGTAAACTTTCAAGTTTCTCATTTGGTAAAATGGGGTTTGCAATGATACCCATATTGTGGAAATAAATTTCTGCAAATGTTTTCAGATTTTGTTTCTTTTTCTCTCTCTCTGTTTTCATTATTATAGGCCTATTTAGGATTTCTGCTGTTTATTCTTGAGCTGATAGTTATAATTTATATTTTCATCAAAATCAAGCATATCTCATTCTTATTTACTTTCATAAAGTATAAATATTCTTGTATTTGTTGGTTTTTTATATACATCTGGCTATATTCTATTTCAAATTTGCATATACATATATTTTCCTGCCTCTATATTCTTCTTTCTAAACTATGTCAAAATGTTCACAGTGTCTCTATCTGGATGATAAGATTATAAGCTATTTTTGCATATTTTCCACATGTTCAGAAATCGGTATCTATAACTTATGTATTCACAAAATATACTTGAAAAATATTTCAGTTTCTTTATTTCCAAATAAGGAAGTTGAAGCCAGGAACATTTCAAATGTGGATCATGGTCTTAGAATCAGAAAACGTATGCTGGGGAGGCCAGTTTTTAGCTGTAAGAGTCATGAAACTACCATGCTTCCTTTAGTTCTCATCTGTTATAAAGAAACTGAGCTAGGTTCAGTGGCACATGCCTGTAATCTCACCAACTCAGGAGGCTGAGGTAGGAGGATCACAAGTTTGAGACCAGCCTCAGCAACTTACTGAGGCCCTCAGCAATTTAGCAAGACCCTATCTCAAAAAAGAAAACAAGAAAACAAAAACAAAGGGATGGGAATGTGGCTCAGTGGTTAAGTGCCCCTGGATTAAATCATCTTTGGTACCAAAGGAAAAAAAGAGCGAGAGAGAAAGAGAGAAACTGAGCCACTAACCCACTTTACTTGTTCACTTGCTCTGGTTCTCATCTTACATTAAAGTGAGGGTTCTTGGGCTGGGGCTGTAGCTCAGTGGTAGAGCGCTTGCCTAGTTACGCGTGAGGCACTGGGTTCAATCCTCAGCACCACATACAAATAATAAATGAATAAAATAAAGGTTCATCAACAACTAAAAATTTTTTTTTTAAAAAAGTGAGGGTTCTTTTTAACAGAGTACATGTAAAATAAATAATGAAAGTGAAGGATGGTACAGTTGGAAAAAAAAGCACTAAGAATCATTACTACCTTATGTGGTAAATTAATTTTTTGGAAACACACCATATAGTCAGTAATAAAAGACAATTTTTAGAGTTATAAAGAATAACTTACTGATCTGTGATGATAACACATATGGCAATAAATGAAATATTTTGAATGCATAATTGGAATGTGGATGCTTTTGATTTTTAAAATTCTTTCATGATTCTGTTGTAGGATTATAAAAGGATTTTTAAAATTATTTTTTCCACAGTTGGGGATCAAACCCAGGGTCTTGCACATGCTAGACAGGTGATCTACCACTGAGCTATACTCTCAGTTTCCAAAAGTATTTTTTAAAAATACTGGTAGAAAACTCCTTGTGACTACTAATAGCAAATTAGGAAAAAGAGATATGCAATCCAATTTGATCAAAAAATCTTTTCAGATTACCTACTTTAAATATGTTATTAGAACTCAAATAGAAATGCTTTAATTACCTGGCTAAGAACATAACCTAGGCCTTGGGAAATAGCTTCGTTGGTACAGTGCTTGCTTTGCATGTACAAGGCCCTGGGTTCAATCCTTAGCACCACAAGAGAGACAGAGAGAGAGAGAGAGAGAGAGAGAGAGAGAGAGAGAGAGAGAGAACATAAGCTACTTTCAAAGGGACTTTCTACAATTAGGTTTTAATGATTAGAAAACTAGTGGGCAAAGCATCTATTCAGCTTTAAACTAGAAGTCATTTGGCTGGAAATGACCACATTGCAAATACAATAATTCCTAGCAGGACATAGGTTTATTAGGGAAAACTCTTTTCCTTATTTCATGGTTGTTATTAGAAAGCCTTAGAACATTGTGTGGTTTGTGTCCACATAAGGACAACAAGGTACACCTTTAGTTCACCTTGCCTTGTGTCCTTATAAGGAGACAGCACAAGCTTTGATTCAATGTGACTTGCTTTGCTATATCATCATCTTCCCTCCTATTTAACTGATAGTTATAGTGAAAGATTTTAATTACCTTACCTCTCATTTTGGGTATACTCTACAAGCATTTCTTTGTGGTTCCCGTGGGAGTTCTATTTAACATGAGAAAGATATGCCACTTTTTAGAAAAACTCTATTTACTCTTTTTAGAGGAACCCTCACTTTTATGTAAGATGAGAAACGGAGATGTGAATCTATAGCCACATGACTTCAGTAGTGTACAGAGGTGGTTGCTGTACCTCTCCAACCCCTCCCCCCAGTTACTGATGTTACAGTGTTTATAACACTGGTATTCAATATCATAGGATAAAACTGGGGTGTTTTGATACATTATTCTCTTACCTCTTGTAGAAAACAAAAGTAGCCCTAGCTTTTATAATTGTCATAAATTTGCTTCACCAGAAATCTTTCTGTCTTCATTAAGATCTGAGCTCCCATCTAATGTCCTTCAGTGCAAACTGAAGGACTCCCCTCACATAAGGCACAGCTAGTGAGGACCAACTCCTTGGGCTCTTATTTATCATATGCTGTGGTTTGAATGTGTGTATCCCTCCAAAATTCCTGTTGACAGTTCAGCCTCAATGTAGCATTATTGAGAGCTGGTTAGGCCAGGAGCTCCAACCCCAGGGATGAAATGTACACATTAAGAGAGCTTCTCCAGCATCTGCAAGGACCTGGCCCAGTTTCCAGGAACACACACACACACACACACACACATTTGTCAAGGTGGGCATTGTGTTTTAATTAGCTTTTTTGTCTCTGTAAGCAAAATACCCAACAAGAACAACTTGGAGGAGGAAAAGCTTCTCTGGGGCTAACAGTTCCGGAGGTCTCAGTTCATAGATGGCTGACTTCACTGCTCTGCCAAAGGTGAGGCACTCCATCATGGGGGAAGAGCCCAGGGAAGAAAAGCTGCTCAGTGCAGGGCAGCAAAGAAGCAGAAACTTTGAGTGTAGCTATGATGAGATCTTTCAAAGCCACAAAGTTATTATAGATTTTCAGACTCAAAATGAAAAGACCGCTGAAGTATCCTACAAATTTTAATTTCTAAACAAGTAAATATTGGTCTCCATAACACACTAAAGCAAAAAACCTTCCAGAGTCCTTTCTTATTCTTGTTAAGAAACTGGAAAAGGTCTTGGAGGCCCCAAAGTGAGATGACCACTGAGGGTTATGCCCAGGGGTAACTGGGTCATTTCGTGATCTGACCTACAAGGAGCAATCGTGAAGGAATTTCAAACAGCAGATATTTAAGAGGGTGGCTACAGCTGAGTCGTTTGTCCATAAGTACAGGATACTTTTGGTGGTGACCTGTCAGACTCCCAGATAGCCTATTTGGTGGTGGTTGGTGGCTGGTGGTTGCGCTTTTTGGATATTGGTTTTTTGATTTGGGTATTTTTAAATATTTTATTGTTTTGCTTTTGCTTTTTGGTTTGGTTTATTTTTTTTTTTTCAGCTAGCATTCTTGTTCTAGTTTAGGAAGAGCGGTAAGAGTAGTCAGAGCAGTGTAGCGATGCAGGGGTGAGGCTCCTGCTATGAGCCCACCTTCAAGGCCGCGGAGGTGGGCTTCGCCCAGGTGATGCTTGCCCACCATCTCCTTATGGGGACAGAGGTTGTGGTGAAGGTCTTGGCAAAAGAGGCCTGGAACTTCCCTTTCGTCTGAACCGGCCATGATGACAGCCTTGGACCACCGGGATGTGATCCAGCTCTTCGAGGTCATTGAGACCATCGAATACATCTACCTTATCATGGAGCATGCAGGTAGGGGACAGCTGTGGGACCTCATCCCGGAACCTGATGGCATGCAAGAGGAGGAGGCCTGAAGACTGTTCAGGCAGATCATGCATGTGGTTCAGTACCGCCACAAGATGGGTATCACGCATCTTGACTTGAAGCCAGAGAACGTGGTGGTGGATGCCAGTGGCAACGTCAAACTCATCAACTTTGGCCTGAGCACCAGAATCACAGCTGAAAAGAAGCTGAACAGGTTCTGGGGCAGTCTCCTCTATGTTGCCCCTGAAGTCGTCCACAGGAAAGGAAGAGGAGAACCACCCCACCCCGCCAGACGTCCAGAGCCTGGGCGTGGTTCTCTATTTTATGCTCACAGGGAGATGCCCATTTGTGGTAACCAGCAATAAGCAGCTGAAGAAGCTGATCGCGCAGGGAACGTGACATTCCCCCACGTTTCCGAGGGAGTACAGAACCTCATCAATGAGATCCTAATGGTGGACCCCATGCAGAGGCCCACCTCAGAGTAGGTAATGGAGCACCCATGGCTGAGTCAGGGTGAGGAAGCTCCTCCTAGTCCTTTGAGTAAGGCACTCCCCAAACTTCCGGATCCCACAATTTTGAAAATCATGGTCAACGTGGGCTACTGGTCCTATAGTACCTGGGTGTCTATGGCAAGTCAAAGATTCAAGGATGAGGCGATGACCACATACCTCGTGCTGGAGCACCAGAGAACCCAGGGGGTGGGCTGCGTGTTCCAGGTGAAGCCTGTGCATCGCCTGGGCCTAGTGGATACTCCCTGGCTCTGCCCGGAAGTGTTCCAGTGAGCCTGCCCTTCCCTTGCCCTCTGAGCAGTAGCAGCCTGAGGAGGACAAGCAGTCCCCGCAGAAGGGTGCTGGAAGTGTCAGCATGCCTGCCATTCCTCTCAGCTTCCTCAACATGGACACACCCTCCCAGCCTACCCTCCCTGCATGTGCCCAGCAGCTCATCTCTCCGAGGTACCTCTACAGGGCAATCCCACCACAGAAGCAGAGTTCAAAGAGGCTGAAGAGGAGCATGGCCAACTGCATTCAAGAACTCTGCTGCATACTCTGCTTCCCTCAGCCAGTGTGCAGGAACAGAGAGGCTCCAATGGAAATGGCCAGCCCAGACAGACAGAACCAACGGACAGCCAGAAGACCCTGAGCTCTGTGGATGCTGACATCATGGTGCAGGGGTGAGGTGTGCGCAATGGCTCAGGCTTCTTTGCACAGATTCCAGGCAGGAACGCATCTGCATCCACCAGGAGTCTCCTCCGCCCCAACCTACAAAACACATCACAGAGACATTTCCCTAGGACATTGTCCCTCTCCCCCCAGTCCTGTCCATCCTGCTCTTCGTCCTTTGTACTATGCTTTGGGAGAAATTTATTCTTAATTTCTTTTGTTTTCTACAAATTATATAATAAAATAGATATTTCAAAGATTTTTAAAAGGCAGTCTTTTTTGTTTGTTTGTTTTTGTTTTGTTTTGTTTGAAATGGGCCTCAGGGCAAGGGCCAGAGCTCAGCAGCCTGAACCACTGTGCCTCCCTCTACTGCTCACCTATGTACTTGTTCACCTTGAGCCAGTGTACATGGGGACTCAGTTGTCTTAAGCCAGTGTAGACAGGGACTTGCTCCCCTTGTGTAGTATAGACGGAGATTCTCCCCTTGAGCCAGTGTAGACTGGATTTCACTCTGAGTTGGCTGCTTTGGCAGGAAGAAATCCTTTTCCTGATCTTTAGGCCCCTTCCTGAAGAGTGTGAGGAGGTTAGGTTGCAGCTGTTGGAGAAGACACCTCTGGCAAGGCATTGGAGACTCTAGAGAGTTCTATGGCTTCATCTCCATAATCCCATGTGTAGGGAAGCGAGAGCTGAGCGGGTGGGCAGGGATGAGCCGGCCTGTAGCAGTGGCTAGGTGCTTCGCCTTGCAGCCTCCCCATCCAACAGCTCCTCCTGGTCGCAGCTAAAGGTCCTGGAGAGTGAACACATGGAATTGGGGGAGCAGAGATGTGTAATCTCAAGGATGATACTTAACATAAGAGCATAGTGCACCCATGCGGAAATGCTCTTATTTGTGGGTTCTGTTGACACTTACTTTTGTAAAGTAGAGTGCACACAAAAAGTAAGAGATGCTCTTACGACAAGAGGCTTCGTGCACTTTCCATGCCTGACATCTCTGCAGCTCTGGGACTCCCAGAGACGCTCTGGCACTTTCTTCCTGTCCTTCCCTTTAGTGGAAAAAAATTGATACCTTTAAAAGAAAAAAAAGAAAAAGAAAAAAGATGTTCCATGCGTCATTGTAATAGTTTGCCTTTTTTACCTTGAACCAAGAAAACAGTTTTAAAGTAAAAATACTTTATCAGGCTATTTTAACCATATGTATTATTTGTGTCAGAAGATAAAAGAATAAGTACTGTGTCATGCTCATACAACATAGATGTTCTCCAATTAAATTTATCCCCAAAATTGTTCTCAATATGTGAAATAGAGCTGTGAGAATTTTAGTTTTTGTTGTATTTTGATCATGATTTGGGATGGAAGCATTTCAAATTATTCCAAGTTTTATAGTTCAATTTTTTAAAACTTTAGTCTTATAGAAACATGGCTCCATTAACACATTTTTGTCCATAGCAAAATGTTTGCAAAGATCTCCGGAGGAATTGGTAAGAAGGTAGCCCTAGCATGAGCCATGTGCTATTTCAGTTCAAAATGCTGTGTGTTTATCAAGGCCATGGTCATACAAATGGTAATTAAACTCTAAAAATGGTAAAAGGTTTGGTTTGTTGAGAATTCCTTGTTAACACTGAAGACTCTGGAAGCCAGGCTGTCTGAGCTACAATTCCTGCCTTTTCCTCCTGTGCCTCATTTTCACAAACATGAAATGTGGGTGGTAGTGGGTCCCTCAGAGAGGACTAATGGTTCAACTTAAGTTATAAGTTGGATATTGCTCAGACCCATGTTGCCACCATCCCACAAATGTTCAGGCATATATAATTTAATAAACAATGATTTATAGTAACATAATCACACCAATCCCAAAGAAAGGCCTGGTTTTAGGAAATTGTTGAGATTATCTAAGCCTACCTTCATGTTACATGACAGGAAAAGGAATTTCCTTCCTGACCTGTCACAAGTCCTAAACATATGGTCAGTTTTAATCTAATCAGAATCTTTAAAGAATTAAGATGATGTGAAATATTTTAATCACAAATGGGAGTTCTTTAAAGGTATTTGGTGGAATGAATATAAAGTTGTATAAAAGGTGTCTAAGTCCTGCAAAAACAGACTGAAATATTTTGATGATATCAGAAGGAGAAATGGAAAGAAGGGTGTGTTCAGGATGCAAATGTAGAAAAACAAACAGAACAAAGGTTAGATCACAGCTTGTATGGGTCCTGGGGTGTCAATATACCTAGTTGGCTTTGGTCCTGGCCTCCAGGTAGAGCCTTCTATATTCATGGGGAAAGTGGACACAGTAGAGGGGAACACCTGGGAACACCTCAGTGGCTCAGCATCCTTCTACCTTGCACATGTGACTGGGAGTGAGAAGCAGATGAAGCTCCTTGCTCCTGAGATATCATCTTTTACATGCCCCCCATCAAGGTGTGAGGTTCATGTTTCCTGCTTGGAAATCTGGATAGACAGGTAACTACTTCAAACAATAAAATATGATGGAGGTAATACTATGTGACCACCAAGGCTGGATTGTAACAGGCTTCTGCCTGGCCCACTGGAACGTTTGCACTGGAGCTACAAACCATCACATTATATGTTCAACTATCCTGAGCCTGCCGTATTTGGAGGAAGCACAGCTACATGGAGAGAACTCATATATACACTCTGATTGACAGTCCAGCTGAGGTGGACATCTCAGCCCAGGCTCCAGACATGAGAATGGAGACTCTCAAGGATTCCAGTCCCCAGCCATCAAGTCCTCCTCATGTCTTTGAGTCTTCTGAGATGAGATACCACAGAACATGAAGTGGAGGCAAGCCATACCCTCTGTACTCTGTCCTAATTTCTAACCCAACAGAGCTTGTAACTATAATTCAATCGACATTTTTCACTACCTCATTTGGAGGCAGTTTGTTAGGCAGCAGTAGTATCCAAAACAGATTTTGATGAGAGTGAAAGTTCCTCCACTCCCATAGTGGAAAAGCTAATGTTTTTGAGGAAAAAGCATATCTATTTATTTCAACTTATGCCAAATAATGTTCTTTTTTTTTCCTTTTTTTTTTTTTTTTAAGGATTAAGGTTTAGCTTTGTAACATAAAGCAGCAGGTTTTATGCAGAAGGCACTTGCAGTTTGGTCCTCTACACAAACAAAACACATGTGAAACATTGTGTATATTTTTTCTATCATGAGTAAAACAGGATTCCACAAACAGTATTAAAATAAGTTAAATGAGTGGAAGTTTCTAGTCACAAATGTTTCAGTATATGGAAATAAGGAAAGTCAGCAGAAATATACAGTTACATTTTGTTCTATTTATCAGGTATTTCTCTAGATACCTAACATCCTCCCCTCCAGCCCTCCAGCTAACCTGTCAACCACCTGAGACAGGAGCAAAGAATGATCACTGATTACCAAATAAAAGGAAGTAAGTAGCACTTCCACATCCACTGGTTGCTAACACCTCTGGGGCAAAGGAAGGATCCCACTTTTCAACATAAGCGATGGCTCTCTTTCTGCCTTTTGGTCATGTAGGCTTGAGAAGAAAGCAAACCTACAATCATAAGAGGGACAACATCCCCACTCCTGAAGGGCACAAGCTCTGTGTCCTCTCCTCTTTGGAGGTCTGTCTCTCCACCCCCCCTCCTGTCTCTTAAATCAAATTTACTTTCTTTTTTAACTCTTGCTTTAGTATTTCTCGGGTGTTTAATCTGCCACATGGAGGGAACGATGACCTGATCCTGATTTTCAAGACAGGTGTCAATTGCGGGTCTGCCCAGAATTGTCACCATGGTTAGCTCCTCTGCACCTTCATGTCTCTTTCTTTCTGGAGGACAATAATGAGCACCCATCAGTAATTAAATACAGTTAGTGCAATCCACCTTTCTACAATTCTCGGTTGACAGGATTCATGGCCTCAGCAGCTCCTAATCACCTCTCCTGTGGGTCAAAGCCATTTTTTACTGTCCTGTCCAGGTTGGAGCATATCTGGCATCAGGAGACGGCATCTCTAATCCCAGTTTGACTAGAGATGCATGAAATGATGAACAAAAGTGTCGAAACAACTGTGAGATTCTGGCTGTGGCAACTCACCTTCTCTCCCAACAGCCCTTATAGGGTGTCTTTGGGTGATTGGTTGATCAAGCAGTGCTGAGTAAACGCCCCAGTGACATACACTCCATATGAGCTGAATTGCTCACTCCTCCAAACACTCTCATCCCCTCCCCTCAGACTCTAGCCAGTCAGACTCTAGCCATTGACAGAGGGACATTTTACATGGAATGGTTCATAAGGAAATGCCTAGGTGCCCTCTGATCACATAATAAGCCCTTACAAGTCTGTACAGATTCTCCCCATTGTTGTTTTTGTGCTCTGTGAGCTTCTCTGGCTACACAAAGGGAGGCATTTTCAACTCACTTGTCTGAGAAAAGGACGTTAAGCCTCTAACAACCACTAGATGTTCTCTTTATCCTCTGGAAATTCCTTTAGCCCACAGAACGGAGGAATATACCACTCGGTAGGTCGCGCCCCTCCCCCCACACCGTGGGTCATCACATTTGGAAGTCTGTAGTAGCAGGAGGAAATCTGTCACCTGCCTATAAGTCTGAATCCTCCCAGGTCTTTGTCATGCAGCAAACACCATCTTGCTCATTCTGTCCCGTGAGGCAGCAATAAAAATGGCAGAACCAGGTAGTGAGAGACGGCTTTGCTGGCCATCAGAAGCTCATCTAGGGAGAGGGCCCTAACATAACGGACTCAGATGGGAGCTTCATTCTCAACAGTTATGCCAGGTCCACCACTAGCCTGAATACTAAAAAGGTGGGATAAGTTTGGCCCATGGACACTCAAAAAAGCACCTCATTTTCTTCTGCTAACAGGCCTGAGAAATGACCTAATCACAGTTAGAAAAAATGGGATGTCTGATAATTTTCCACATCCAAACCTGGCCTCATAATCAAGTGCAAGAATGCAAAATAGTCTCCAGAGGAAACATAAACTACAAAACCACAACTTAAGAGACTGATTTTACCAAAGAAAAAAATGGTTAAAATGCCCTGTGCATGAGGTTCTGCCACTCAAGCTAAAAACAGTAGCTTTTCCTTACTTCTTACTTTCCTGATTTTCAAGACCAGTTTCAATGTGAGACGCTTCCCTGTGCCACACTCTTCCACCATGATGTTCAGCCTCACCTCAAGCCCCAAGTAGTGGAGTCGTCTATCTATGGACAGAGACCTCTCAAAATGTGAGCTCCTAAATAAGCTGTTCCACCTCTAAAATTGTCCCTTTCAGGTCTTTTAGTCACAGTAGAAAAAAAGCTGACTGAAACAGTGCTGAGGAGTAGAGTCGTTTCTGTGACTAACCTGACCATATAGTTTAGAAGCTTTTAGAGCATTTTGGAATTTGTTGGTGGAATTTTGGATAATTTACCAAAGCAAGCTGTAAAATCTTTAGATTATTACAAGCAGAGTTTAATGAGTGTTTCTGATGGGAGCTCAGAAGACCAGAATGCTGGTAGAACTGCTCACAATGAAGACTGGAGTCATAAGGTTACAGAAGAGAAGAAGGACTCCATTGGAAATTGGATTAGAGGCCATTTTTGTTATATTCTGGCTAAGAAATTATATACATTTTTCCTATGTGCTGAGATTTTCTATGAGATGAATTTTAAAAGCAATGGACTATTCTTAATCTGGTGGAAGAAATTCCTAGGCAGCATAGCAGTCAGGTGGTGGCATGGGTATTGCTGGCAAATTTTAGCCAAGTTTATTGTGATATTCAGGAGCAGAAAGAAGACGAGAAATATTTGAAGAACTTAGACTTGAAAGTTGGAAGTAAAATAAGAGTTAAGGAAGTTGCAGTTGTTAAAGACATTACTGCCACTGAAGAAATACTAAAGACTGCCTAGAGACAAGAAAAAAGATGATTTGAGGGCATCTCAGGAACTGGTTAAGACCATACCCATCTCAGGCTCCTGGGAGTAAAAATTCCTTGAGAAGAGTCCAAGGGGAGGGGACACACTGCTTGCAAAGGGAAGCCTAGGAAGTTGTTTCACCATGCTCAGCCACAAAGGCACTCAGAAGCTTCTGCAGCCAGGGTCCCTGGAGGCTTGGCTCTTGCTCCAAATGGTGGCAGACCTTGGCATCAACCACATAGTGCTCTTTTGCAGGAATGCATGATGCTGGAGTTAGGGTGTCATGGAGTCTCCCACTGATATTTCAATGGAAGGCCAGGGAGGCCAGGCAAAGTGCCCCAGGGTTGAAGTCCCTGTGGGCAGCCCTTGAGAGGGTGATGCTTAGATATGTGAGGAGGAAGCTGCAGTAGAGATCCCCCAGATTAAGAAATGCCAGTAACATGGGACGTTGTCCTAGGAAAGCTACCAAAATTGAGTAGACACACATCAAAAGAAAGGCCACTTGGGTACAACCAACAAGACCACAGGGGTGGAGCTACACAAGCCCTTTGGACAAAACATCACCATGCCATGTGCCCCAGATGCCAAACGTGGAGCTACAGATCTTGTTTGCCCAGATGGATATTGGTTTTGCTTTGGTCCTATCCCTTCTACGCCCCTATTTTTTTGAATGGAAATGTTTATTCTGTACCTTTTTATATTGGATACCTATAAGTTGCTTTTGATTTTTACCTGAGCTCACTATGCAAGTTTGCCATGAGCCTCAGAGAAGACTTTGTACTTGAACTTTTAGTCAATCTTGGAACTGTTGAGACTATGGGAACTCTTGGAAATGGACAATTGCAACATGCTTAATTTTAAGGATTTAACTTTAGAATGGTAGAGCTGTGAGGGACTTGTAACACCATCCAGACATTTCCATTTTATAGCTGATCAAACTAAGGACACGAGGGGTTGAAGGACTCATGTTTACAGGATGTTTACAGGATGAATGGAGATAGAATGAGAAATCAAGCTGCCTTGAATTTAGTCCTACACCTTTTTTTTTTTTTATTCCTTATTGTTCCTTTAATATGAATCTGAACCTAATAGGAAAACAGCCTGATGCAGATAGCATAACTGTACAATGCGATGACAAGCCTGGAGAGTCACAGTTTGCAGCAAGGGGCCAGTCAGTCTGAAAAACAGTGCAAAACAGAACCATGGCTCTGCAAATTCCACTTTTTCTCCTGCTTCCTTTGAATGAAAAGGTTCATAATGGAGTGTAGGCCAACACTTGGCAAACTTTTTTCTGTAATGGCACAAATGATAAGTATTTTATGCTTTCCAGGCCACATATGATTTCTGTCTTGTGTTATTTGTTTTGTTTGTTTATACCTCTTTAAAAATGGGAAAATTAGTTTTAGCTTGAAGATGATAAAAGAGGAGTCCCAAGGACAGATTCACCCCACCACTGACAGAGGCTGTTAGTAAAAGGGGTCAGAGTTATCAGCACCATTTGAGAGACAGAAAGCTGTAGACAAGAAAGAAAGCATACGTCTATTGTTAACAGGAAATAATTTAAGGACATTTAAGTTATTTAAAAACCCTCTCAGATCTAGAGGTTAGAAAGAAAAATAATAATAATGGCTAGAGAAGAAAAAGACACCGTACTCTATACCTAGGCCATGTATGATGAGTTTCAAACTAAATAATATTGTTAGCTGTTTGATGTGATATCAATTAATGCTGTAACACAGCTATTAGAAGCTAATTATAATCAAATCTAACAATAGCCTTTATAGACAAATAGCAGATGAAGGAAATAAGATGCATAATTCAAGAAAAAAAAATGTTTACTGAATAAATAATCAAAACAAAAAAAAAAAGATGGATTTTAGAAAGTTTATACTGTCACCTTTCACCACAGGAGAAGGATAAGATTCCAGTGCACAGCCATGAAAGTAGGCGTTTTTTCTCCTACTTCATGAGAAGTGAAAAGTGAAAAACAAATAAACAGAGGAATTTAAATCACACCTTTCCTTCTGCTTTAGTATTATTGCAATGCTCCTGAACACTAAGCTTTTTGTGGGCATGGTCTAGAGATAGATGGATGATTAGACAGATAAACAGTTGGATAGATATGTGAAAGATACATAAATAGAATACAGATGTATTCTACATAGATGACAGATGTAGAGACATATAGGTAAATAAAATTTTACCATGTATTCTACTTAATGTACATTAATCCTCACAAAAGAAAGTGACACAATGATAATACATTTCTCACTTCAGACGTTGGAAGCTAAAGCTCACAGAGGTTAGGTATTTATCCAGTGTCTTATAGGTAAGGAATAGTAGTTGAGGTTTGGATTTTGGCTACTCTGATGCCAAAACATTTGCTTGTTCACCATCTCCTGTCTCTTCCCTTATAGCTATCTTCTATCTCTGCTAATTTCAATAGCTTCCCAGGTTCCATATTCTGTGAAGCAAACATAATAGGCTGCCTGCAGTTTTAAGTTAACCAGTAGAATCCAATGTAGAAACACCAACAGAGCTCACTGCATCCTGTGGATAAAGCCTTGGAGGGTGATGGAGGCAGTGGCAGGGGGCCAGAGGGTGAGGGTGGAAGAGCTATGAGTAGGCAAAAGAAACCAAAGATGCCTGGACCATAATTTACTCAGCTTTAATGTCATCCACAGGTATCACTGCCTCTTGGCTCAGTCTTAACCTCTGACTCTGTCCACTAATATTAATAACAACAACAACTACAACAACAATAACTTCTTTCACCAAAGCTGGTGATGCTAAGTTTTCAGCTACCAAAGTGTTCACGTAGGGTAATCTGTGATTCTCCACAGATTTTATATTGTCTTTCATAGCTTTTAATGTATTAAAATAGCAGAATTATTTCTCTCTGCATCTTGCATATAAGAGAAATAAAAAATTTACACCAAAGTACTGAACCCATGGAAGAAAAACTCTCTTCTTATTTTCTCAGGACCATCACATGCTTATTGACATCAAAATTTAAGACAAGAGGAAGCTGGGGTTGTGGCTCAGTGGTGGAGCACTTTCCTCGCATGTGTGGGGCACTGGGTTCGATCCTCAGCACCACATAAAATAAATAAAGGTATTATGTTCATCTACAACCAAAAATAAAATTTAAAAAAAGTAAGACAAGGGAATGACAGTAATTGAAATCCATTTCTAATCAAAACTCAGATACTAGCAGGGAACACATGAAGAGAAGGGGGATGAAGGAGAGGAAACAATGCAAGAGGTCAAAGGACTGAATTAAAAGTAGCAGTGAGGGGCTAGGGCTATAGCTCAGTGGTAGAGTGCTTGCCTAGCATGTGTGAGGCACTGGGTTCGATCCTCACCACCACATATAAATGATAAATGAATAAAATAAAGATCCATCGACAACTAAAAAAATATTTTAAAAAAAAAGTAGTAATGACAGCATGCTCAAGGTCCTGGGTTTGAAACCCCAGCCTTGAGGGGAAAAAAAAACAGTAGAACTGAATTAATTCCTAATGCTGTTCCACAGTGAGGGGCATGACTGGCCACCACAGCCATCCTGCAGCTTCAATATCAAGACAGATTTATCTCAGGAAGACAATCCAACAAGCAAGAGCAGATCTTACCCCCTGGGGATCCAGACCTTTGAGTCAACCATAGTTCACTGGAGGGATGTGTGACCAACATGCACATATATAGTAATCAGAACCCACCAGGATATTAGAGAGAAAGCAGGGCACTGCAATTCTATCAGATAAATAGATAAAGCATCAAATTTCAAACAATTACATTTTCCCTCAAATCACTAAAGTAATATAAAAATAACCAGTCTGAGAACAAAAGACATCATTTTGTGACTCAGTTATTTTGAATTCATTCATGCAGAAGACAACATAAATGGTGGAGGCTTTGCAAAGTAAATATTTTTAAATATCAGAAAGGTTTGCTAATTATGTTATATGAATAAAAACTTCCCAGATTTGCCTGGAAGGATAGCAACCAGGAAAGAAAATCTGCATCTCAAGGTTTCAATCACTAAGCCTTTACCTCAACGTCAGCCCAGTGTTCCAAAGCTTCTGAGGTCAATGTGACTGCCTTTTCCCTTAAATCTGTGTATGTCTGTGTGTCTGTCAATGTATGTATGTACACATGTGTGTGTGTTTAAGAGTTTTAAAATGAATTTCTTTATATAGAATTCTTCCATTTTCCCCTGAAATTAATAAGATTCCTTTTTTCTTTGTTCTCCATATTTTCTTATGGATTGGTTCTCGAGTGTTCTAATATTCCTTAAAAAAAAAAAAAAAAGACACAAAAAGCACAGGAATCCTGCCATCTACCTCCACATAATCAACCCCTAAAAGAGGGAACATGTCTTCTGGTAGCACTCATGGGATCACAAAGATTTCCGAAAGGAGGAGGAAACTTTGGCAGGTATCTAATTATGCATTCTGGTCCTTTCATTCAATACTTCCTCTTTGCTTCAGTGAAGAAGGTTGGTGGCCTCCTTCCACAGTGGTATGAAAGCTTTAGATTTACTTACATTGACTCCTCTTAATATGAAATAATTGCTGATGGTTTTCATTCTCATGGTGCATTTTACTTGGCCCCAATCATTTTAATATCTTATTCTTGGGAGTGGTAAGGATAATTATCCTTTCTTCTAATATATTCTCATTCTTAATCACATTCAGAAGCTAAAGTAACATGCTAATATCATTTGGATTGTAATCTAAACTTGCATTTAAATGCACCGTTAAGAGAAAAGCCAAGGCTCTCATGAGCAAATATTGATTCTTTGTAAGATAACCCAAGATGCCAAAATAAAGTTCCAAGAGGAATTATAAAAAGTAAGTATGCAAGAGACAGGATAGCTCCTCAAACCAAATAAGAACTTGGATGAGTGCCCTTGTTTGGAGAC
The DNA here is from genome assembly GCA_004024805.1 of Geosciurus inauris. Taxonomy (NCBI): domain Eukaryota; kingdom Metazoa; phylum Chordata; class Mammalia; order Rodentia; family Sciuridae; genus Geosciurus; species Geosciurus inauris. Next base: position 166,993 of record PVHX01000931.1, on the reverse strand, counting down.
TGAAAGAGCCCCCACCATCACTTCCCCAGAGCAACTCCTATGCAATAGGTCTTAGATGCTCACTGTCTGGAAGTGCAATTTATCTTCTGCCCCATATATTCCTTTTTCCTGGCAAGGTTAGATACCCTTCATGGAGAAATTCTGAATATATCTTCAATTTCTAGACCACACAATGCCTTGCATGTCATTGAAACTCAACAGATTTTTTAAAAATTTCTTTTGTAGTTGAGGACGAACAGCATGCCTTTATTTTATTTATTTTTATGCAGCACTAAGAATCAAACCCAGTGCTTCACACATGCTAGGCAAGTGTTCTGCCACTGAACTACAGCCCCAGGCCTGAAACTTAATAGATTTTTGCTGTTAAAATTTATGCAAATGATGGGCTGGGATTGTGGCTCAGTGGTAGAGCGTTTGCCTCGCATGCGTGAGGCACTGGGTTCGATCCTCAGCACCACATAAAAATAAATCAATAAAGATATTGTGTCCACCTACAACTAAAAAATATTTTAAAAAATTTATGCAAATGAAATAGATTGTAGCTTTTGTAATTTATATTGCCTTGCCTGGAAAAAATTAAAAACTGATGACTTGAGAATAATAAAAGAATAGGGGGAAATGTTGAATTCCTTTTTTTTTTAACATATTTCATATAAAAATACTAGAACTTAAAGGAAAAATACAACTTATTTGCACTACAAGCAACATAAGTGAGCAAATCATATTCTGAGGCAAGGTAATTTCATTCTTCAACCCACTGGCTGACTGCCAATGTCAGCCTAGGACATCTCTCCTTTACCATAGACACTAACAATTTTGGGAAAAAAAAGGAAGTATATTAATAATACAGCATATCTGAGCTGAAAGTTATCTTCATTTTTTCCAACGAGGCAGCCACTATTATCTTGCTTTAGAATCAAACTTAACCATATTTTCTATTGTGCACTTACTGTTGTTCAAAAACAATATAAATTTATTTTCTGCAAGCCACTGAGCAATTGCCACTAAAGGAAGACTGATTCTGAAACTGTCTCCTTTTTATTTTTTATTAATGTTAATTAAACCATTGTGTCTTGATAAAATTTCACTGAAGATATTTTCCACCTGGAATATTTTTTAAATTTTTAAATTTTTAAAATTTGTACCACCTGGAATATTTTAAACATGTTAAAAACCTCAGTCAGTTTTGAAACATAAGAATCAAAAATTCTTCTTCAATATTGTTTTTAAATAATATTCTAAGAGGAATTCTTAAGTATGATGTATTACAATATTCTCACAGGAATCCTCTATGAGAAAATAGAAGATGGTGACTCTTCTTAAAAGGATTTTCTAGTTATTTTTGCTCACAAACAATCCAAAGTGGAATATGCTTTTAGGATAATTTTAGCACTATTAGCTAAAAATTGGTACTTATTAGATAACTAAAACAAAAGTCTATTTTTTTATTCATAATGCTATAAAATGAAACATCATTAGAAAGTATATCTTAAAATCTCATGAAATATTTTGCTTATACACAATGATCTTCTCATCTTAGTAAATATTTTTATTACCACAAAACAGTAGCATAATGTGCTGACAAGCTTTCAGCAATTTATTAAGCACCTACACTATGCTAAGAATGTTTGACTTAATTGTGTAACTATGTCTCCTTTAATTAGATACTACACAATTGTCCTTTTCAAAACCAAAGCAATTTCTTTTCTTAATTTTTTAATGTTGTATTCTTCTTTCTTTTTGTATTAGTGCCTTATAGTTACCTATAATATTGGGGTTCATTTTGACAAAACTATACAAACATGAAATTTAAGTTGCTCCAATTCAGTCACTTTCCAGTACTTCCTCTTTCTCTCTCATCCTCCTTCCCTAGCTCCCTCTTCCTCTATTCTTCTGGTCTTCTGTTTTGTTTGTTTGTTTGTTTTTGTTTTTTTAATAATTTTTAATTGTAGATATACATAAAGGTGAAATTTACTATGGTTATTAATATATGTACATAAGATAGTTTGGCCAGTTTCATTTCACCATTCTTCCCTTTTCCAATCCCTCGTCTCTCCCCCTCAATCCTCTTCCTCTGCTCCACTGATCTCCCCTCTATTTTTTCTTTATTTTGGTCAAGGTTCTGCAGATGAGAGCAAACATTAAATCCTTGACCCTCTGAGTCTGGCCTATTTCACTTAGCAAGATTTTCTCCAGTTCTATCCATTTACCAGTAAATGCCATGATTTCATTCTTCTTTATGGCTGAGTAAAACTCCATTGTGTATGTATACCACATTTTCTTTATCCATTCATCTGTTGATGGGCTTTATGAACACAGATGCAAAAATCCTTAATAATGTATTTACAAACCACATTTAAAAACACATTAAGAGGGGCTGGGGTTATGGCTCAGTGGTAGAGTGCTCGACTAGCATGTGTGAGGCACTGGGTTTGATCCTCAGCACCACATAAAAATAAAATAAAGATATTCTGTCCACCTACAACTAAAAAATAAACATTTTTTAAAAAACACATTAAGAAAATAATGCACTGTAATCAAGTGTTTTTCATTCCATGGATGCAAGATTGGTTCAACACATACATATCAATAAAGGTAATTCACTACATAAATAGAGTTAAGGACAAGAATAACATGATTATCTCAATAGGTAATCAATAGATGCAGAATAAGAATATGACAAAGTACAGGACACATTCATGTTTAAAACACTAAAGAAACTAGAGATGGAAGGCTATAACACTGTAATGGCTATATATGACAAACTCAAGACCAACATCATACTGAACAAAGAAAAACTGAAAGCATTTTCTCTAAAAATAGGAGCAAGACAAGATGTCTACTCTCACCACTCCTATTTAACACAGTCCTTGAAACTGTAGCCAGAGCAATCAGGCAAGAGGAGAAAATTAAAGGGATATAAACAGGAAAAGAAGAAGTCAAATTATCTCTGTTTTCTGACAGCATGATCTAATGTATGGAAGACTCAAACACTCTAACAGAAAACTTCTAGAACTGACAAATTTATTAAAGTAACAAGATGAAAGATCAATGTACATAAATCAATCATTTTCCTTTACCAATAGTGAATTGAGAGCTGAAAAAGATATTAGGAAAACTATCCTACTCACAATAACTTCAAAAAATTAGGGATAAATTTAACCAAGGAGGTAAAAGACCTTTACAATGAAAATTGTAGAACACTGAAGAAAGAAATTGAGGACTTCAGAAGCTGGAAAGACCTCCTGTGTTCTTGAACAGACAGAATTCATATTATCAAATGGCCATACTACCACAAAGTATTTTACATATTTAATGCAATCCTCATGAAAATGCCAATGACATTCTTCAAAGAACTTGAAAAAAATGGTTCTAAAATTCATCTGAGGACTGGGGTTGTGGCTCAATGGTAGAGCGCTTGCCTAGCATGTATGAGGCGCTGGGTTTGATTCTCAGCACCACATATAAATAAATGAATAAAATAAATGTCCATCAACATCTAAAAATTTAAAATAAAATTCATCTGAAAGAATAAGAGACCCAAAATAACCCAAATAATCCTGAGCAAAATGAGCAATGCTGGACACATCACAGTGCCTGATCTCAAATTATGCTACAGAGGTATAGTAACAAAAACAGCATGATACTGGCACCAAAAGAGACATAAAGACCAATGGAATAGTAAGACACAGAGACACATCCATATAGAAACAGTCATCTGACAGTTGACAAAGTTGTTAAAACACATGCATTGAAGAAAAGATAAGTCTTTTAAACAAATTGTGCTGGGGAAAATATATGCATAGAAGAATGAAATTTTATCCCTACCTTTCACTTTGCACAAAAGTCAACTCAAAGTAAATCAAAGTTCTAGGAATTAGACCAGAAACTATACAACTACTAGAAGAAATTATGCAACTACTAGGCAAAACACTTCACCATATTGGCACAGGCAACAACTTCCTTAACAAGACTTCTAAAGCACAAGAAATAAAACCAAGAATCAATAAGTGGGGTGTCATCAAATTAAAAATCTTCTACATAGCAAAAGAAACTAGAATGTGAAGAGAGAGTTTACAGAAGGGGAGACGATCTTTGCCACCTATTCCTCAGGAGATTGATATCCAGAATATATAAAAAACTCAAAAAGCTTAACCAAACAAACAAAAACGGCAACACCAAAAAAAAAAAAAAAAATCAAACAACAAAAACAGCAAACCAATTAATAAATGGGCAAAAGAACTAAAGACACTCCCCTAGGAAGAAACACAAATGACCAACAAATATATAAAATATATTCAACATCTCTAGCAATCAGGGAAATGCAATCCAAAGCTACATTGAGATTTCATGTCACTTCAGTCAGAATAGCAATATCAAGAATAGAAATAATAATAAATGCTGGTGAGGATGTGGGGGGAAAGGTACACTCATGTACTGTTGATTAGAATGCAAATTAGCATAACCACTCTGGAAAACAGTATGGAGAGTCCTCAAAAAACTAGAAATGGAGCCACCATATGACTTAGGTATCCCATTTCTTGGTAATTGTCCAAAAGAACTAAAATCAGTATACTATAGTGATACAAACTCATCAATGTTTATAACAGCACAACTCCCAATGGCCAAGTTATGTAACAAGCCCCAGTGCCTATCAGCATTTTTTAAACACTTTTAGTTGTCAATGGACCTTTATTTTATTTATTTATATGTTGTGCTGAGAATTGAACCCAGTGACTCACACATGCAAGGCAAGTGCTCTACCACTGAGCCACAACCCCAGTCCCAGCCTTTTTTTTTTCTTAATCCCAAACCTGTAAAAACCTTTAAAAGGGTACCTTTAAAAATTCAGTTAAGATTAATAAGTTTGGACTGTTTGCAATGATTTTCTTGGCCAAAGTATATTTGTTGTATTATCTGTATCTATTTGAATTGAAAATAGTATGACTCAGGATACTGTACAATATGGAAGTAACACTATTGCTTATAGTTTTTAACCAAATGAGCATTATTTAAGAAAATGTTAATAGGGTCAATATGCCCTTATTATCACATAATAGAACTTCAATAACAGAGAGCATATTTTTTTCTGAACATGAAATTTTTTTCTTAACTTACCCTTATTATTGATAGTTTGAAAAGGGTGAGAGATATTCCTTAACCACAATAAATGTCAAATAAGTATTTTTTGAACTGAATGCCTGGATCACATTTCTAGAGGAAAAGAAAACCATTAGCAACTAAAAGCATTGATTGTGCAATCACTAATGACTATATAAAAGATCTGCCATGAAGAACTCAACTTTTTTGTAATATATTTAAGCCTACATTGTTTTCTATTTCTTCTTGGATGAAATACTGAAAAAATGGAATCATCTGAGCATCCAAATTTCATTTCCCATGGAAATTAATAAAGGAAGAAAGTTTCTCCATTTCAAAAAGATTCATTCTGTAATGATTCACATTAGCAAAGGAAAAAACACTAAGTTTTGTTTGTTCCTTAAAAAATGTACAAAGATATACAAGTCACCCTTTGCTTTTAAAACATTATTTTTAGTGAGGTGTAAAGCAAATCAGTCTTATTTCATAAACAAATGGGAAAGCTTTCTGAAACAAGACATTTCTTTTAGGCTATTTATTGTGCTGAAGAAGGGGATTGCAATTATGGGGAACAACTTAGTGATGCTCATTGGTCCATTTCTAATGATTGGGGAAAATCATGTCTTATCTACAAAATTAAATTGCTTATTGGTCTCAAAAATTGATATTTCAAACAGTAGTCATAGCTGCTAGAGTGGACCACAGAAATGATAGAGCTATGGTGTTACAATGATATAAGCTATAGAGCCGAGAGACCATTTGAAGGAAATACATGCTTCTATTAAACAATAGTTTGCTAATGTTGACTGACTGATGTGACACAAACCTGTTTTCCAAATAGCAATAGTAGTTGTGTATAAGATTTCTGGATGAAAATACTGTATGGTCACCAGTGTTTTATTGAGGTGCAGAAGCATACTGTTAATCATGTTTAGAATTCTTTCAAATAGGGAAAGCTCTAACCATGGACAATCATTGAGAACCACAATTGTATCCTATAAGAAATCAGCCAAAAGAAATGTAAACTGAATTTATGTTCACAAAGTAAATTTTAAAATGACCAGTAGCTATTCATTTATAATATGTCTGTATTAATAACATTTCAATATGTGTATAGTCTAGTGATATCAGCTCTTGCATCCTTTATTGGTAACATGCATCTTAGTTTCCTTTACCAGTACAGCTAAATGTTTATCAACTTATTACTTTTTAAGTAATAAATTGTTCTATTTTTGTTCACCTCTATTTTTCCCTGCCTTTTTCTTCATAATTTTATTCCTTTTGATCAATTTGGGTTTAATTCACTTTTCATTTTCTAGTGCCTGAAAATGGAAGCTGGGATTACTGTTTTGTGACTATTCAATTATTCTAATATAAGCAATTTAGGCTATAAAGTTTGCTATTAAGTACTACTTTAGCTGCATCACCCAATTTTATATATTTTCTCTTTATTCTCATTCAACAACTTCTTACTTGATTCACCTTTTATTTCTTTTTTTTACTTTTTCTTTTTAGCAATGTGTTGTGTAATCCTCAGTAAAGATTTTCCAGACATTTTTGTTGTTTTGCATTTCTCCCACTGTAGTAAGAGAAGAAAGTTGTAAAATTTCAATCCTTTTAAACTTATTGAAAATGTTTTTCTGGCCTAGAAGATGGTCTATCCACTTAAATGTCATATATGCACTAAAGATGACTATTCTGCTACTTTGAGGTGAAATGCTTGATAAATGGCAATTATGTCTAGCTGATTAAGTCCACTCAGTCTTCTATATTCCAACTACAATTTTCTTACCATTTTTACTATTATTTAGGAAGTGTAGAAATCATTAGCTCTATTATGTATGTAGATATTTTGCTTCAAGTCCGTAAGTTCTTTGTTATGCCATTTGAAGCTTTGTTATTAAATGCTCCACAGTTAAGTCCCCTTGTGTGTGTTTAAGAGCATCTGTCCCCTCCTCATTGCGAATAGACTCATAAGAAACTCCTGAATCAGATCCTAGGAAACAATCAAGCTCCATTATCTACTAGAATTACGACAAGAAGCAAGCCCCTAACTTCTCAGATTAGCCACTGGCAAAGAATAATGTGCTTTATCTCATATTATAATTTGGGGACATAAATTTAATTTTTAAAAATCGGTGACGCACCTACTATAGGGTCCAGAAATGTAAACGGCAATCATTAATGGCTCTACTTAGAGCAACCACCTCCCTTTGTTAATGAGCTTTGTAGCTACCTTGGTGAAAATCAGGATTAATTATAGGATTATGTAGAATTAATGCCTAGACTTGAAACATAATTTCTTTCCTCTGGCTCCTCTCTCCCTAGTCTCTTCTTACAAAGAACTTCTCCATCAGGCCACTAAGGTTAAGACACAAAAATGTTCTTGTTAACTCTTACACAGCAGAGGGAAATTTTCCACTCTGTCTTTTGTACATACTGTTCTCCCTGAAACAAATGTTCAGCTATCTTTATTCACCTGGTGAACTCGTACTAATCCTTCAAATCCAGGCAAACTGTAAAGTCCTTAATAAAGCCTTAGCTAATTCTCCTGGAGTGGGTGAGATAATCACTATCCTTATCTGTGATCCACCAACATTCTTTATGCTCAGTCATTACCCTTATATGTTAACATTAGAGTCTGTTTACAACTGTACAAGATGGCAAACATTTTGATGGCAGAAGAGACTGTTTCATCTTTGTATCCCCAGAAAGTATCATTTATTAACTACCTATTGAACGTAAAGTAACTTTATGCCCTGTAATATAATCACAATTAGTGGGCATCTGTATGAATCAATCATTGTTGTTGGCATAAAGATGGAAATACAAATATAAAATGCACCAAAGGAGAGAAGAAAGATTTAGAATTTCTCAATTTTTGCTGGATGTATAATCTTGGGACCCCATTCATTTTTAAAATGAAATAATTATAAAATCCTACCATACAGGATAATTTTTAAACACAAGTAAAATTATGACTGTGAATATCTGAAAATTTTATAGTTGGTTTTAAGACATGGCCTTTTGCTTTTATAGAATTCCTATGATTTTTATTGAATTTAGCTGGGGTTTATGATCCATATATACCTGGGAAAATGCAAATGATATGTATAACATGAGAATGATATGAGACACTATAAAATGTGTCTGAAGAATGGAGCTATTAGTTTGTTTTGTAAAAAATAAGACAAGAATGATAGTTGTCAGCTGACGGTATTAGGGGAGCCAACATAGAGATTTAATCAGAATAGGCAAGACTCAAACAAATGGAAAAGACTATGTACTTGTGAGGCTCCAGGTACTGGAGCACAGGGTGTATTTAATAGGCTTCCAATAGACAGTTTCAAAAGGTGCCAGCTGGCTCAATTCATATACAATGGTGGGAAATGAAAGATAGCTATAGTTGCAAAATGTCAGCAGTGACAGTTGTCAATATCACAGTTGACAAGTGTCATTATGCAGTCTGAAATGTGGTCAGAGAATGGCTTAAATCAGAGTGTGGAGATCCCAACTGGTGGGGCTGCAGAGTAGCTCCATGGGATGGGCTTCAGAGCACCAGCTGGTTCCTAACAACAAAACGTCTCCTCTCCACCAACCCTATCCTCGGAAGGCAATTTGTTTCTTGACTCTGTTGATTTTATATTGTACAAGTCAGTGACTCTTTTCCTTTTTTTCTCTAAGGAGTTCTGCAACCTATTCTGAGTAATTTTGTATTTGTAGAATAATTTAGTCATACATTTGCATATACATTACAAGCCAAAGTTGCCTTTACAGAACTGTCAGTGTTAATGTGATGTTTTTCATCACCAAATAAAGTAAAATGGAATAGTGATTAGAGTCACACACTGTACCCAGGATGTGAGAAAAAAATTTGTAAATAATTTTGATAAAAACTAAATCTTCTCTTAACAATCCTTCCCCAGTCATTGATTCATGGACAACAGCCTTCTCAATCCCTGTTCTCTAAGTACAGACTTGAAATTTGTGTTTTTCTCTGTCCACTCTATTGGCATTACATACCAATCCTCTGTGAAGTAAAATCTCTACACCTAGCAAACTTATTCAGAACTCATGGAGTTTTGCTTTAACACACAGTAATGCTGTTTTCTGCAGAGGCATGGCATTTGACAACCACTCACCAAGAGACCTGAATGCAATGAATAAATGTGCACTTTAAAGAGAAAACCATGTCCAGAAGAAAAATAGTAAAATAAAGTCCTATTTGTAAATAATTCTAATCATTTATCATGAGACCATGTATTTATCTTCTTGGCTTAATCCAATAAAAACTGAATTTAACAAACTTTATTTTTCAAAGAGCCAATATCTGGAAATAGATCTTTTTTTTTCGGCGGGGGGTGGGGGGCAGACATTTGCAAAATGTTTAATTTTTGGTGACTGATGCAGGGTAAAAGTGGGATTGGAGTTTGCAGCATAGCATGTGCTGAACAGGAAACAGACTGAGGGGGACCTGTCCAGACAGATACCTTAGTAGTGGGGCAAAGCAGGTGAGAGATACCCATAGTGATACTGTGTGTGTGTGTGTGTGTGTGTGTGTGTGTGTGTAAATGCAGAGGAAAAAGTCATGAATTAAATACCTACATCTTTGGTAGTCCCACTTGGAGCAAAGGGAAGGTAGTGCTATTCAATGCAAAGTATATCTGACAATACTTGTTTCTGAAAATAAGTATATGCATACAGACAGATATATGCATTAGGTATAGGTCTTGCTCAACAAAACTCTAATATCTAACAGCCTGCTGACAATGTCTAACAGACATAGCAAGAACAATGCTAACAGAATACATAGCACATAATAAGAACAATGATGCCTAAATTTTAAATGTGAATTCTTCCTTTCACTTGCTAATACACCTGATGGTCAAGAGTTCCAGAGTTTACAGCCATGCCTGTGACTGCAAAAGGTCACCACATTTTGCTTCTCATCATAGGCAAGTTCTTCCTCAGGGTCGCTGATCTCTTCCTATGCCATGAGATACTTTCTTTCCCTAAACCTGTGGCTCCAATCTTCTTCCTGGGTCCTGATACCTTCTCACTTTGATTCCAAGAAGTATTTGCTTTTCTCAGGGATTATAGTAGTCTCTGAGCCTGTTCTGAGCCAATTGCTTCTGGCACTCCCTTTGGATCATTTTCTTCCCTTGCTGGCTTCTTGGGCATCTTCTGGCATTTTCTCTGTCGTATGCCAGAAGCACTTCCAGGGGATTCATCCTGACTCCCCTAGTTGGGACATTCATCAGAATCGTTGCACTGAGATTCTATGATCTGTCTGTTAGAACTCATGAAAGCAGGAAGGGTGGCTCTGAGATGAAGCAATAGTGAAGGGCTCCTTTTTTAATATTAATACAATACCAACTAGTCCAGCCTCTTTCTGTACAAAGGTGGCTGGAAAGGCCCACTTTCTTCTGGAACCTGATAGTTTTCAAGAATTGATAAATATTAGGGACAATTGCTCATGCCCACAGAAACTCTCACTTGGCAATCTCCCTAACTTCTCTCTTGAGACTCAAAGTACTGGCTCTCTCCATATTTAAATTAATTTACTTTTATAGAAGGAAAATGATTTATGATTTACCAAACTTTTGTAAATAGCTGTTATATATTTCAGTTTGTGGTGGAAATAATAACTGTAAGAACTCATGTACTCACTAATAGGTTCTGTACTAAATCTATGGTGTGTGTCCACTCACAAGTCACACCTACTCCCCCACATCTTGACCCACACTACTATTATGTTCCCACTGGCTACAAGTCCCTCATTTACACATGGTCTTCACACACAATATTTCCTAAGGCTATAGTTCTCTCTTCTCCTCACTCATCCTCACTGCCTGACACATTCTTTATGTCTCAGTTCCAACATCATTGCTCCATGTTACATCTACCTATTATACCAACACCTAGAAACCTAGAAACCAAGAGCCTTCCCTATGTAGCTTTTATTATATTGTCCATTACTTTTCTTGTCCGTTTGATTCCAACTACAAATCTTTAACAGTTGCAAACATTCAGCTCATCTAGACTTTTTAAATCAAAAACGTTAGACAAAAGGACATGCATGTGAACAATTAATCAAAGCTACAATAGCTAGGAAAATCATAAATGGGTAATATGACTACATAGTTACATGTTTGAATAGTAACAATCAAATAACCGAGGAATATGTTTTTCAAATTGCACTTCAATCTCTGTAAATCCCTGTCAACACAGGGCCCAATAAATTAGATGAGTCACTAATATAGTATTAGGGAAACTGTAGGTGTTCAGAAAGCATAGACCACTTGGTTGATACAAACATCAATCCCACTCTAACGGTGAGTCTCTGAGAAAAGAGAACAATCCATCTACTTACTTATAAAAGTAGATCCCTCATTCCCTTAATACTATGAATAAAGTTTTAAGACAGCGAGTTGTTGTGGATATTTCCACCCAGCCTGAGAGGTACTGCTAATTGTAGGGAAGGTCTAAAACGGAGAAAATAACTTTATAATCTATGTGCATCGCCCAGACTACTAGACGCTTCACCTTCTGCCTCCGCTGGTCGCCTCCAGGTCCTTAAGGAGCTAACGATCTCCTCATGACGTCGAGAGACCTAACGTAACGTCGGGCCGCTGTGGACTCTCGGAAACGTGTCCATCCAGCACGAGGCCAGCCACGGACAAGATGGAGTCCTCTTACTTCAGAGTCTCAGGTTGGCCCATTTGGAGACTGCACTCAGGAGGCACTACGGAGAGCGTCTCCATTCCAGACATCCCAGCAGGCAGGACTTATCTCTAAATTAGATTTTTCCAACTGGAATTGTCCAGTGGGGCTGCTTCCTTGCATCCCTGAAAACTACATTTTCTTCATTCTTCAGAAGGCCATAGGTCCCGAAGCCCTGGGCTTCCACCTGAATTCTAGGAAGGTACTTTGGCCTCAGCACTAACATTCGAGCCCTGTCATTTCCCTTGAAAGCAAGTGATAAAGAGACCAAACTATATGATCTTCCATTGAAGCAAGAAGACAAAATTGGATGATGGAGAAAAAAGTGGAAAGGTAGCCTTGTCAGAAGAAGCCTGAGAAGGTGATGAGCAGATAGAGAAGCAAGACGACTTGGGAGGCAAGTTGTATCCATCAAACTACAGACTGAGGAAAACAAGAAATGCGAATATAAGAAAATTGGAAAAACCCTTCGTTTGCTCACAGACCTTAATTGCTTTTAAGGCAATATATTTTTGAAGTTTTGAGTTTGAAACAATTTAGACTTAACCATAAGGAAAGGTATGTAGTACAGTCACCAATTTTACTAACTTGGAAGTCCTCTACCACTGTTATTTTGGTAATAGCCCTGTAAGTGTAAATCAGTCTGGAAATGCCTTCAGTAGTAAAAGTGTGCCCCAAGGATAGCAGAGCATTCTTACTGGTGAAAAACTCCATGAATTTACTGAATGTGGGAAAACTTTTACCCACATCATTTCATTGAACACAGAAATCATGCTAAAGGGAAACCCTATGCTTCTAATGAATATTGAAAAGCCTTAGCTAGATGCAAGAGCTCATCAAGCAGCAGAAAATTCTTGATGGAGAGAAAACCAGTGAATATTAGAAAATTTGTACTAGAGAGGAAACTTTCAACAAACTATGATAAAATTTTCTCACAAGCCGGGCACGGTGGCTCATGCTTGTAATCCTAGCACTTTGGGAGGCTGAGACAGGAGAATCGCGAGTTCAAAGCCAGCCTCAGCAGCAGTGAGGCACTAAGCAACTCAGTGAGACCCTGTCTCTACATAAAACACAAAATTGGGCGGGGGATGTGGCTCAGTGGTAGAGTGCCCCTGAGTTCAATCCCTGGTACCAAAAAAAAAATTTTTTTTCTCACAAACCTTATCCTTTCCTCTGCATTTGAGAGGTCATACAGAGAAATGTTCTAAATGTAAGAAATGGGGACATAGCTTCAGCCAAAAGTAAATCCTTCTTTATCGAAAAATTCATACTGGAGCGAAACCTTGTGAATGTGGGAAAGCTTCTATTCAGATGTCACACCTCAGTCAGCAGAGAATTTATAGTGGAGGGGCCCCTTTGCTTCTAAGGTATGTGGGAAAGTCTTCAGCCACAAATCCAATCTCACTGACCATGTTCTTGCATAACAGAAACCTTATGAATGTAACAAATGTGGGAAGGCCTTTCACCAAAAGCAGTATATCATTAAATATCAGAACACTCATACTGGAGAGAAGCTTTTTGAATGTGATGATTGTGGAGAATCCTTTAGCCAAAAGGAAAACGTCCTTACCCATCAGAAAATTCACACTGGAGAGAAAACTTTTGAGTGCAAGGACTATGAGAAAGCTTCCACTCTGAAGTCCAACCTCATCAGACACCAGAGAACTCACGGGAGAGAAGCCCTTTATATGTAAGGAGTGTGGGAAAACCGTTAGTGGGAAATCAAATCCTATTGAGCATGAGAAAATTCATACTGGAGAGAAACCCTTTAAATGTAATGAGTGTGGAACAGCTTTTGGTCAGAAGTACCTCATAAAACATCAAAACATTCACACTGGAGAGAAACTCTATGAATGTAATGAATGTGGAAAAGCCTTCTCTCAACAAATATCACTTATTGTGCATGTGAGAATTTATTCAGGTGATAAACCTTATGAATTCAATGTATGTGGAAAAGCCTTCTCTCGAGTTCATCTCTCACTGTACATGTGAGAAGCCATACAGATGAGAAACCCTATGGATGTAACACATGTGGTAAAGCTTTCTCTCAATTCTCAACCCTACCTCTGCATTTGAGAATGCATACAGGTAAGAAGCCTATCAATGCAGTGAATGTGGGAAAGCTTCAATCAGAAGTCACACCATATTAGACACCAGAAATTCATACTCATTAAAAATCCTACGAATATCTTCAAAATGGGAACGCATACATCATAAATTTTTATCTCACAGTGCATCAAAAAGTCATTCTAAAATAATTCACCACAAGTGAGGAAAATTACACAAATGCTAACAACTTTCAGGACACAGAGATATAAATGATCTATCAATAGAAGAGGAAGGTATTTGTATGATAAAAAGACTCCGCCAACAACAAAAACCCTGCAGTCAACGGTAAAGGTCATGCTGAAACTATAGCTGTATTTCTACTAAAATTGGAACAGAAAACAGGCCTGTTACTCCATCAACATAGATGTGAAGTTCTTCACCAGTGTAATAAAAAAAAATAAGTTGTGTTAGGAAGAGACAAAAATAGATGGTGTGATTATCTATAATAAAACTCTGGGTTTTGATTCAGCAGAGGAAAAGAGATTCCAGAAAGAGACCTACGCATTTAGTAGAACTTTCAATATTAAAGAAATCCATCAGATGAGGAAATATGGGACTATTTTAAAAATTATTTGGAGGTAATTTTTTCTCTGAGGGGAAAATAAATAGATCATGAACACATAAGCTAAATTCATGGGGATTGAAGACAATTATGTAAAAGCCATGTACTAAAATGGCCCTGACCTTGGGATTAGGGAAACATTCTTTCATCTTAAACAAATTTTAAAATATTTAGCAGTTTTATTTGTGAGTATATATGCTCAGGAGATAAGTACCAGGAAATTTGCAGTGGCTTGATTTGTAGTGGCCAAATGTTGGAAACAACTTAAATGCCCATCAGGAACAAAACAAAACGTTCTTATTATGGGATACTATACATCTGTAAAATGCAACGAATGAGATATACATGTTATTAACAGGAGGATCTAAAAAAATCATATTGAGGGGGGAAATGAAGTTGCAGTATGATTCATATAGTATAGTAACATTTTATAAATTTGAATTAAAACTTCATGAAATTCAGTATTTTATATTGATAATGGATATGTATATGTATGTAAATGTTTTTGAAATGAATTGGAGGAATACAGACCAAACTCCTCACAGTAGTGGCCTGTGAAGAGTGAGAGGAGAAGGGGAGGAGGCTTCAGCTTTTTATATATAAACATCCATTTCTCTTGAAGACTGCAAATAAATATATGAAGATACTGGCTAGTTCTGGATTATAATATATGGGTATCTTGTCTTATTTTTTATACTTTGGTATTTAAAAAATTTCTCAAAGTTAATAAGAATGGGGGTGAGGATGGGGGACTTTGTAGAAATCATGTCATAATGGACTAATTTCCGATCAAATACTAAACTTTTTATAGAAAATATTTCTAAAATGTTACCAATAATGAGCGGATGGAATTACTCTCTATGTAATATGAAATTATTTTAGTAAAACTAAAAATGCCATAAAAAATATAACAGTAATCTATCTGTCTCCCAAATGGTAGCATGCAACACTAATTTGTTACTGGGAAACATACACACACAGTTATAAATGTGTCCACATTATTAGAAAGACTGTATGGGATGTAAATTTTCTCAGATATTAATAACCCCTTTGAAAAGGCTAAATGTTACCCATTTCTTCTGACCACAGTCTACTCTTTAGCTTCAACCACACACAGGCCTTATTCTTGTGTTAGGTAAAGATTCTCCCTGGTGTTTCCTCTAGGTTACTTCCATCATGTAATTATGTGAGTGTTCTGATACAAGAAATTTTCACTGCTGCTCTGATAAGAGGATATAATGTGTTTACTTATGACAATAAACATGGCTATAAACTGGACCATAAAAAATGATGAATGAAAATTCCTATAACTAATGTGTCAGTGTGATAGAGAAATCAATTAAGTGATCCATCTGCTCCCAGCCATTGATTCTACTATTTTCTTCAGTATTTGAGTATTTAAGATTAAGTCAGCATTATTCACACTACTCACTAGCAAAACTGCCATATTTATATTGATTGCCTAATCAATATAATTTTACCAATCCCTAACATATTCTAATACACTCACATTGAATGAGCATATGAACTCCCTGTCATACTGATATCATTTCACTTTAATTTATAATATTAAACTTAAATATAAATATATAATTTTATAAATATAAATATATAAATTTATAATATTAAATTTAAATTTAAATATAATTTATAATATTAAATTTATCTATAGGCTCTTGTGTAACAACTGCAAAAACAATCTTATCAATTACTGTAGTTATTATTTAAAAGGAGCTAATAAATAGATGTGCATGGGTGTTAATCATAAGATGTAATTTTTCTGCTAATTTGGTTTAGTAGTGAGAACAGAAGTAGCCAACAATCATAGGAATGAATTAATTATAGTTAACATTGTATAGGTACCCTCACATTTTTCAGTGACTCCACAATGAGATATTACATAGTACAAGGGAATATAGGAATGATTTATTTTAATTTTTCAGCTATGTATATTGATATATTTTAATAATAATTTATTTTTATTTTAACCCTTCTCTATTGCTGAAACCATTTTTTCCTTGACCCCCTAGATCTGTTCACGGCTCATCCCAGCAAATTAACTGTTAACACTTTAGAGAGGTGATGATAGCACTGAGCTGCATCCGGAAATGATTCATTTGACTATGTAAATAATTTATATCCACTGCATTAATAGTAGAAAATGCAGATAGGAAAAAACAAATAGAAATTAGTAGATATAATAACCCCTAACAGATTATTGTGTACTGTTCCAAATTTTTATTGCTGCATATAACAAACCACTGCAAAATCTGGTAACTTAAGCCAGCCTCAGCAATGGCGAGGCACTAAGCAACTCAGTGAGATCCTGTCTCTACACAAAACACAAAAAAAATAGGGCTGGGAATGTGGCTCAGTGGTTGAGTACCCCTGAGTTCAACCCTTGGTACCAAAAAAAAAAAAATTCTGGTAACTTAGAATAGTCATAACGTTTATTTTGCTCAACAATCTGCAATTTGGGTGGGACTGGTTGTTAAGCAAGTCTTTAAAAATTCAGCCATGTTTATTTTATATGATAAAATCCTTCAATTAAATTTTAAAAGAAAGTAGGAAAATTCTTTGACTTCTCTGAGAATATCACTTTCCAAATCCACATCTTTCTTTCTGAACCTCTTCCAACACGTGTGTCCTGGTTTCTGGACTTATCTACCTGTCCTGCTGTCTGACATCAGGACCAAAACTGAATTATTTGCCTGCACTTTCGAATGAATTTCTTAATCATTTTTTCAAATTTTGTTAACACTTCCAGTATCTCCCTAGTTAGTTTTTCTTTTTCCAAGTTCCAGACCCAAGTGACAGTGAAAATAAGATGATTCTCTGTATTCCAAGACCCTGATGAACATCTAGGACTGAGTTTTGCTAATACAGGGCTTTGTTACTCTTCCTCTGAGATATTGAAATCATCTCATGCATGCCCTATTCCTGAGGAAAAGTCACTTCTGTGTATGTGCATGTCTGTCTGTCTAGAAAGCAGGGAATTTTGGATCCACAGAAACTAGGGCGTTAGTGCCTAGTTTCTCATTTACTGCCTACTTTTCTCATCTTATTCTCACTATTTGGAGGATATGGGGAAGTAATTTATCTTAGTCTCTGAGTCTCAGTTTCTTTCTCAATACAGGTACAATCAAATCACCATAAGTGATACCCAGTGAGTTCCCCACTTTCTACTCCCTATTCCATTTAATTTTCATAAAACATGGTTTTGAACACACCACTCTCCAAGACAAACAGCTTTTATGGCTCTTGATCACCCTCAAAATAAAAATCAAAGTTCTTAGTTTTTACAGTTCTGTCATTTTGCCCTAATTTTTATGTCTAATATCTGTTCCTACCAATTTTCCTGGTGGATACCATATTACAGATTGACTACACTGTTACGTTCCATTCATTCCTCATATTTTTCTGACCCTGATTTTACACTTATGTCTATGTGTCCTGAGCAGACATAAGTCCTGGAGATTGTGTTACAAGGTGGCTGCGATCTGGACTCTGGGGTTAGACTATGGGTCTTCATATCCTGATTATTATACTTGCCAGATATGCGACCTTGAGTAAGTTGTGTGACCTCTGTGACTTTGTTTACCCCTTCATAAAATGAGATAATACTTATATCACATGATTATAAAGTTTTAACAATTTGTTAAATGAAGAATTGGTTAATAGTTACTTAAGTACTTAGAAAAGTACCTAACGACATAGTATTTTATAACTGTTAGCTGTTATCATGTATCATCATGAACAGGAGTTTTGGAGGGAGCAGACACTCAAACTACAGCATTACAGATAGCACAGAGATGGACTTTGCTAAATGTGAGTGGAATTACCAAATCACATACTACTTTGATATATGTCCTGTCACTATTGACTAAAAGCATAACTCTTATTGGTGAAAAGAAAAAACAAAGGCTAGACACAGTAAACTCCTTGGGAATTGGACTAAGACAAGTTAAGGACCTTGTCATCCTAGAGTGGGCTATAAATTAAAGTCTGTTTCTAAATAGAAGTTTAGGTCTGAGCCTGATTGAAAAGCAGCCGATGAGGTTAGCACAAAAGGGCTCCGCAGACCCCTGGCCTGACACCCAGTTCTCATGACTACATCATCTAAGACCTATGGACAGCAGAGCCAGCTAGCACAACTCCAGGAAGTGAAGTGAACTGGCTTTCCTGGAAGCCAGGTAGGCATGTGGATACTTGGTCTCATTTAATGTAAAACACTTGCAAACTACACAGCGTGCATTATGTCCCTTAAGTAGTTATTTTTATTCCTATTTTGGCAAATATATACTTGAAATATGGAGAAGTTATTGGTCTCCATCTCTCCCTGAAATGTCCAATTAGTAACTGGAGGAATAGAGTGTGGAACTTTACAGCATCTGAATTCAGGTCCTTGTAATCAGTCCCTCTCACAATAAAGAGAGGAGAAAAACGGTGATGGGTGAGAGCTGTCATAATAACCAACTGAATTCTGTCCATGAACAGATAACAATGTCAGAAGATTCTTATTTCTTTAAAAAAAAATGCATGTAAACTCATTTGATTTTTTTCTTAGAAAATATGTACCCGTTTGAAAGGAGCCAAGGGATCCTCTTCCCCAAAGGAAACAGGGAAACCTCTTTGTATGGGTCAACCTCCAGTTCTTCAGTCTCAGAAGTATCATAAAGGGTATAAACAAATGCAAATATCTGAACATATCCCAATAGCAATAATTAAACTACCATCAAATGATGAGTAAGAAGACTAAAAATTGGAAGTCAGGAAGAGGATTCTGGGAAAATGGCTGAGTAGAAAGTAAAAGGAATCTCATCTCCGAGGTGGCAGTGATATTTGCAGAACCTGTCTGATGTAGCTAGTTTGAAATTCTGCAGTGTCTGGAGGTTTTTGAATTCCAAGGGAAGGCTTGACCAGTAAATTGGTTACTTTTGGTCAATTCTAACAGTCGCTCCCTACTCCCCATCTGTGGCCCGGTGGCAGGCAAATGTAGTTGTGTTGCTGAAGCAGCTTCCATGCATCTTGAAGAAGTTGTTGGGGGATGCCATAAACACCTTTTCTTCTACATAGTGGGGTCCTGTGTTCTGATCTCTGATTGTTCCTTCTGTAAGGTACAGAAGTGGGTAGTTATTTTTATTACTATTTTGGCAAATATATACTTATATATATATTAAATATATTTGGCAAAATATAAGATATTGTTGATCCTCCCTTGTACAAGTAGCCCAGCTCCCTCCAGCTGAAGTACAAGAGATTTGAAGAATCAACACCTTTCTATTTCCACCTTACTTTTTCTTTTTTCTTCTTTTTGGATTCAGACAATAATAGCTAGGACATTCAAAAACAACTGCATAGACAGTGGGGTTTTAAAGTAACTATGCACGTCAAGGGAACATCTCAGAAAATACCTGAAGAAACTTTAAGTTTACACCTCAAGCTGATACTTAGCACAGAGACAGCCTGTCAAAAACAAAATAAAGCAAACAGCAGACCTTGGAAAAGGGGAGAACCTGATTCCCATAGTTACTACTTTATTAGATCCCAATGTCTAATTTTCCACAACAATGGCACAAAGCTGAGAATGAAATAGAAAAGGGTGGTCCATTCCAAGGGAGGAAAAAATAAATCAACAGAAACTGTCCCCAAAAAAGACCTCTGGTATATCTATTTGAAGAATTGCAACCAATGTCTTAAGGATGCTTGAAGGATTAAGGAAGATGTGGGAAAGCAAAGAAATAATGTATGAAAACATGTATTTTCAATAAAGTGGTATAAAACCAAAAAAATGAGTTGAAAAAAACCCCCAGTAATTATAATTTTAAAGATTCATTAAAGTTTCAACAACATATTTGAGCAGACACAAGAAAGAACAGACAAAACTGAAGAAAGTACAGTTGAAATTAGTGAGGAATAGAAGGAAAAAAGATTAAACACATTAAGCCCCAAGTTTCTAATTCTTTGGATATTTGAATGAAATTTACACAAGTGCATTAAAATAAATTGGAAATCATAATCTACAGCATGTGTGTGTGTGTGTGTATTCATGCTTATCTTATAACTTTCTAAGTTAGAAATCTACAAAGATCTTACTCCTAAAACTAAAATCCATTTTCATTTCAGTAGGGACTGCCACCAGAGAAATAATCAAAAATGGGAAGGAAATATATTCAGAAGACATATTACTAAAATTTATCTGAAAAGTTGTGAAAAATTAATGTCATCCTTATTTTTGTCACTTGATTGGAGAATGCTGTGTCAAAGGCCTGAGCTGACTCACAGACCTGGATTTAGGAAAACTAACCCTAAGACATCAGCAAAATGACAGATTTCAATTCTGACCCTTACTTTCCAAAACTTCTAAAACACAGCAATCCAATCCATGTTAGATGTTTTTTAGGAAGCCATTCACATTTCATTTTTACTAATGGCCTTTATGTACTTATAGGAAATATCTGAACTAATCCCACCACTTCCAGAAATTTTTAATTCTACATTGGTTGGGCCAAACATCTAGTACTTCCAGAACCTTAGAACTTGCAAATGACTCTTAGGTAAGGAAAGATCTTTAACAAGCAGTTGAAGGATAGAGTATAAAGATCTGATGATCCCTAGAAGCTCATCATAAATTTTAATAGAATGCTGATATATCTGCTATGGTGCTAGAATACCAAGAGCTTCAAAATCACTATCTAGTTCCAGTCAAGAACTCAAAAAGTTACTTTTACAAGTCACTTGACTATAATGTCAAATGAAAATAGTGTAAAATCTGAATGATACACTCTGACAGTTATGACTACCACATGAAATAAAGTGCTATGTAAAGCCATACAGTTATTATTTCTCCATGCTTTGTTTTCCTCAAGAGAAAGCTTAAAAAGTTCATGGTTTCAAAAGGGTCGTTTTGGCCATATTCTATTGCACTTGTATTATTTAGAAGTTCTACTTTGATACTTTATCTGTTTATTCTCTACTCATCTTTTAGTATTCTGTTCTCATTGTTTGCCATAAATTGTTATCTTTACTGTGTTATAAAAGCCTAAAGAAAATGTTAGAAATAAGTGGGAATAGTTAATATTACATTTCTGGTTACTGATGTGTAACTTGTAACTTGTGTCCAAGTGAAGGCAATCACTTCCAGACAGATAAAGGAATGAGCCAGGCACAGTGGCACATGCCTATAATACCAGTGACTCGGGAAGATGAGGCAGAAGGAACTCAAGTTCAAAGCTAACCTCAGCAATTTAGCAAGGTCTTAAGCAACTTAGCAAGACCCTGTCTCAAAATAAAAATTAAAAAAAAAAAAATGAAAAAGGGCTCGGGATGTGGCTCAGTGGTTAAGCACCCCTGGGTTCAATCCCTGGTTCCAAAACAAGAAAAGGAAGTGGAGTAAAGCTCTTCTGAATGGAAAGAGAGGATCATGTGCTCACTCTGGTAATGTTGTCCAGTTTCAAAATGTTTCTCTCTAAGAAAAAAATTCAATTATTGTTACTTGGTCCCACAAATAAACTATCTTGGAAGGATAAAAGGCAACATGGACACATGCCATCATTGCTCACTTACCACTTTGCTGATTTGTCCACAATGACAGTTCTTGCACACGTACACACACATCAGAGCACTAGTTAGCTTTTAGAGAGCACTTAGAAATAACACAGAACATTTAATAAGAATTTTGTTGACCACAGCCCTCCTTCCATGGTAACATCTCCATAGAAACTTCACAATCTGACATCACTTAGGAAGCAACTTTGACGTTACACACCCAGGTGAAGCTTCTACTTGTGGCCCAGCAAACTAGACTTATATAACATCAGGCTCTATATTTATAGATAATTTTTAAAAAGCCAACGTGAACATCTTCCAATTGTTTCTGAGGGCAAATCAACTTTTTTCTCAATACCTTTCTTTCTCAATATTTTCTTGGGGTGTTAGTGATTATGAGTGTTCCAACATTATTTTATCAAATTTGTCCGTTGTCATATGTTTGACATGAGGTTTTCCCTGAAGCTCCTGTTTCTCCACAGGAATATTCAGAGTCAAAATGAATTGTGAGGGCTGCAACTTATTTAGTCCATCCTAGTTTAAAAGGACTAACTGGGTGGTAACTGCAAGCAGGTGGGGCATGGCTTGGGGAGGTGGGTCACTGGGGTGTGCCCTGAAAGGATGCATCTTCCCTGTGGCCTCTTCCCCTCACTTCCCACTTGCTTGCAGTTTCCTTCTGCCATACTCTTCCCCTGTGATGTTCTACCTCACCTGGGGCCTGGAGGAAGAGTTAGTTGTCTATGACTGATACCTCTGATACCATGAGCCAAAATAAAATTTTTCATTTCTAAGTTGTTCTTGCCAGGTGTTAGCTGACTAAACCAGAAATTGATACTGAGAACTGGGGTCGTGGCTGTGCCTAACATAGGACTATGTGGTTATTGGAAGTCATTGGAAGTGGTTTGTGGGAAGAATGTGGAAAAGTTTGGAAATGCAGGCTGCAAATGCTATGGAATGTCATAGGAAGAGCTTACTGGGTGATTCTGGTGGAAGCTCAAAAGACCAGAATGCTGATAGGAATGTGAACTGTTCTCAAAAGGTTTCAGAGGGAAATGAGGACTTTATCCAGAATTGGACTAAAGGCCATTCATGTTACATTCCAGCAAAATGTGGTTTACATTTTGCCCATGTCCTGAGACTTTGTGTGAAGCTGAATTTAGAAGCTGAATTTAGAGGAAATTTCAAGTCAGTGGCCTAGACATTGCTGGCAGCTTTTAACCAGGTTTACTGGGGAATCATGAGGAGGATACTGAGCTAAAGGATTTTAAATCTTGTAGTTTGACTAGAAAAGTGCATGTAAAACTAGAGCAAAGAGAGGTGAGCTCCTTGAAGAGATTTTAGCCCCTAAAGAGATGCAAAATACTTTGCAGAGACAATAGGAAAGATGGCTTGAGGACATCTAAGAAATTTGCAAGGCCACATCCACTGCAATCTCTAGGGTATAAAAGGGAAAATTCTTTGGCCAGGAGCTCATGGGGGTTCCCTCCTTGCAAGGAGTTGTAGGAAGTTGTTTCATTGTACTCAGCCACCCAGACATTCAGAAGCCATTACAGTCATAATTCCAGAGATCTCAGGTATTGTGTGAGCTGGCAGCAGACCTTCCTGTCATCTATTTGGTGCTAGTTCTGCAGGAATACAGAATACTAAAGATAAGTGCTCATGAAGGTTTCCACCAAGGTTTTAGAGGGAGGCCTGAGAGGCCAGGCAAGTATAGCAGGGTCAGGATGCCCATAGGCTGCCCCTGAGAATGTAATACATGAAACTCTAAAGGGGAGTCCAAAGCTGAAATGGAGACCATAAGAATCAAGCATGGACTGTCTACTTAGGAAACCGCTGACCATGGAGGGATCCAAGCTAAAAAAGAAGAAATTTGCACTGCAACCCACAAGGCCAAAGGAGTGATATTGCCCAAGCCCTTTGGTGAGCATATCTTGCAGCCATGTGTGCTAGATTTTGAATATGGAATTATGAGACATGTTTGCTTGGGTGGGTTTCAGTCTTGTGTTGGCCTCATCCCTTCTTCCTGGGCCCCTATTCCTCCCTTTTGTAATAGGAATGTTCACTCTGTACATTGTATATTGAGTACATGTAGCTTGTTTTGATTTTTACAGGGGCTCACAGACAAGAGTTTGCCTTGAGTGTCAGAAGAGACTTTGGACTTGGACTTTTGAGCAATACTGAAACTAAGTTAAGACTATGGAACTCTTGGAGATAAACTAAATGCATTTTGCATTGTGAGATAGGCATGAATTTTGAGGGGGGACGGTCAGGGGCAGAATGTTAAGATTTTGATATGAGGTGTCCCTCAAAATCTCCTTTTAATGCAGGACTATTCATAGGTAAAATGATTAGATTGTGATAATTGTAACTTAACTCAGTCCATCTGAGTTTGAATGCACTGTGGGTAACTAGAGGCAGTTGGGGCATGGAAGGAGGTGGTAGGTCACTGGGAGCATGCCCTAGAAGGCCTTTTGAAAGGACAATCGCAAAGTCTACGCAGAATCCAAAGACCCCACCACACGCCGGAATCTCACACAAGAGATTTATTGTCAGCAGCAAGGAGCAAACCTACAAGGCTGTCCCTCCAAGGAGGCTAGCTGCATGTCAGCTCTCACACAGCAGTTTTATAGCCCGCGGGAAGAATTCCACATGCCTGCTTGGGGGTTGCAACATGGGCAGGCGTGGGGTTGATTTTTTAGCAGTTACGTGTCTTTTGGGAAGCTGAGCAGCATTGCCTCGGGATGGAAACTTAGGGATTCCTAGATAAAATGGCTCCTGATCTTAAATGGCAGACATGATGCCAATAGTTTTACTTCCCTGTGGCCACTTCCCTGTCCCTGCTTTCTTGCTGCCAGGGGGAGCAGCTTCCCTCTATCACGCACTTCCTCTAAGATGTTTTACATTACCTTGGGCTCAGAGCAAAGGAATTGGTGTCTGTGGCCTGAGACCTCTGATACCATGAGGCAAAATAAACTTTTCCTCTTCTAATTTGTTCTTGTTAGATATTTCAGTCACAGATGCAAAGGCTGACCGAAATGCCCATATTTGTAGAAATATAATGGTTAGATCTTCCTACATGTTGAGATGACAAAAATAAAACAAGGACAAGAGAGCAAGAAATAGTAATGGACAAGAAACTAAAACTCAGACACACACACACACACACACATCCCCTTATTCTTATTCCAATTTTTAGTTTTGTTTTGTGGAGAGTACAGGAATTATAAAAAAAAGAATGGAAAAGTACATATAGCTTTCTTAAATGATATTTATAAAAATACATATAAAATGAAGAAAGGAGTCTGGCAACAATGCAAAGTTTCCGGCCCCACTTTCTTCCAACAAATATACATCAGCACATTTTCAGATTTCTTCATGCTTTTGGTGGTGGTGGTGGTGACATTACTGAATTTATTTCTCAATCCCTGAGTACAAGATTACTGTCAGTTTATCTCCATTTCCTAACCTGTACACTCCTTAACTGTGCTGGCCCATCTTCTGTCTGCTCCTCAGTAGTGGCTCACTAGTGGACTG
The DNA here is from genome assembly GCA_004024805.1 of Geosciurus inauris. NCBI lineage: Eukaryota > Metazoa > Chordata > Mammalia > Rodentia > Sciuridae > Geosciurus > Geosciurus inauris. Next base: position 141,417 of record PVHX01000931.1, on the reverse strand, counting down.
CATGACACTCTGCATGCCTTGTCAGAGAGGATTTATTAGGGAGGTGTACCCTATACCTGAGCAGTTAACTTGCTTGAACCACAATAATGAATGGCATACAGATGGTCTGCCTGAATCCTTTTTGGTTGGCTAACATCACACTGATTCCCCACCTCTCAAAAAAATATCTTACATATATTCATAACAACATCTGTTGGCTTTTTTTTTTAATGAGACATTTTACTGACTCCTTGTAAGGGTCCTTAAACACCACTATGCAAAATCACACGATAAAAGCAATAAGCGTCATGGGAGAAATAGTACTAAGGGCATGACACTTACTAACTTTATCAATGATAAAGGGAAAAAGATAGAAGTATAAGAAGAACACTAGTACAGTTTTCATGTGTGAAATGATTAACAAATATAGAATGTTCCAATAAATATGACACTTGACCTTTGAGGTAGGTTTCTGGAAGCAGTTACTTCAAGAGTATAGCTTGTGCATTACTGTAAAGTAGTAGAAGGGGCATAAAGTTTTAACACCAGCTGGGCATGGATGTGGCTCATAAAACACACAGTGAACAGAGGTAGATGGTAAATGCTTGAGGATACACATGAGTGTTTGTTTTGTATATTCTCACAGAGCTCTGTTCGGCTGGGTGTAGTTTTTAAAATTTACTTGGTATGTCACATGAAAACTGTGCATGAGCAAACACAAAATTCATACTATGTTCATATCATCTCTAAAATAGCAACTACATTACTAATGCTAGAAGAAAAGCATGCTTTCAAAACTGGAAATATTGTATAAATGACTGTACATATTTTATGCATATTATTTTGGATAGGGATAGGCTGAAAAAAATTATTCTCCAGTGAAGCCAGTGGTTTTGTGTAACTAACCAATGCCTACTTTCCAAAAAACAGCATTATGTATTTTCTTTTCAGGAAGTACATGGGATGGGATTAGTGAACCACTGAAGTAACGTTTGATTAAATTTTCTTGGTGAAAATTGATTAGAGGGTAGAGACCAAATAAATCATAACATCATCTATTTCTGGTTTTGAATCTCTTTACTTAAAGCAAATTCCTTTCCCAAGTTTGATTTTTATTCCAGATAATGTGATATTTGCTCCCTGTCCCAGATGATACTATCGCTGAAGTGAGATAAAGTTTTATGAAAAATAAGGTGGGTGGAAACTATCTTGGTCATTAAATTTCCCCTCAAAGATTCAAGATCAGTTCAACAGCCTTGTTCTTGGAAACTTCCAAGTGTCGGGGATAGAATCTGAGAGTAGCGAGGGCTGGAGGGCTCGCTGGGACCCAGTTACATCCCAGGTATTCTCAGCTGGGGGCTCCTCTCCCCCATTCACTTCAGAACTGGGAGGCTCTTATTAAACTGTCATCGTTTGTCCCCTCTCTGGCTAAATTCCTTGTTTACTTTTATTTATTTTTACTTATTATTTTCGGATGACAGGACACACATAGACTTAAAAGAGCACATTGTACCTACAGATTTTTTAGTAGTGACAATGACAGAATAAACATGAAGACAGCAGGGGACTCCACCCCTCTGCTCCAAACAGACTCTTCCTGTAGCCCTTCTCTCCAATCCTCCTGCAAGAACAGAAGGATGAGCGGTGGCCCACGCCTGCAATCCCAGCATTTTGGGAGGCTAAGGCAGGAGAATTGTGAGTTCAAAGTCAGCCTCAGCAACAGCGAGGCGCTAAGCAGCTCAGTGAGACCCTGTCTCTATATAAAACACAAATAGGGCTGGGGATGTGGCTCAGTGGTCGAGTGCCCCCGAGTTCAATCCCTGGCAACAAAAACAAAAAACAAACAAACAAAAAGAACAAGGATGCTGGGAGACACCCATGCCCAGTTAAAGGGGAGTCATAAGGGGACTGGGGCTGTGGCTCAGTGGTGGAGCACTTGCCTCGCACATGTGAGGCACTGGGTTTGATCCTCAGCACCACATAAAAATAAACATACAAAATAAAGACATTGTGTCCAACTCTAACTAAAAAATATTTTTTAAAAAGGTGGGGGGGAGTCATAAGCCATTAAATGGAGAGGGAGGCAAGGACAATACCAGTAGCCTATATCTAGAGCAAGCAGCCCTGCATCATATCATGTTTTTCCCTCTTGTTTTTATCCCTGGAGCCATCCTGAGACAAATACCACAGTGGGTCCTGCATTTCCCCTGCCGCCATCTGTTTTCATCTCCCTGCCCACCACCCCACGTGCCTGCAACCCTCCTCCAGACGGCTCCCAAATCTCTTTCTCTGTAGTCTCACTTTTTTTTTCCCTTTAGGTTTTTGATATTCTCAATTTTGACCTCATTTTTCTGTGTTAACATCATCTCAGGTCTGGACAACTGGTCAGTGACTGATACAGGAATACCTAGGGAACTACCTGGTCGACTGTGGTTTCTGTCCAGTCTTAGCAACTTTGCTACAATCATGGGGAAGTTATTTACCTCTTTATGTGTCAGTTGTACCATCTCCAAAATGAATATAATAACCTTTCAAGATAGCTTTGAAAATAAAATAAGCTATGTAGAAACCTGGCAAAGAGTAAGTGTAGAACAAATACTTTGACTTCCTCTGCAATTATATTCTTTTGCAGAAAAGAAACAGAGGATTTAGGTATTAAAAGGTTAGTCCTACAAAGTGACACAAGTGTGCCTCAAAGACAAAGGAAGAAGTTAACTGTTGTCTGGGACATGTTCCAAGACCTCTGCTTTACAACTTGCAGATATTCTTTAGATGAGAAGTGGTATGTCATATGGTTTAGGCCTCAGATTGAGTAAAAAGACAGGCATTCTTGACTCTGGTACTATTTGTTGAGTTACTTGGGACAAGTAACTTAGTCTAAGTTACATCTGTAAAATACAGTTGATCAAAATCTTGCTTCATAGAGGTGTGTGTGCATGTTCACATGAGGGAGAATTAAATAATTTGAAGTCCACAGCTCAGTGCTAGGTTCATATAAATAGATATTTTGATATTGTCATTTTTATGGTGATGATGAAATAATAATAATGTCATTCAGTGTAAAAAAAAAAACAAACCAGGCCTTCAAGAAGGCTTACCAGTTCTTACAAATATTGTACTGAAAAGAGTTTATTTCTGCAATTGTCACGGCCATTTTACCAGATTGTGAATATTGATATATGATGTGCTGTGAGAATCTACTTCTGTGTCACAGGACAGCCAGATCCATCACCTGTTAACACAAAATTAGTCAATATTTTGAAAGGTTGTCAGAATAAATTGCTGAGGAAAATACATACTAAACAGCTCCCTCTCTTTCCAGGGCTGCAGAGAGTGGCAGCATCAGCATGATTTTAGTCATGGGTAACTTCAGGTATTTCCTGTGTTCTCTGAGACTCTACCTGAAACAAAACCTCAGGAAAATAACAGTATAGAAGACAGAGGAGTTCAGTGTTTGCAGTGACTCTTTTAAAGCAGTTCATCTTTTGGGAACATTTCTACAGCAAACTATTTAATAAAGTAGATAAATATGAACTTCAAGTACACACTAGAGTTTTTCTGTCTGTCAATCTTCAGGATCCTGTGTCTTCCTTGTGCAGCCCATAAAACATGATGTGGAAACACCTGTTGTCACTTCTCATGAACCATATATCCAAGACCCCATCTCACAGGTCAAGTAAAGCCCAGCTCCCTTCACATTTAAGGAGAACTGTAGAAAATATATCTGCAAAAATTCTATGTATCATTTAATCTCCTTCTCTTTACCTTAGCTAAATAGGCAGCTTACCTACTAAAAATATTTCTCTTAAATAAATTGCCTTTCTTTTTTCCTAAAATGCCTTTCTAAATTATATTTTGATCCTTATGAGAATGTTTAAAAATTGGGCAATCATTTATGCTGAAGATTCTTTTCATGTACCTGGCATCTTTCTAAACCTCAGAGAAAATCATCTTTTGAGGAAATTGCTCCAGCCTTTGTGGATGAGAGTTATAATTGTTTTGTCTGTTGCCACTGAACTCTTGGCCAGGCTATGGGGTGGGTATCCTCTGTTGGAGAGCAATTCACATGTAGGTTTTGGAGCTGTACCAGCCGTGTCCAGGCATATTACATACTGCTGACAGCAGTATGTAAATATTAAGACTTATTTACTTCTAGCAAAAAACATATCAGTTTTACTGAGAATATTATATGGGATCCAAACTTTATATAGTAAAGATAATGATAATTTAAGAACTTATCTTTTTCTTTGCAGAGGGCAATAGCTACTAGACAAAAGCAAAGAAGTCACTTGTTCTCCTAGAGGAACTATTAACCACTTTCTCTCTCCCATTTACCTGTGGGTTTTAGAGAGCTCATGGGGAAAGGAGGTGGCCACACAGCCAATAGCCGAGAACTGATAAACTTGATAGTGGTGACATATTGTCTTCTAAGCATCATGAGATAATTGTGGTGATGAAAAACCAGGATTTGGTGTTTGAGAAATAGAATAAAGCATTAAACAAAAGTAGAATCCAGTACCCAGGCTGAGCCTCATCCAGGTTCTCTAATGGAAGATGCACAAGTTGATTTGAGGCCAGAAGTCCAAGAGCAAGGCATCATCAAAACGGCTGGTTCCTTCTGAGGGCGGTGAAGGAGGAGCTTTTCCAAATCTCTCTGCTTGGCTTCTTACTGTGTCTCTTTACATTGACTTCCCTCTAGTGTGTCTCTCTGGGTATCCTGATCACCCCTATTTATAAGTATGCTGGTCATATTGGGTAATGGTTCATTTTGATGACCTCACTTTAACTTGCTCTGTAGCAATTCTGACCTTCAAATAAAGAAACACATTCTGAACTATTAATTCTTAGGACATCAACCTGAACTTGAGCTGAGGCAGTTTTCAACCCACAGAATGTATATAGGAGCATTTACCCTCTAATTCCTCTGAGTGTGGTCAGCTAACACATTGAAGCAGCCTCCTATCCCTAGAATTGTTCTCTCTAACAGAATCTGCTTTGCCTATGAAGTTACTCTCTATCACTAGGTGGGCCACAGACAAATACTGGCTAACTTGGAAGCTAGCCAGTTAGACCAGTCTCCTTGTTTCAAGATTGGACCAACAGTGTGGGACAATTCAGGCTCCAGAGAGACTCAAGGGTTTCTGTGACTGCAATTTTGTGGGATCTTTAAGGGCATTGTACATTTACTTCATCTTACTAGATTGCAAGCCCCTCTCCTCCTTTATAATCACCAGGAACTTTCATAGTAAGTGTTAGTAGTATTTGCAGTTAACAATGTCCTGTGTCTATCTATTTGGCCTTATAGCACGATGGGAACATGTTCTTGGTAAACACATATTTGGAAAAGATCTTGGTAAGATGAGGCTTAGCATGATTCACACAAGATACAGTGAGTAGCTTTGTAGCAGGAACAACATATATCTGACAGCAGTGCTAAATTTTATTAAATGTAAATGACTCCAAAGCACTGAATATATTAAGAAATTATATCAATCTGAACAATCAAAACTGTAATATTTGTAATGAGGGGCAGGATTTTTTCACCATAGAACACTGTATGAAGTTGAAACTTAGTTCGGAGCTGGGATTGTAGCTCAGCGGTAGAGCGCTTGCCTCGCATGCGTGAGGCCCTGGGTTCGATCCTCAGCACCACATACAAAGCAATAAAATAAAGACATTGTGTCCATCTACAACTAAAAAATATTTAAAAAAAAAAGAAACTTAGTTTAAGAACAAAATTAGCTAATTCCTCCTCTTCTCTAATTAGAGGATATTTTATAAGATGAAGAAGTTCAGATGCTTTGGAAAGATTTTATGTTCCTTTAACAAGACATCATGCTATCCAACAATTTTGCTGGCTCAATGATTATGTTGCCTTATTGAAAATGAGTGGCATAAAAGCTCAACTGAGTAAGGTAATGAATACTTTGACTTCTGAAAAATAAGAATTACAAAATATACTAAAAGACACGATAACTACAATCTGCATAACAAAATGCTATCAGAAACCATTCTATGGTGAAAGTCTATTTCTATAGCCAAACTAATATAATTAATACATATATTTTCTATAATGTGTTATGACTATTTTTTCCCTTCCTGGTTCAAAAGGGCATAACAGGGAGCTACTATTAGTATCACATTTCTGCCAAGAAGTTGTTAGTGGGCTGAGGTGGGAGTTGAACTTTTACATAATCAACTTGCAAAAGAAATGTATCTATCTTTGGCAACAGGGGTGGATAAGGATGAGTACAGCAGAAAGTTAAACATACATGCCACTCAATTCATGGCACCTCAATGGAAGGAACACAGGAATCAGAATTTCAAAATATAATATCCAACTGTATAGGATTCAATAAAGTTACCATTTATCATACCAAGATAGCCACAACTCAAATGAGAAATGATCAACAGTAGATGCCAACACTGAAATAAATCAGATATTTTTAAAAATCTGACAAGGATTTTAAAAGTAGCTGTTGCAAAAAATTCTTCAATAAACATTTGCTAATTATTTTGAAGAAAATGAATAAGTAGAAAAATCTCAGTTAGGAAATATATGTTATAAAGAAGAACTAAATAAAAATTTTAGAACTGGAAAATGCAATGAATGAAATTAAAAAACAAATAACAACAGAAATGCTCACTAGAAAGGCTCAGCATTAAAGTGGAGATGACAGAGGACAGAATTAATGACTCTGATGACAAAGCACTACAATTTACCAAATATGAACAGAAAAAAAAAAGACGATAAGAATTAAAAGAATCTAGAGGACCTATGGTCAAATGACAAAAGAGCTAAATTTATATTGTCAGACGTATGGTGGTAAAGGAGAAAGAAGCAATGGCACTATAAATGTATTGAAAGAAATGACAGAAACTTTCCAAATATAATGAAAGATTTAGATCTATAAATTCAACAAGCTGTGTTAGCCCTAAATAGAATAAACTCAAACATTATAGTTAAACTTCTGAAAACTTACAACAAAGGAAATTCTTAAAAGTACTCAGAAAATAAAGCATTATTTATAGAGAAACACACATTCAAGGGACAGAAGATTTCTCATTCAAAGACAGAGACCAGCAGAAGTAGAAGTAGAAGAAAGAATTGTCAACCATGAACTGTGTATCTGGAAAAAATATACTTCAGAGATGAAGGTATCAAAATATTATCAGAAAAATATGAAAACAGATAATTTTTTGGTAGGATAACTACCCCTATGGATACATTTCTCTAAATAGAAAAGAAATAACAGAGAAAAAGGATGGAATTTCAGAAGAGAGAGAACATCAGAAAGGACAAAAGTGGGAGAAAATGTAAAAGCTTAACTTACTTCTCCTGAATTTCTTAAATAAATATTTGATTGCTGAAGCAAAAATTACAACATGACATATGATGCTCAATGTATGTATAAAAACGACTTTCCTTTATATTTTAAAAATAAGGAGAATAAAAGGACCCTAATGAAAGTAAGGTTTCTGTTTTTTTTCAAAATTATAAAAGCATATTCACATTTGAACTATGCATGACCTTATGAAGTGAAGTAGATATTATTAATCACTTCCACAGACAAATAAAATGAAGTATAAAGATGTTTTATACAAGCCCATCTTTCATATATATATGATGCCTGTTTTTTTTTTTCCTGAATTGCTAGTAATTCTATGTCAATGGAATCTGAATAACAAGAGTTCACTCTATTTTTCCTTCTTTAAAAAAAAATTAGTTGACTTTCCAGGAGTGATGGCAGCTATATAAAACAGGCTTTGACTGTACAATTGTTTAACTAAAGTTCATGGAAGCTTATACTTAAAATGGGTATGTTTAATGGTGTATACATTACATCTCAATATTGCTGTTGAAAAAGAAAGATAATTAGTGTAAAATGCCAATAAAGCAAAACTTCAAGGGCTAAAGCTAATTTCTAGTTTATTTCCTGAAGTCTGTAGAGACATAATATGCCAATAATTGAAGGAACATGGTGTTGGGTACCAGCTGAACAAGAACCTCATGCCATCATAATGGCAAGTGAGTCATAATCTCTCTGAACTGACTTCTTTTTTTGAACTGGAAAATGGGAATTAATAACATTATTACCTTAAGGATTCAATGTGGTAATGGACATGATGTGTCTTGATATAGTATAAATTTTAATATGAGGTTGGGACAATGATTGTTATTTCAGAAATTATTTTAAATTATAATGGAATTTCATTCTGGATAATGTACATATTCCAGGTAGTGTTTGTGATTTACTCAGCTTTTTCGTCACTGTGATCAACAGACCTGACAAGAACAATTAGAGGAGGAAAGTTTATTTTGGCTCATTGTTTCAGGGTACAGTCCATAGATGGCTGACTCCATAGCTCTAGGCCCAAGGTGAGGTAGAACATCATGGTAGAAGGGCATGACTGAAGAAAGCAGCTCAAGACATGGTAAAAGGAAGAAGAGAAATAAAGTTTTGTTCACCAGGAACAAAAAATAAATCCCAAAGGCATGCCCATTGTGACATACCTCCTCCAGCCACATCCTACCTACCTATAGTTACCACCCAGTTAATCCATTTAAGTGGATTAGTTCACTAATTTAGTCACAACTCATGTTCTAATCCTTTTACCTCTGAATTTTCTTGCATTATCTCACATGACCTTTTGAGGGATACCACATATTCAAACCATAACAGTTTTATAATAGAAAAGAATGTTAACTAATATAATTTTCTTGAGATGAATAATTAGCTTTAACATTCCTTTAGAGTACCTTTTTGTTCATGCAAATGGGTTTTTATAAAAGACAACAGGTAAGTTTACAACCTTAAGCTGGAACTGTAAATAGTTCAAGTGACCAAGGAGATAGCTAGAAGTATGGGGGTTCTCAAAGAAACTGAAGCCAAGGGCTAGCGGGGTAGTTCTTTACTGACAACCACCAGTGGTTTACAGCTTGGCTGAAGTTCAGCACTGCTTTACAAATGTAATATACTGTCAATCGCAAAAATGTTTCATTTCCATTTACAGATAAAAAAAAACTGAGGCTCCAATAACTTAATGAATGTGACAAAGCTTCATAGCTATTAATCAATGAGATGTATTTGATCTAGATTCTACATGGAAAGCCCAAAACCTATTTTCTTTCCACTCTCTACATTGACCCCAAAAGCCAGGGATTCCTCCTATAAAATTGGACTTTCAATGCTGTTATTTGCCTCTATCTGATGGGTAAGCTTTGACTCTAATGCTAATTCTCCTCCTAGCCTCCCATCTTAGGCAAAACATCCATTAAATCTTCATGACACTCTAAGGAGAAAAGGCCAGATAACTCCTAGATGGCTATTATGGAACAAGTAAATAATTTTTTTCCATTTGTCAGAAATGTGAGAATGCAATGCAGATATTAGATAATTGGGCATCTTGGAAAGCCACATTTCAGAATGACCATCTGACTACTCTTTGGAAGGCAGGCTGTGGTTGAGGGTAAGAACTTCATTGACTATGATTCCATTGATAAGCCCACCATCCCAACAGAGATGGTGGCTCTCTCCCATACAAATGAAATTAACCAGGAGATATTCACCTTCAAAGACGAAAAGATCATTTTCACCTTCGAAAATACTTATAACTAGCATCGTCTATTAGCATGACCAGAATCAAGAGTCAGATTGGTGAAGTCATTGGGCCATTCTACTATAGCATGGAAAGGCTCACTTGTGTGTGATGTATGTGTTTATGTATTTGCATGTTTGTGTACTCATTGTTTTTATTAGTTCATGTGCTAGGCAGGCAGTGCTTATAAGGCCAGAGTTATAAATGTGACCCTTGTGGTACACAAATTAGCTTTTCTACAATTAGTACCCCCTAATCCATCCCATTCAACCTATCGCAAGTCATAGAGAAGGTCAGGACAAAAAATATGAGTGACACAAAGAAAGCCATGCCAACTATTAGAAACAAAATAATGATGACCAAAAAACCTTATATGTATCAGAGTACTATCTGTCAGAAGCATAATAATCATTTTTCTATAGAAAACCTTATTAGGCTTTGTCTCTAATGTTTAAGACACCTTCTTAATGTGAGGATTATTCTTCAAGTAGGTTTGGCCATTATAAGATTGCTTAGATAGGTTACATTTTGATGGAACTCAGGCTGTTTAATCATCTGGAGATCTATTAGTTTATAAAATAAAGGTATTAGAGGGGAAACATCTAGGAAAATACACTATTACATACATTGTATTATCTCCAAACCTGCCCACAGCCCCTGTCAGATAACCCAGCCTTATCTGAAAAATCTAGAAAAGACTCAGGACTATAGTCAGTTGACACAGGCATCAGGTGTCTGATGTTCCACAGAAATCAGATTGTTAGAGAATAAGAAAGCAAAGGGAATAGAATAAATGGATCTGTATAGAAGAGAAAGGAGCAGAAGCAGAAACCAGAGATAAAAGGCCTCTGAGAGCAACAGAAAAGGTAAACAAAAATAGAAATCAAGATATTTGGAGATAGAGACAGAAGGAGATGCAATTCTTATCTCCACATAGTTTTCCAGCTTGTAGATTTCATATCCAGATCTTTGATAGCATCCTTAAAGTAATCTTCACCTTACTTCCTGATTAGGCAGATTCACTTAAGTAAGTTTCTTTCCTTTGTATCCCAAAGACAAGTGCATGTCCTCAACTGCATAAATCCCTCATACAAGGTCCACACCTTCCTGGAGTAGTCTATCTAATCTTCACCAAACTACCATGGAGTCAATACCAGCACTTTCCACATTGTTACAGGAACTGTGAAATACATTTTACAAACCAGACCTAGTGAACTTGAGCATATACTGAGAATGTCCCTAGTCAACCAGACTGTGCAGTAGTAAGACCCATTATAGATGTGAGATGGAAGTCCAGCCAAAATTCCTTAGAGATCTGACCACAACAAAGGATCAGGAGGTCTACACAAGAGATCTTTCCACTTTTTGTGTCTTCCTAACTCATCCTTTTTGCTACTGTATTAATAGTAAGCACTATTGTTAATAAAATCACAGATACACACAGCCAAGACAAAGTTGGCCCATGATACTATATAAATAATGACCAAAAGCTAGACCTACAATATGCACAATGCAATTAGGGTCTTTAAAATAAGAAAATAAACAAACTATGCAAGCTTAAAAGGAGTTCCTTCCAACTCCAGGATGTTAATCATGGACAGTTCTGTCTCTGCAGCTATTATTGCTGATGCCACAGACCTGGAACAATGGAAATAGCAAAGCTGACCTAGCTGTCCGCCCTCTGAACTCAGGTTATGATGAAACAGAGACTTGGCTCTTTAAAAAGACAAGTAAAATCTACACTGGAAAGAGTGGTGAAGTATTTCTGTGCCTGTAGTCTACATTTTATGGTATCCAAAGAGTCTATATCTGTCTGACATGGAAGGGGAGGGCAGTACTTGAGTCTTTAAGGACAATATAGTCAGTTTTCCTTTCTCCCTCCTATACCTTATCTAGTGCAGGATTTGGAGCAGGGGGAAAGGTGCTGTTAGTTGGTACTAAGTTTTTCAATTGTACTGTCTTTCCACTATTGCTTATCTAGATTAGTGGTTATAAGAATGGACTCTGGGGACAGATAGACTTATGTTTAAATGTTGACTGTATCACTGACTAGCTGGGTGACCATGGATGAATTATTGAGCCTCTCTGGCTCTCATCATAAATGAAGACACTGATATTTAACTAACGGGTCTATAGAGAGGAATGCATGAGCTCCATGCATGTAAAGTGCATATGGGCCTAGTACAAATTTAGTTTTGATAAAAACTTGCTATTATAGTAAATAACAAAGTTTAGAATGGGCTTATGAGGGCATTCTCCACAAAGAGAATGAGAAGTAAACAGGGTATGTATTTTTTTTTTAATTCTATAAAGAAGAAGGAAAATGGAGGAAGTTTGGGAGTGGTAGTTTCAATAGTTTCTTCAGAATTTCTACTCAGTCCAAATGAGGTTCACAACTATGTCATGAAATTCTCAATGAGAAAAGGCTATACATGTGTATACACACCTACATCTTTCTATATAAGAGGACACTGTCTTGGAGATCTTTTCATCTTTATAGATATATCTTATTTTCTATAAGCTTTTCTCTTGCATAATCTATTTTTCCACTTCACTTTGGTGGATGTCCAAGCAACAAGTGACAACAAGTGAAAGCAATGAACATTAGTGCTGTCTTCTTTAAATATCTCCCCAATCTTTGAGCAGGCTCCTCAGGACAGGGCCGATTTCTAATACTCCATTTTACTCCTTTGGATCAGTTGATTAATATTTGGTTGAGGATAAGTAAAAAAATCAGAGACGTGATCTGGATTTCACAAGAGAATACATGCAATTGTGATTAGAGATGCGGCTGGTTTATTTTTAGTATTATACCTCAGGGCTGACCTTTATTTTATTATCAGCCTTTGGCTTAATTTTAATACCTAACTCTGCTAGAGGAATCAGAAATGTTATATCCCTAACTGGAATAATAATGGCACATGCCTAAGGGCCCTCACTTACGTGTCAATGAACAAGTGAATCGCCACAGGCCAAGGGTATCTGCTGCCCTCTGGAGGGTCTTGTGCTGTTACAGATGATAACAGCATCGCCCAAGGCATGTTCCAAGGCAGACAAGAAGGTATGAAACAAACAAAAAGGTTTCAGGGTCATTTGGAATGTTCACAGCATGTGGAAAATACCTTACCCTGTGCCTAGGCAGGAAAGTCCTAATGCAAGAGGCAAAAATAGAGATGGAAAAGTTCTACAATAGAGAAACCTGATTCCCAAACTAACAGGGCCATTCCCTATCCCCAATTAATTACTGTCAATATTTGGGGAGCTAATAGTCTATAAATAATATTTTGCATTCATAATCTACACATAAAAATTTCAAAAAATAGTACAAAAGGTTAATGAAGGATCTCTTAAATAAACTACAGAAAGGTTAAGATTGATGAAGTGAATACATTTCAATGAAAAGGCCTCACAACTTAGGCAGTGAAATACTGACTGAGGGATGCAGTCTGAGATGAAAGTGTGATATGCCATGCTATAATGTCCACATTTATCTTTTTCCCAGTTTTTTATCCTAACAAAACATTTGAGATGTTTATACTATTATATACCAAATGGAATTGTGATTTGTGCTTTTTCTTTTTTTTTTAATATTTTTTTAGTTGTAGATGGACACAATATCTTTATTTTGTTTATTTTTATGTGGTGCTGAGGATCAAACCCAGTGCCTCACATATGCAAGGCAAGCACTCTACCACTGAGCCACAATCTCAGCCTGCTTTGTGCTTTTTCTAATATACATATCTGACTTCATGTATGAGGAATTATCTTGTACCAAAATGTTTGAAGGACAGAGAGAAGCCAGGCAGAATGGGGTTCTACAGAGAAATTTAGTTAGTACAGTGTCAGCCCCACATATGCATTTACAGCTGTGCTTTCCCCAGACTAGGAAGATAACACATTTGACAGAAATAAAAAATTTGTAGACAGGAGGTTTGGGTTTAATCCTTTTGTGTCACTAATTTTGTGAACCAAATCAAGCAAATAAAATTCTTCTTATTTGTAAAAGAAATACCTAAAGAGCTGTTGTAATTGTCCATTGAGAGAAAATATGTGAAAATGCTTCACAGTGCATCTGACTTAAGTAGATACTCAAAAAATCTGTCAATGTAATGTCACTGGTGAGCAGAGATAGCACCAAAATAGTTAAGAGGTCATCCCACGACATGGTTGAAACTGGAGGTCAAAACAAAAGTGACCAACCATCCCAGCCCAGTTTGCCAGGGACTGTCACCATTTTAGTGCTTAAAGGTTTTAATCATCATCTGGGGAAACCCCTCACTCCTGGGTGAGCTGGAATGGTTGGTCACTCACCTTCAAATCCAGAATGGAGTGCAAATAACCAGGACATGGGAAGATTAGGAAGATGGTCCTGGTGTTGGCCAATATTTTTCAGCCAGGAGTTTCCTGATCAATGGCCAAACAGACTTCAGGGTGTGAGTAGTTAAGTCCAGAGAGGGAGGTCAGTGGACACACCTGACATTCCTGAGGGAAACTAAAGAGTCAGCAGGTGCTCTCAGAGAGCAGTTTTACAAAAGCAGTGTCTTAAATGACTTCAGTGATAAGACTAAAGAGAATAATGAGAAAGGAATGTTCTCTTCAATGAATAATGTTAAGACAATTATTATCCATAATGCAAAAGAAAATACCCTGCCTCAGATGATACACAAAAGTTAACAACTTAGAAGCCTAGATTTAGAATAAAAATTAAGCATTTTAGAAGAATATAAAGGAAAAACAATCAATGAAAGAGGTTTTTTTTTTAACTACCAAAAGCAATATATAGATGCAATGCAATCCCCATGAAACTCCAATGACATTCTTCACAGAATGAGAAAAAAACAATCTTTAAATTCATTTGGAAGACTAAGAGACCCAGAACAGCCATAGCAATGCTGAGCAAGAAGAGTGATGCTGGAGGCATCATGATACCTGATCTCTACACTACAGAGGTATAGCAACAAACAGACAAAATAGACTGGCATCAATATAGATAAGACCAATGGATCAAAACAGGAGACACAAAGACAAATCCATACTTACAGTCATCTGATATGTCACAAAGGTGCCAAAAATATATATTGGAGAAAAGCCTTTTTAATAAATGATGTTGGGAAAACTGGATATTCCTATGTAAAGGAATGAAACTACATCTCTCTCACCCTGCCCAAAAGTCAACTCAAAGTGGATCAAAAACTTTGGAATTAGATCAGAAACTTTGCAATTGCTAGAAGAAACAGGCTCAACATTCCACCACACTGGTGCAGGAACCAACTTCCTTAACAAGACCCCTAAAGATCAAGAAATAAAACCAAGAATCAATAAGTGGGATCCCAACAATTAAAAAACTTCTGTACAGCAAAGGAAAGACTTTTTAAATAAGCTAAAAACAGGAAAAGACTAACAAAATGACTATTTGAAAATGGAAAGAGTCCATGAACATAGTGAGCAGTTGAGCCATAACTGGGGAGCAGTATTTGCAATGTCTCAAACCTACAAAGGACTTGCATCAAGAATATGTTCAGAACTCAGTAAACCCATAAGGACAAGGCCAGCAATGCAGTAGACACAGGATAAGAATAGGGCATTTACAGAAGAAACTTGAGTGGCAAAAGCACATTTTTTAAAGCTAAGGACATCAGAGAAATACAAATGAGTACCACAGAAAAATAACATTTTATACCAGGAAGATAGTCAGAAATTAAAAAGCTTGTCAATACCAAGTGTTGGTTAGAATGTGGAACCACAGAAAAACTTATACCGCTGGTGAGGGTGTAAACTGGCACAACCATTTTGCAGAGCAAATACTTAATATCTATAGGTGTTTTTAAAGTATATACCAGGGCAATACTTCCTAATTGTGCCACCCAGAAAAACTCGAACATGTGCACAACAGGTCATGTATAAGAGGGTTCACTATAGTATAGCTTATGAGAATAAGAGACTAGAAGCAACCTAAATGTCCATCATGCGTAAAATAAATAAATTATGGTATCATTCCTAATGCATTAATACCATACAGCAGTTAAATGACCAGAGCTAGATGACTAATCACCAAATCTCAAAAGCATAAGATTAAACTAGAGAAAGCAAATTGCAGAGGATTTATGCAGCATGGTATCATTGATATCATATGTAAAATGCAATATTATAAATTTTATGTATAAGCAATATATAATAAAAATATAAAAATAGTCATAGAGACAATAAACTAAATAGAGATTACTTCTGAGGAGAATAAAATGGAGATGAAATTGGGGAAGAGTTCATAGGGCATTAAGTGTATTATGTTTTATTTTTTAAATATTTGAGGTAAATAAAGCAAAATGTTGGGATTTTCCAGAATTAAGGGATAGATTCATAAGTGTTATTTTATTCTCTATATTTTCTATATGCTTTACATATTTTATTTTGGAAAAATTGAAAGCAGTGTTGTTGGTATTTAAATTCTGGTTACTTCAAAATTACTCTAAACTTTTTAAAAAGCGAGACAAAACTATGATTTTAAGAATTGGCCTTGTAGCAGACTCAAGCCAACCATTGTTTGCAAATAAGTTATCCACTGTAATGACAGAGATTTCACTGCCACTTACCCAACACTAGATGTCACTTTACTTCATGCATTAAATTTGATAGAAGATTTTTGTGGTTGAAATGAGATGAATTTGGTGTGCTTTACAAATTTCTTTCTCCTGTAGATTTGGAGAATGAAGAAAACTGAAAGTGTTTTCTCCTACATATCCACCCAGAAAGGCCAGGAATATGTCTATTTGGGTTCACCCTTTTTTTTTTTTCAACATCTATGGCATATAATAGGGTTGTAAGAATATTGGTAATTGAATGGACAAAATATATAAAAGACTAATAGACTTCCTCCTTTTTTTTTTTTTTTTTTTTTTTTTGTGCTAGGGATCCAACCCAGGGCCTCACACATACTAGCAAATACTTGACCATTGAGCTATATCCCCAACCTAAGGATACAAGAGACTTAGGAACAGTTTTTCCTTCAAATGGAAGCTAAGTGTTTGAAGCAGACCTCAAAAGAGCCTGCACTAGAAAACTGATGACTCTAACCTCTAAATTCAGTTTGTAGTCAATAGGGAAGAGATCTTTTAATCCAAGGTCGTATCTCAGTAAATCGAGCATTGGATATTTGACAAATAAAGACTCCTTAAATCAACAGTTATAACTCTTTAGGGAGGATGGGGACATTTGATGATCATGAAAACTGTGGACTTTGAAAATTTTTGTATAAACCTATTAACAGTTGATACATACAATTTCGGAAGATTTGCTGACTTCCTTAAGCTCATGCATGGATCCCAGCGAAGGATTCCCTACCTCAGATCAATAAAAATCACTTGCCAGGGGCCTCTTCTGAGCCTTCTCATTGTTTTTGTGGTGCTAGAATAAAACCCAGGCTCTTGGAGGTGCTGAGCTAAGGTTCCACTCCTAAGCTACACCCCCAGTCTTCCTGAGCCTGCTTAAACTCTACTTTCACACTCTGGTAATAACCAGAATTTTTGCTAAGATCTCCACATGTCATGCGGACTAAAACACAAGGTCTTGTAAATGAATAGTATGGAAACAAACCCTGAGAATTCAAGTAGTGACCAAATGTGGGCAATTACTACTTTGGAAATACTTGGTTTACAGATACCAGAATATTTATGCACATTTTTTTGTATCAGAGTATTCAACAAAAGAAAAATGGAATTATTTATTTGTGAAAATGTTTATTTGGAAACTGCTTCTTCTTTGGGGAGTCAACTAATTCCCAGGAATGGCTCTATAAATTAAAAATAATTCCTAGTGCCTGAATATTTGTCCAATTGTTTTCATTTTACACTTTTTTCTCCTTCTTCTTTTTTATTGATTCTTTCTAGTTATATATAACATTAGGATACATTTTTACATAATCACAAAGTCATGGAGTATTATTTGCTCTAATTCAGTTCCTAGCACTTTCCCTCTCCCTTTAATCCCTTTCCCTACTCACCTCCCTCTTCTCTACTAATCTTTCTGCAATTTATTTATAGTTTTTTTTTTTTTTAGTGTCTTGTGGATGTACTTGATGTTGGAATTCACTGTGGTATATTCATGTATGTACATATGAAAGTTCAGTCAGATTCATTTTATACCTCAATGAGAAAGGACAATTTTATAATTTTATTACTAATTTTCTTGCACCATAAGTATTACAAAAGTTATCCTTAGCCCCAACTGGTTGGAACTACTTGATTTTATGAATAGAAGTTAATATAATTTGCTAGGTGCTGTGATACATGCCTGTTATCCCAGCAACTTGGGAGACTGAGGCAGGAAGAACACAAGTTCAATGCCAACCTAGGCAACTTAGCAAGTCCTTGTCTCAAAATAAAAAATAAAAAGGGCTGGAGATGTAGCTCAGTGGGAGAGTACCCTGGGTTCAATCCTCAGTACCAGAAAGCAAGAAAGTGAATAAAGTTTTACTACATACTCAAAATCAGGGCTGGGGCTGTAGCTCAATGGTAGAGTGCTTGCCTAGCATGCGTGTAGGCCCTGGGTTCAATCCTCGGCACCACATATAAAAATAATAAATGAATAAAATAAAGATCCATCAACAACTAAAAAAATTTTTTTAAAAAAGATACTCAAAATCAAATAAGCTTAACACTTGTTTAACTTCTTTGCTCTGGGATCTTTATTAAAAAGACCTTCTCTTTCCAGGGATGTTCAGTTCTGTCAGTCTCTTCATCAATCTACCAAAGTCAGGTGTTGAATGACAACTAGGACTCTTCTTTTTCATGACTACCCTTTTACTTAAACTACTTAGGCCACAGTTATGACAGATAAATTGGGTCAATTTTTTTAAAGTATCATTTTACTCACTGGACATTACATTAATGCCATTATAATGGTACAACCAGGGTTTATTTTTCTATTATGCAATTTTGCTGTATGTGTTAGGTCATGGTAAAAATAAGCCAAGAGTACCTTAGAGTCCCAAGTTGGTGCAGTGATCACAGCACCCATAGTGACTACATATGGAAAACGGGTCTTGGATTAAGAGAGCATAATCTAACTCAGATGTTTTCTTAAAACAATCGTGTGGACACTTTAGTCCTATGAGAAAAATTTGTATTTTCACAACTAATTACATGAACATTTATCCAATAAAATTTGTAAATTTTTGTGTATCAATTTAACTATTCCTCTCTGGCCTTAAAACTTGGAATCACCTGGGCTGGGGTTGTGGCTCAGTGGCAGAGCGCTTGTCTTGCACATGTGAGGCACTGGGTTCGATCCTCAGCACCACATAAAAATAAATAGACAAAATAAAGACATTGAGTCCATCTATAACTAAAAAATATTTTTTAAAAAAACTTGGAATAACCTGACTTTTCTCTCTAAAAATGTTATTGCAAGTGCTTAATAAATGACCACCCTTTTCCCTGAAAGAAATCATTGCCCATGTGAGTCATGGGAGGCTAAAGCCACAGGCTTATATTTCTAGTTCTACACTCAAGATCTTATAATCATATCTGATCATTCTGTCAGTTTCTGGTTCTATGATACAATATTTCATGGCTATATCTTAATACCATATGCCAAGTTCAAGTGTTCTTTTTGTCATCATTCTTAACACTTTAAAGATTATTTTTAAAGTTTAGAATCATCTAGTAGGGGAGAAGTTCAGCAAGGATGGCTGGTAGATAGCATCAGACCTGGGTGCTACTGAAGACGGGCTGCACTTCTTTAAGGTACTCCTTGGATCAGTGACTTCTTTCTGGTCCACGTTATATCTTCTTTTCCTTGACTGTTACAAGTATATCAGAAGGTCTTGCAATCTTCTCCATTTTAGAAAACATAGTAGAAGTAATTGGGAGCAGGTAGGAATCTAATATAGCAATTTTTTTTTAATCAAAACAGAAAACACATTACACTGCTTCTGGTTAAATCTCACCCCAACACGATCACCATCCCCAAAGAATGTAAGTGAAACCTGGACTGTCTTATTCTCCACACAATCTCCAGAACCTAAAATGAGGTGCTTTGGCCAGCATTGACTGAAGGAATGAATGAGCAGATCCCACATTTAGGAATATGTGAAACTGGTTTTGTGATAAGGGGCTTATTGCAGTGCTCCACTCAACAAGAAGCATCATGACTTTTAAAGAATGCCAAGAGGAATTCTTTTTTTTTTTTAATATTTTTTTAGTTGTAGGTGGACACAATATCTTTATTTTTATTTATTTTATGTGGTGCTGAGGATCGAACTCAGTGCCTCACGCATGTGAGGCGAGCGCTCTACCACTGAGCCACAATCCCAGCCCACTGAGAGGAATTCTTAATTACAAACATTCTTAAAATTCATGGGGAAAATTCTATCTCTAAAAGGATCCTCTGGTCTGCATATATTTTATAGTATCTTGAGACACTGGGTTGTTTAAAGGCTTACCCAAGTGAATAGATTGATTATATTTATTGTTACACACAGAATTACCAAATTTGTCAAATTATATCCTATTTATACATTTTTATAGATTTAAAAACCAATAAACATCACTGGTTTTACCATTAAGCAAGTACTAGGTATCTGCATTTTATGACAATTTGAACTCACACGCAAATCCTTAAAGTTACATAGAATTCTCTACTTGAAATCTGAATCTGTGTGAGGCAAATCTACATCACAAATAATGCTGAAAAGTAAGGAAAATTTTAGGAGATTTTTAAATTTCATATCTAATCATCTGAGTTGACCAATGATGAAAGGGCCAACCACGGTGGGAGCTGCCAGGTACCTGGTCAGAGCATGAATTCAGCTGTCAGCCATCTGCATGAAGGTCCTGGCTTGGTCACGTACCAGCTCCATGACCTGAGGCGAATTGCTGACCTCTCCTTGCCTCATTTCCTCATCTGTAAAATGGGGATAATGATAGCCCTTCAGTCAGAGATTTATTATGAGGGCCACCTGAGTCCATGTTGTTTTTAGGTCAGGACTTGGAACATGGTGTAATGTAAAGGTAAACAAATAAATAAAAATTATATGATTGTAGATGTTAAATGGGTTTTGTCCAGTGATAAGAGATTTTTGTATGCTCAGAAAGATCAGCCTGGAAGACTTTCAGGCTCCCTTCCAAATTCTTTTACTCTCCCTTGCTCTCACAAGACATGGCTGCCTGGTGTATTGGAAACGTTACATATTCTTTGAATCTTCATATGCCTTTGCGGAAGGTCTTCACTGCCACTCGTTAGCCTATTCAAATGTCATCATCATCTCCACCCAGACCTTTGTTCCTGGGCATCCTGGGCTCTGGAGTACTTTATTACTTTTATTTTATGTGCAAATTATTGTCTGCCAGATCAGACTGTAAGCCACTTGAGAACAGCTTAATGCTTCATGTATGCTTATCAGCACATATTTAATGTATAAGTAAATAGCATGGGGAAAATGAAATTAGGAATCAGCTCTTCAGTGATAACTAAATGCAAGTAAAGCAAACTATACATTCAACGTTTAGACAATTAGTAAGCAGTTCCTATTTCTAGAGAAGTTTTGTTTTTATATCCTCCCCCCATCCTTTTGGTCTGATCTACTGTAGGTGAAACATTTGTAGATTAGCTGGTTCCCCTTCATTCCTTCTCTCCTGAAATGTTTGTTAAAGTAAAAAATGCCCAGAGCAATAATTTGTGGATAAAAAACAGCTGCACATGAAAAATAATTGATGTGGTTTAAAAATTACTCTGAGGTGGAAAGTAAGATGCCTTTTCAACCTACGCTCTGAGAAGAGTGCTAAAACTGATTCTTTATAAATCACAGAATGGAGGCAGAGCAGGACACCCATTTGGGGCAGTTGATTATAAACAAATAGTTTTAAATTTTGGGGTAAAAAATTACAAAACATTGTTTGCTGAGAAGACATAGCTGAAGTTAAAGAAAACCTTATCTACAACTTTAGCAATGTGAATTTAATTTTTTCCATAATTACAAATAAAGAAGCTGATCGCTTTGGTTTATAGGCTAATTTTTTTTAATGCCTTTGTGGTTTTAATTCCTTTTTCTATCATGCCACTGAAATTTTCCTGGAAGTGACCCAAATGGCAGACACTCTTTATTGTATTCCCCAAGATGCCATCATCACTGATGTGCTACCCAAATGCCACTTGCACCAGGTGTGCAGGTACATGTGCGATGCCAGATGTTGGGATAAGACTGGAAGATGCAAAAAGAGATTATCACATCACAACACAGAATATATTTGATTGCTTTTTTGTTGCTGTTGTTCTTATATAACTCTACATAGGTCTGTCCTTTCTTTTCTTTTCTCTTTCCTTTTTTTTTTTTTTTTAAATACAGTTCAGAGGTCTTTCTTTTTTTCCTTTTCTCTTCAATACCTATTATGCCATAAATTCATAGGAAATAGGTTCCAGTAGCTCAGGCTTCTGGTCAGTGGTCCTCACAAAGTGTGCTTCTCTGGGTGGAGGAGGCCAGCACTTCAATTAAACCCAGGTACCCTCTCTTTTGCTTCCTTCTTTTTCTGATTATTTTCCTTCACAAGGAAACTATCTCGGTTCTCAGCATGCTCAATATGATCAATATGCACACTGATTCTCTTGGCAAAAATCTTGCCCTTAATTGTTTGTTTACAACAATGTCAATAGCATGCTAGGTAGCACTGCAAACTTATGATTTGCCCTCATAACTAGGAGCTCCCTTTCTGAGCAGCAACTTTTCCCCTGATATCTACATCGCCTTCCCTGCAGATCTACATGTATGTGGCCAAGGATCAACTTCATGCTTTCTAAAAGGCCTAGAGAACACACGGGTGTCTTCATCTGAAATGGTTAGCTCTAGAAGATATGCCTGAGAGAATTCTAATTCCCTGGTTTCTTTCTTATAAAGTGTGTCTGAGTAATATTTTTTAAAAAATATTTTCCTTTAAAAGGAAATTTAAGCAGGAAATAGAAAAGGTTTTAGTCATTATTTCTTAAATTGCTGTATCTCTTAGCTAATTCACACAGGAAACCTACAAATTAAGCAGCATTAAAACAGAATGAGTCACTAGCATTTGTCAAGCGCTTAATTTAAGCCTGTTGTTAATTTCAATATTTCATAAACAGTGGTTAAACATAAAGATTAAAAAATATATACATGTACTTTTAAAATCTTTAAGTCCTATGATTTATGATGCTTAGTAGTGCCTGTATACAAAGATTAAAAAAAATTCTAAGTATGTATCACATTTGATACAGTCTAAATAGTTTACTTTTTTTACTTGGGAAATCTGTTACTAAATTATATAAACATTGTAATTTAAGTCTAATCCTGACTTTGGGGAAAGAGATAGGCTAGGACAATGAAAAGCAATGTCTCTAAGTATCTGAGGATTACAACAGAATTAAAGCAATAATTTTCAAAATATTCAAATTAGAAAGGCTTGAATTTTAATCATGTATTAAATATATTTGGGACATTTAGAGTGGGGAAAAGTTTTCTCTATGAAAATTTTAGTAATTCATCTGGAAAAATCAACTGGCAATATATACATACTTTTTAACATGGGAAATTACATGATAATTATTTTTTACATGGGAAAAATAGAGAAGAAAAAACTCATATAAGTGCATACTGTGTTCAAGGCACTACTCCTAGAACTTTACATGGGAATGACTCATTTAATCCTCATAACAAATCCATAAAGTAGATATTCTTACTAACTCAATTTGTTGGCGAGGCATAGATAATTCATCCAAAGTCACTGCTAGTGAGTAGGATTCTATTCAGATGCCAGAATCTGGGCTCTTAACCATTTCTCCATTCTGCTTTTTGCAGCATGATCAATACTCTTGCAACTCACTTTTCTTTTCTTTTTTTTTTTTTTTTTAATATTTTTTAGTTATACATGGACACAGTGTCTTTATTTGGTTTACTTATTTTTATGTGGCGCTGAGGATCGAACTCAGTGCCTCACACGTGCGAGGCAAGCACTCTGCCACTGAGCCACAACCTCAGCCCGCAACTCACTTTTCTTAAAGTATTAAGAATGCCTGATTCAATAGCAAGTTGTGGGAGGTTGATATTCTACCACAATAGGGCATAGCCAAATACGTTGTATATAATTTTTTTGTGCAATGCTAGGTATCAAACATAACCCCTCATACATTGCTAGGCAAGCACTCTACCACTGAACTACACCTCAACCCTTAGGAAAAAAGTGAATACCTTGCTAGAAAACACATTCTCAGGCTACAGGGACTGAAAAAAAGAAGAAACAACTCCTCTGCACCTGGTAAGGAAAAAAAAAAGAAGATAAATAATAATTAACTTTTATTAAATGTGCCAAGCATTATTCTAAGTGCTTTAATTAGAGCTATTTAATCTTACCTGATATGATACCTATTATTACTATTCCTATTTTGTAAATGCGGTTAAGTAGGAGTTAACACTCTTACCTTGTCTCCTCTCACCTCTATTCTTTATTCCTGGAGATTTCTAGCTCTTCAGTGTTTTCTTGTTTTAGACATCTAGGTGAAATTTTCATTTATTTATTTATTTATTTTGTAAGGAAGGTTGCAGTTTTAATTTAGGACTGAGTTGGAGGATAATTGTGGCTTCATGATAGGATAAAAAATAAAACTTTAAAGGCACTTTGCTTTCTGCTAGTGTGTTACTAATGCCTAATCTTGTTTAGTATAAAGATTATGAGTCTAATTTTTCAAATCCTGTCTCTGCCTATGTCTTAGTCACTTCCTGCTGCTATCACAAAATACCTTAGACTGGGTAATTTATAAATTTATTCCTCACAGTTCTGGAGGCTGGGGGTCCAATATCAAGGCACTAGCAGATTCGAGGTCTGGTGAGAAGTTGCTCTCTACTTCAAGATGGTGCCTTTTGCAGTGTCCTCACATGACAGGAGAGAGGGTCTAAGGGAAACAGACTCCCTTGGGTTCTTTTATAAGGCACTAATCCCACACGTGTGATGATCTAATCGACTCTCAAAGGTCTCACCTCTTAATAGTGTGACATTAGGGGTTAGGTTTGAACATATGAATTTTGGGGACAAAATCATTCAGACACAATCATTCAGACCACGATGGTTTCTTCTTAGTTGATCTTGTGCAAGTTACTTAACTTCCAAAGACAATGCTCTGAATAGATTATAGGGAAATGTCCCTCCCTTGTTTGTTTCTGGGGTAGGGGTGGAAGAGGGTAAGCCAGGACAGTGGGAAGAGGAAGCTCACTGACTGAGGGAACGAAAGAGGCAGAAGGTTATAAAAGTACCTAACAATGTTCCCGCCTGACCTCATTTGACGTTTTCCATTACCTATCTGATGTTTTCTATTTGTTTAATGATGAAATCTGTTTAATAGCTCTCAGCTTCTTCTCAGTCACAGAACTTTCTAGAACTAATGTCTTGCATGAGAACTGACCTATCAGGCCCACCCATGCTGTTATGGTGAGGTCACTGTATGCAGCACTCACTCTCTGTCTGCTTGCCATCTTTCCTGATGTGTCACCAATGCTGTCTGCGAACCACACCCACAAAAACAACTCAAAACAGATTTTCTTTAACCACATATGACACTGGTGAATTGGGATGTTTTTTAATTAGGCCACATAGCTATCTAATTGATCATTCTTCTTCCCCTTCGAATAAGTATTTATTGAGAACTTATCTTTACTTTGTCATAGTACCAAGCCTCATATACCTTAAGTACTGCCAGGGTAGACTTTTGATGTTTTTAAGTTAAATTGCTTTCCAACTCTTGAAAACTTTTTTTTGGATACTGGGGATTGAACCCAGGGTCAGTTAACCACTAGGTCATGTCCCCAGCCCCCCCCCCCCTTTTTAAAAATTATATTACTTAGAGACAGGGTCTCACTAAGTTGCTTATGGCCTTGATAAATTGCTGAGTTTGGCTTTGAATTTGCAATTCTCCTGCCTCAGCCTCCTGAGTCACTGGGATTACAGGCATGCACTACCGTACCTGGCCAAGTCTTGACTTTAACTTAAAACCTATGGTCTTTATTTTTTGCCTCCTGTTTACCTCCTTTGCTAGCGTTATTACTTGCAAACATCAGAACATCCAAACTTTGTCCTTTTCTATCAGGGTGGTGGTTAGAACAGTGCCTTGTTCTAACACTATAAGCTAGTGGTAAGCATTTACTTTGTACATTGGACATATTATTCCAATGAGAGAGTGAAATATTCCAAATAAGTATAACATACATGTAACTGAAAGCTTTGAAAGCAAAGATGAATTGCCCCTTTTGAGATATATCTTAAGGCCTGTTTTTCGAAAGAAGGCTATATGGTTTCAGTCAGATAAAATTAATTTTGACCTTGTGTGGGCATGGGATAAGACTTTAAAGAGTTATAACAAGAGTCTGGTGTCATTGTAAGTTTGATTTATATCATTAAGAGTGACTTTTCTTAGTGAGAAAGTAGCAGCTATGCTATGTTATTCTCTCTCTCTCTCTTTTTGGTACTGGAGATTGAACTCAGGGGCATTTGACCACTGAGCCACATCCCCAGTCCTATTTTGTGTTTTATGTAGCGACAGGGTCTCACTGAGTTGCTTAGTGCCTCACTATTGCTGAGGCTGGCTTTGAACTCGCGATTCTCCTGTCTCAGCCCCCCTAAGTGCTGGGATTACAGGCTTGCGCCACTGCACCTGGCTCTCTCTGTCTCTTTATAGAGGTTTTTATGGCAGAATATAAGCCATAATGTAGCTTACACTTGGAACTAGGCCAAACAACTGGAATTTCTGGGTATAATATTATCATCATCATTATTATTAGCATTAATGCCTTACCATTGTCTTATAAAAATATTATCAGAATTACAAGTGTACTGCTTTGAACATTGACTTTCCCCCAAGGAATTTCTCCTGTATTTATCAATTTTTTTAGCATCACTCCAATTGTGTTTCTATAAACAGAAGTGACAATTAATTACATAATATTAAGCCAAAAAACAGAATCAATACTGATTTGGCATAGGAGTTTGCATACTAAAATTGTATTATAACAATTGATCTCCCAGGCATAATATTTGTCTGCTTGCAGCCAAGAAAACAAACTGTTCTTTAAACACATTTTAGGTCTGCTTTTGTATTCAGGCATTCACAGATTATCATTACTTGCCTGAGAGACACCCCACATTCCCTAATTTAAAAAGTGAGAGACACAGGGGCGTATGCATCCAGCCTTGCAGGTTATGCACTGCTCAATTCCAGTGTGTGCCACTCACAAAAGAGTGATGAGAATAGCATCCCTGGTGTTGTACAGCAAAGCAACCTACATATTTGAAAGTACTAGAGACAGTTCTGTTTGGAAGGACAATTTCTCAGTAGGGAATTTCACAATAAATATTCATTTATACAAGAATACATCATTGGAAAAGAGGAAAGTAAATGTGAAGTAAGGGAAGTGTATAATGAGCAAAATAATAGTAAAGATAAAGATGTGGGAAGAGATGTAAGACAGCAAATGACTCTAGTGCAGATGAGATAGCTTGGATTTTCTTGGTACAGGAAAACCTAATTCTGGGTTAAAAAAAAATCAACCAACAAGCATGGTTGGTTTTTTTTTTTTTTTTGGTACTGGGGATTGAACTCAGGGGCACTCGACCACTGAGCCACATCCCCAGTCCTATTTTGTGTTTTATGTAGAGACAGGGTCTCACTGAGTTACTTAGCGCCTCGCCATTGCTGAGGCTGGCTTTGAACTCGCAATTCTCCTGTCTCAGCCTCCCTAAGTGCTGGGATTACAGGCTTGAGCTACCACGCCCAGCCCCAACAAGCATGGTTTTAAACACATTGCTTACCTCACAAGACAATAAGGGAAATCACTGGTTCCCCAACAGTGTGACTTTTCAAAATGCGCTAAATGGTGTAGCCAATGTATTAAACAAATAAAAATTATAATGATTGGAAAAGAAATTGTATATATTTACACATACGGTTGTTTTCTTGGAAAAATCTAAGAAACTATACATGATAAGAACTAAGAACTTAGGTAGGTTGCTGGATAATATCACTATATAAAAACCAACTGTATTTCAATAACTCAACAGTGAAGAGTTAGAAAGTACTACTTTTTTTAAAAAAAAAATTTTCGATGTTGATGACCTTTATTTTATTCACTTATTTATATGCAGTGCTGAAAATTGAACCCAGTGCCTCACACATGCTAGGCAAGTGCTCTACCACTGAGCCACAATTCCAGCCTTAGAAAGTACTACTTTTATAAGGATGCCATTCATAAATACAACCAAAAATATGTCTAGGAATAAATCTGATGAAAGATTGGCAAGATTTTTTATGAGGAAAAACATAAAACTCTACTGAAATGTTTTAAAGATGACCTAAATATATGGGGGAATTAAACCACATTTGTAAAAAATATAAATTCAATTCCCTAAAGATGTAAATACTTCTCAAAATAACTGTAAATGTAATACAATTCCAATTTCACCCAGCCCAACAGATGTAAATAAATGGAATAGACTTGAAGTATTTGAGGTGAATCTGAAATTCTGTGGAGAACCTGGCATAATTAACAGTACCTCGGACAGAAAAAGAAATTTGCTGCAAACTCAAAAGGATGCATACTGAGATAAATATTGCAAATAGAAAAGCTATCTTATTTATCAAGAACTGGAATATTTACATCCACATTTAGAACATTAAGAATGTGATTTCTTGGCAAAGGGACAGCTATCTCAGCTGTAAGATGGCATTTTTCATCCATGACTCAGAAGGAAAGTCTGGAATACCTGCCCAGTACCTAAGTATAGACATTAGGTTTTCAGATCTAGAGAGGAGAATGTTTTAGCAAGTGCATACTACCACACATGAGAGCATCCAAAGCATCCAGAGGTATCTGAATGACTATACTTCACCCAAAGGCCACTTGTTAAACTATAACAGGCATGCCACCTGTTCCTTCAGAGGCCAATAAGTGATCTTTGAACAGGGCTGAAGTTAAAAAGTAAACCTATGCTTCACGTTTTTGCATTGTTGTAACTAAAGTACTTATAACAACTGACTTGATATGAGGGTGCAGTCAATGTTTGCTTCTAAGATTTGCTCAGTGTTTACATTTTAAAGGAAGGACACATTTGCTATAAAAAAGTTTTTCCAAATAGTCTGGTTGCTTTTGAAGCAGCTCTTCAAACTCTTACACTATGTAATCAAACTTTCTGTACTATAGTTACCTTTCTAACTCTATATCATCAAGTTTTGAGTTTTTGTTATTTTACAGTAAAAAGAGAACCAGTTCAAAGCAAATGAAAATATATGCTCTTCTTAAGCGTTAAACTATTACTTTTGCATTGTAAACTACTAATTCCCAAGAACACAAATAAAGATAATATTCTTGGTCAATAAATATTTTTTATGGTCCTCATGAAAGCATTGTATAGAATATGGAAAAAATCTCAGACTAATGACGTGATCAGTGTTGCCTTTCAGGATTTTCTTCATGTTTCTGACTCACCCCCTTACCCTGCTTTTCCTCTCACACATCCTCTTCATTGTTAGAGATGCAAAATAAAAATTTCATGGAAAGCACGCATGACAATCTGTTTCCTACAATACACACTTTAAGTGTAATTAAGATTTTTTTATTAACTTTTCTATTGCTCAGTATTTACTAGAACTGTGTGCCATTTGAAAAGGATGAAAATAATAAACCTATAGATGACCCGAATAAACTAACAAGATCTAAATGATAGATGTTAAATTTCCAGTTGTAAAATCAATTTGATTCAGTTGACATTATTCAGTTACAGAATGCTCCATTCCACAATAGCACACAACACACATTCTTCTCAAACTCACATGAAATATATGATAGACCATATGCTGAGCCATAAAACATACCTTAATGCATTTAAAAGAATAGAAATCCTACAAAGTTTGTTCTTATACCACAATGAAATTAAACTAGAAATAAATAAAGATTAGCTGGAGCATCTTCAATTATTTTCAAATTAACATGCAAAACAATGTATCTCTAAATAACTCTTAGGCCAAGGAAGAACTCTCAAGAGCAATATAAAAATATTTTGGCACACAGCAAAAGCAGTGCTTAGAGGGCAATTGGTAGTATTAAATGCATCTACTAGAAAAGAAGAAAAATCTAACCTTGTCAAGAAGTTTGGAAATTATAACTTAGGAAGTTAGCAAAAAGTGGTGAAATAAAACTGATTAGCAAGCATAGAGGAAATATTCAACTTCAAGTATAATCCAATCAAAGAAATGCAAATAAAATGCCACTTTTTACACATTGAATTAGGAAATTTATATATTTTTTAAAATATTTTTTAGTTGTCAATGGACCTTTATTTATTTATACGTGGTGCTGAGAATCGAACCCAGTGCCTCACGCATGCTAGGCAAGCACTCTATCACTGAGCCACAGCCCAGCCCAAGGAAATTTATATTTTTAAAGCATAACATCTAACGCTGGTATGAATGAGGTGAAATTGGCATCATCTATTGATAGTAGTCATACAAATGGATACAACCTTCTCAGAAAGTAATTTGGCAATGTGGTCCAATGTACCTGTCCTTTGACCTGGTATTTCCATTTTAATGGGTTATAAAGAATAATTCTAAGCCAGGTGCATTGGTGCAAGCCTGTAATCCCAGCACTTAGGGGGGCTGAGACAGGAGAATCACGAGTTCAAAGCCAGCCTCAGCAACGGCAAGGTGCTAAGCAACTCAGTGAGACCCTGTCTCTACATACAACACAAAATAGGGCTGGGGATGTGGCTCAGTGGTCGAGTGTCCCTGGGTTCAATCTCCAGTACCAAAAAAGAAAAGAAAAGAATAATTCCAGAATAAGAAAATGTTTAATTCACAGAGATAGCTATGAAAGTATTATTTACAATACTAAAAATAATCCATGCAAATAAATGTAGTATTAGGTAGAACAAGGTATATCTACTCTCTAGAACAGTAAGATGTTCATGAAAATTGATGTTTGGAGAGAATTTCTAATAATTTAGCAAGTGAAGAGTGGTATGAAATAAAAATTGTATGGGTATATATAGGATCAGAAGAAAATACACCAAAATGAAAACTGGTTTCTTCTGATTATGGGTTTGCCCTTCTTACTTTCTGTACTTTTGCCTTTCTGTATTTCCCAAAGACTCAAGGGGAAAATAGGTTTTGCTCATGGGCTCTGGAGTGCAATGGTTTGGGTTATGGTTTCAGCTCTGCTACTTAACTAGTTGTGTGAATCCCCATTCTCATTTGTAAAATGAGGACAATGACTGAAGGTCTCTCCCTAGCGTGACTGTAAGGTCTAAAGATAATCATGTATGTAGAGTGTTTAGCCCAGGACCTGCCATACATTAAGTTCCCAGTAAAGGCTAGCTATTGTTATTGGTTATAATAGGGAAAAAATTATTTTATCAAAAGCAAATACATGCTGGGCATGGTGGCGCATGCCTGTAATCCTAGGAACTCAGGAGGCTGAGGCAGGAGGGTCACAAGTTCAAAGCCAGCCTCAGCAACTTAGCCAGGTCCTAAGCAACTTAGCAAAACCTGTCTCAAAATACAAAATTTTAAAAAAGGGCTGGGGATATAGCTCAGTATTTAAGCATCCTGGGTTTAATCCCCAGTACCAATAAAATAAAATAAATAATTATAAAGAAGAGTAAGCACAGAAAGACAAGTCTATCCAGATCTTAAGGGTTTATTTTTATTTAAGATGCGATTTATTCAATCCTTTGAATAATATGCAAATTCAAGGCATTTATATACTGATTGCAGGGTATTTTATGTCCACAAAGGGGCAATTAAATTTTATATATACATAAAGTACACACTAGTAAACTATAAGTACATTTTGCTCTCTTTGTGTATTTAAAAGTGCCATACCCAAGATAATACCAGTGAGAATGAAGAAAGAATTCAAAGTTACTGACTTTAGCTACTTATTACCTTAAGTCTGCAGGACTTGATTTTTTTTTCCCCAGAGTAAAAGGTAGTAATTTGTACCTCCTTTGCCCTATTGGGTGGGTAGGAGGCCAGAGAATATGGTAGGCCACAGGGCAAAATTCCTGTAGGGTCATTAGTAGACTAAGAAATACCCTGCTATGTCAAAATTCTTTTTCAGTACACAATTTAATATTATTTTAGAAGGGTTAATATAGATCTATATGATTTCATTACCAAAACCAGGATTCTGCCCTTTAGAGAAATACCATGCATTCTAAAAATGATTAGTCCTTTTTTTTTTTTTTTTTAACTTTGTGTGTGGTCTTTATTTCAAATATTTGTTAAAACACCATTATTATTCCTTAGGACAAGAGCAAAGATCACCCCCTGCACAGAACTTTACAGAACAGAGGCAGTAACCTTTAGAAGCTGGGGGTTGACCAAAGAAGGGAACATGCCCTCTGAATTGAACTTCAGCTGCCATTGGGGCCTATCTTGTGGTCACTGATAGCAGGCTCTGTTTTTGGAAGGTTTATGTACAGTACAGGAATTCCATTTGTCTTCTTGGATAAAACCCTGGCTGTGGTACCATTAGGTCAATGTCACTCAAGTTCCTGGCCACCAAACTCTCACAGTAAAGAGTTTCAAACTGAGAATGTGTTTCCTCCAGAAATCATTCCCATTGGCGGTAGTGGTCCTGGGGCCAGTCTCCTATGCTGTCTGGAATACTGGCTTCATTTGCTGAGCAGGCGATGCTCTCAGAGACCCTGCTGGAAGCCATTAATACTTTGCCGCTCTGTACAGGCCTGGCATGACGCTGATTATTATTTTTAAAAAAGATTCCATCTTTCCTGCTGTCAGTAAAGCTTGTATTCATTCAAACACTTCAGAAGTAGAGCTGAAAGTGGGGAAATGATGTGTTTTTCTGATGATGAAGGAATGTTCTATACTTATGTTTAGAGAAACTAACTTGATGAGCACAAAAATGCTTGAACTTTGGAGTAATAAATACTTTTGTATTAACTTTGGATTTAAGGCTTTCAATTCTTCAAATTTAGTAAGGAACATTTGTGCAAAAAATAGCTTTTAAGTAGAGAAGGTCTAAGGTAGACATATGAGGTGTTACTCTTAAAGGGTGCAGAAAACAAAGGAATTTATTTTTATTATAACCTTGGGTAACTATAACCTTTCAATGTCTTTTACAACTCATCTATAGATTTTCAAAATGCATTAACATTTGAAGCCATTACTTGAGCCCTGAGGATGGTGTTATATTTGGATACTGCTTAGTGAAGTTCTTCTAGTGTTTCTGGGAACTGTTATGGTTTGGATCTAGAAACATCCCCTCAAAAACTCATGTTTTGAAAGTGTGATACCCAGTTCAGGAAAGTTCAGAAGTGGGACTTTTAGGCACCACCTCATTAGTAGATTAATCCATTTGATAGACATAATTTGAATGGTAACTGTAGGCAGGTAGGGCCTAGCTACCTAGGTCACTGGGGGTATGCCCTTAGGGGATTATATTTTGTCACTGGCCCCTGTCCTTCTCTTTCTCTCTCTCTCTCTCTCCCTCCCCTCTTTCTCTGCTCCACGGCTACCATGAGCTGAGCAGCTTTTCTCCACCATGCCCTTCTGCCATGATGTTCTGCCTCACCCTGGGTCTAGAGGAAATGAGTCACCTGACCATAGACTGAACCTCTGAAATTGTGAACCCAAAATAAACTTTTCCTCTTCTAAGCTGTTCTTGTCAGGTATTTTGGTCACAGTGGTAAAACGCTGACTAACACAATCCCTTTTTACAATGAGCTCTGTTAGAATGAAATTATGGTTGAAGCAAATTGTATCATACATTTGCCCCCTAAATTGCCCCATAATCGTGAGAGATTTGAAATACAATTTTTTAGAAAGGTGTTTGATTTCGAAACTACAGCACAAATTCAGGATTGGAAAATATTCAGGGTAATTAAGACCCAGAAGTAATACCAAGCCAGAAGTACATCTAGCTTTATTAAGAGCTTGAACACACTGCACTATAGAATATATCTTGAAATTCTCCTTCAAGAGATTTTTTTTTTTTAATCAAATTGCTGTTTTAAGAAATTATGAGATTTTTAAACCTGGTCTTCTAATTTTTGGACAATATATTTTCTTTGATTTTTAGCTAAAAAGGCAGAAAAATTTGTAGAACCTGTGTGCTTTCAACAGCTTACATAAGAGTACTAGGCACAGAGAAGGTTAAATGTGCAATCCTAATGCAGTTATTAGTTCTAACTAGCTGTATAACCTTGACTAGGCTGGAGTCCATGGAATACTAAGTTTTAAAAGTAGAATCTCAAGGGACTTCAGTTTTCTTATGTCAAAAAAGGAGGTTGGGGGGCTGAGGTTGTGGCTCAGTGGTAGAGTACTTGCCTCGCATGTGGGAGGCACTGGGTTCGAGCCTCAGCACCACATATAAACAAATGAATAAATAAAGGTCAATCAACAACTAAAAAAAAAAATTAAAAAAAAAAAAAAAGGAGGTTGGACTAACTTCCAAGGTCTTTTCCTATACTGATATTTTATCATGAAATTACAAATTAGGTAAAATTATAATACTGATTGTAAATGTTTATTTAAAAAGTCTGCATCACTTGGAGATTTTATTTCTGCTATTATTTCGACTGTCTTTTTATGTAAATGGTTTTTACTTGGTGTCTGGAGACTTGACTGCTCTGCTGAAGCCTAAGGGTACCTGTGTACTGGCCATGCCTGGCCTACACTTCTCACTAAGCCAACTAGTCTAAAATGAAATCATCTCACCTCCCAAACCAACAAATTTTCTGACTTTCCTATTCTTGAGAAAGAGATAATGATTTTTTTTAACTAGCCAGAGTAAGAGCCACCAAGTCATTCTTAATTTCTTCCCAGCCTTCTGCTGGTTCCATAATCAGTCACAGAGTAGAGGCTGATCAATTTCCTTTATTTTTCCTTCAGTTCTCACTTCCTTTCCATTTTTTCTATCATCATCTTGGTGTAGACCCAGGTGTCCTCAGAAAGAAGACCTTAAGCCTCCTCCTAGGTCCTCTTTTAAAAATCTATTATGTGCCATCTTTGACACATAATGACAGCTATAATTGTGTCATTAAATATAATTAAATAGTCTGTCTCACCAATGCTCTTAGCTGTTTGGCCCTACTCTCCTTTTTCTTCCCCATCTCTGTTGATCTCCATGACTCCTCCCCTACTAGTCTCCACCCCATTCTCTTGGAGGCAGTTTGTATTTGACACCTGAGCCCTTACCTGAACATCACCAGCAAAGCTGGCCCATACCCACGCCAAAATCCATCTGCCCCTGCGCAGCTGATAGGCCCAGCTCAAGTCCACACCCTCCATGTAGCTCTTGTAACCTCCTGAGCCCACAGTGTTCCCTGTGCTGCTGATGACCTACTTTACATGCCACTTCTCATGTACTATTTTGTTTTTAAATATTCTGCCCTCAGCTGTTATATTTTGTAGAATAAAAATGTCATTATAACAGTTACATGGTATTGTTGAAAGTTTAGAAGCCAGAGAAAAAGTTATCTCTAATATTTTGATATAGTTCTTTCTGTACCCTTTTCATATGCATGTTTCTCATTCTTGTGATTAAAGCATATATTCAATTTTGCTTTCTATTTTTTCCCACTTAGTATATCAGAAAAAAATAAAACTAAGAATAATAAAATTCATGCAGGGGATGCCATGGAAGAATAGAAGGTCAACTAACTCTGTTGTCAGAGGAGAGAATAAGAAAGAAAGTTGTCATAACAGTTATTGTCAGAATTTGAATTTCCAAGAACCTGCCAGAATCAACCAGAAAGAGAGAAGAGGAGGTTGTCTATCTCAGAGACTGCAGGAAGTTCAGTGTGGGTGGCAAGGAGCCCATGAAAAGGAACTGGTACATGACAGAAAGTTTGGGTACCAAGCTAAGCAGCATGAATTCCATCTGCCAATGGAGAGGATCCATGGAATATGTTAACAGATACGTGGGCCAAATACGTTAGTGAAATCAGTAACTTTATACAGCTAGTTGTCTTCCTGATATCTAACCTCCCCCTCTTTCTAATACAATCCTGACTTGGTTGAGGGTGGCAATGTGCCCAGGTGAAATACTCAGCTCCCCAGACTTTTTTGTGGTTTGGAGAGGCCATCTAAGCCAGTTCTGGACTATTAGATATTATAGAAAGTGGGTGAGGCTGCTAGGAAAGCTTTTAAAGACTCCATTGGCATATACCTTTGTTCCTTCTCTCTTTTTCCTTCTCTTTTGCCTAGAATAGGAATGCAGATCCTAGAGCTGGAGCAGCCATCTTATGACCATGAGGAAGAAAACCACACAAATCCTGATGAGTTACTTGAACAGCTGCACTGCATCACACTGTACACCTCCTCACTCTTTGTTGTGTGAGGAAAGTTAATCTCAGTTTGGCTAAGCTTATAAATTGGGTTTCTGTTCATGCAATTGAGTGCAATCCTATCAAATATGATATGACAGTATAGCTCTCGTAGATGCACATAAAATTCTGAGAAAGTCTATTTAACCTTGTTTAACGTAATATTAAAATTACTTGACTACCAAATTCTTTTTCCTTAAAACACATAGTATATCTCACAGAACACAAGTGTTCTGCAGAAGTTTGGGGCAGGATACCCTTTTTGTGTTGAACAAGGCACAGAGAACACTAAATCTGCAATCCCAATTCAGTCACTAATACTAATTAGCTACATAATCTTGACTAGGCAGGGGTCTATGAAATAAGTTTAAATGTAGAATCTCAATGGACCTCAGTTTTCTAGTGTCAGAAAAGGAGGTCAGCTAACTTTCAGTATCTTTTCCTATGCTGATGTTTTTATCATGGAATTACAAATTAGGTAAAATAATAATCCACATGGTAAATGTTCATAAAATAGTCTGCTTTCCTTAGAGATTTTGTTAGGGATGAACAGTTGTGAAATTCCACTAAGAGAGAATGTAGGAGGAGAAACATGTTGTGTGTGGTTGGGGAGGGGGAAATGATGAGTTTAATTTTGAACTTGAGGTAGATTTAATTTAGTTCACTGATGAATTTGAGATGTCTAGGTAGAGCTGCCACAGCTGGATATAGAGCCAAAAGCCCAAGAGGGAGATGTGAGCATGAACAAGATAGTGGCTAAAGCCATGAGCTCTGTGAGCTAAACTGAATGTTAAGGTAGAAAGCATTCTGTAAGTGATTTTACCAATGAGGCCGTTGGCAGCCTCGTCACAGGAACTTCCCTCTTTACTGCCTCTCTGGCTACACCAAAGAGGAAATGGAAAGAATGTGCTGTGTACAATCAGACACCTGCGAGTTCAAATCCTGACTTGTTTCCTCAGCTGTGTGACCCTGGCTCAGTCAGTCACCTTCTCAAGCTTCAGTTTCTTCATCATGGGGATGACAACCACCTTAAGAGTCGCCGTGATGATTATATTTAACAAATTATAGCCGCTCATTCAAAGCTGACTCCTTTCTCCCTCTGGCTAGAGAAGATTTGCTGCTTCATACATATTTTCATCTCTTGTGCAGTGCCTTTCATAGATAGAAAGTAGCATTTAAAATTAAGCCAGGGTTACCGCTTGGCTTCTGGCTACTGAAGATCTATCCACTTGTAACTTGAAGATGGAATTTCAGAGCAGGTCAAAAGAGAGTGTACGTACATGATTGACTTATATCTTACTATTTTATGAATTAGCAAATTAAAGTGCTTCCTGTGTGTCTTGGACTTGTCTAAGCACTTCATGAATATTAGCTCATTTAATATTGATGAAAATCTTATGAATTAGTCACTGCTATTATTGCCATACGGCCCATGTGGAAAGGATGCACAGAGAGGTTAAGTAACTTGCCCAGAGTCACATAGCTAGTAAGCTGCACAGCCAGGATTCAAACCTGGGGAGTCACACCCCATAATTCATGCTCTTAACCACTACACTATTATATGAAAGCAACAAATAAAAGGTATCACCCCACACTGTTCACTATTCCTTCATCCCTATGAGGCCTTTGTTTATTGTTTCTTTTCTCTATTCCCCTACATTAAGAAAAGTAATAATTTGTCTCAGAGAATCTTTTAATCAATGTCAGCAAAACCAATATGTGTAGAAAGTTTTAGCTAACAGTCATTTAGAGGAAAATTGTTTACAATGTGTATGGATACAGGGCTGTCAATAGTAGTTCTCTTTGTACAAACAACAGAACTGTTCTTGTTTGTTTAAATTTTCTAGGCTCCATATAATTAATTTGAACATGAGAGAGCATGTGTGCATTGCTTTATTTTTTTTAAAGAAAAGTACTAGTTACCTTCCTGCGAGAGCACATGTATTTTCAAAGGCCTCACTCCCTTCCTAGGAATGAGCAGCTGTATCCAGGAAGCACATGAAATAAGAAACAGTACCATTGGAAGGAGGCTTAGATTAAAGCTTAAGGAAATTCCCAAGATGATGTTCTTAAAGGGCATTCGAAGAGCATAGGCCAGGTAGAAAATTGATGGTGATGAATAAATGATTTTTTAAATCTTCAAACACAAGTCCAATCTCCAGAGTACATTTATTAGTATCTATGTATGTATCACCTAAGTCTGGCACTTGCATCTTCCCTATTACTTTCTCTGTGTAAATGGGCACAACTCTTCCCGTTCCCTCCCACACACTGATGCTGCAAGGATAAATGAGGTAATGTTTATAGTTCCACAGAGGACAGATACTAGGTATACTAAAAATATCACTATTTTCAAAGCCCTTCCTTTCCTTGGAAAGTAGAATAATATTACATATGTGCAATACTATCGAACAGTTAAATTTTTCATAGAAGTTAGTTTTTTAATTCCACTAAGGACTAAAAGTTTCTTTTAAATTTTTAAATAATTTTTTTAAATTCAGCAATTTAAATTTGTTGATTTATTCTTTTAATTAGTGTATACTGAATTCTAATCACATTCAATGTATTCTGATAAAATCTCCTCTGCTTATTCAAAGCATGTGTGCATTTTTACTTTGCCATTTATTAATGACGCTGTAAGACATTGGCATATGTAAAAGCTATCTTAGTTGACTTTAAGCGTGGCATCAATAAACATCACAAAGCTGCCAATGCATTTTTAGGCTACAGAAATAAAAGCCCTAGATCTAAGTTAAGGAAACTATTAGTTATGTTTATTCTATGCTTATCAGACAAATATGGAGTTGAATTGTAGATGTATATTATAAAGCAAACTGGAGTATACCTAAAAAGGGGTGATTAAGATGGTAAAAGGTTTGGAAATCATGTCATATGGACGATTTAACAGATATGTGGAGAAGAATTGTTAAGAGGAGCAATAAAATCTGACTTCAGATCTTTGAATATCTCTCAGAAGAGAAATTGGATTTATTCTGCATAGTTGCAGATTACTAACATATAGAGAATGGGCTCAAGGTCATGTATGATTCTGAATACTCTATGATTCATTAGGGACCTCAGTTATTGTACTAAGTTGTAAAAAATAATTCCTTTATAGCCTTCTGGTGCTTTGCCTCTACTAAAAGGCCTTAGGCTGCTGTGAGTTTAAGGGTTTTGTTGTCGTTACTGGTTTTGTTTTGTCCTTATGTCTGTTTTTCATAGTTTCCCAGTCCTCCTTATTACTAGGTTGTCTGAACTTATTCCTCTCTTTAATAGAATCCTGCTTCATTTCAGTTTATCACTTCTACTACACTTTGGTCTAGGAAAACATCAAAACCAAACACTAAAATCGCATAAACAGGGGCTGGAGATATAACTCAGTGGCAAGGGCTTGCCTAGCTTGTGTGAGGCCTTGGGTTTAATCCCCAGCAACACACACACATGCATACACACACACACACGCATACACACACACACACACACAATTTCATGAGTAATTTAAATGAGATTCTAAAGAGCTCTCCTATGAGTATATTCTTTGGAAATGGACTTTTTACTATCTATTTTTTTAATAGTTTTTTTTTTTTTAGTTGTAGATGGACACAATACCTTTATTTATTTTATGTGGTGCTGAGGACTGAACCTAGTGCCTCACACATGCGAGGCAAGTGCTCTACCACTGAGCCACAACCCTAGCCCTTTACTATCTATTTTAATTATGAAAGTCCTTTTCAGTGTTCTTCCAAGTTATCAAGAATATTCTAGAAAATATTCATTTTGCCAATTATATGGCTTCTGAAAACTTGTTATTGAAGTTTTATAAGTTTGCTAAACTTCCTACTAATTCATACTATTAAAAATTCTGAATCCATTACTGATATTTAAAAAAAACATACAAGGGCTGGAGTTGTGGCTCAGTCAGTGGTAGAGTGCTTGCCTAACATGTGTAAGGCACTGGGTTTGATTCTCAGCACAGCATATTAAAAAATAAAATAAAGGTCCATCAACAACTAAAAAAAAAACACATAATCATAGACAATGATACATTTATCCTTGAACAAGATTTACTTAAGCTTTCCTTGGATAGTATCTTCAAAATGAAAGTATAGCTTGTAATAAATTAGGCTATATAAGCAAATGAAATTGATTAGAATGCTTCTGAGATGGTTTATATATAAAGTATTGGTGTAGAATATACAGATTCCTTTAAAATATGGGAAATCATTCTCATTTCACTGTTTTTTTTCTTAGTCTGTGTTCTTAGTATATAGCAATACATAACTCAGTCAAAAACATTTAAGGAGCCGGTGCCACTGTACCCACCTGTAATCCCAGTAAATTGGGAAGCTGAGGCAGGAGGATCCAAAGTTTGAAGCAAGCCTGAGCAACTTAGAAAATGAAAAGGGTTGGAAATGCAGCTCACTGGTATGTCTCTGATTCAATTCTCAATTCTCAATTTCTCAATTCTCAATTTTTTTTTTTTAAAATGCACTATATATGGTAGGTCCTTTCAGTTAAGAATAATGAAAATGGTCTGGGGATGTAGCTCAGTGGCAAAGTGCTTACCTAACATGTGCAAGGCCCTGAGTTCAATCCCCAGTACCACTCCCCTCCAAAAGAATAATGAATGTAAGAAAATATTTTGTATAGACTAAGTATAAGAGATTGTTCAACCATTAAGGAGTGTATTGTCTTATTAAAACAAACAAGAACCAGTTATAGAGCAATCAAGGAAGTATATTATCTATGCAGGGATGTTGCAGACAGTTTATCCTTCTGAAATTTATAATAAGAAATGGAGTAGTTCTGCCTAAACACAGTAGACTCAGAAGTTAATAATAAATATTTTCTCTTTTTATTTCCCTTGGCAATCAGGTTAATATTTGTGCTGAGTCTTAGCTTGTTACAATTTCAATAAAAAAATACAGCTGGAGAGGTGCTTCAATGACTTATCATTAGGAGCCTATCTATAAGATATGAAGAAAGTCCCCAAACTGCCAATATTTGAAAATTCAAAGGATTTGTTTTCTAAATGAAAACTGTCATATG
Source organism: Geosciurus inauris (assembly GCA_004024805.1). NCBI lineage: Eukaryota > Metazoa > Chordata > Mammalia > Rodentia > Sciuridae > Geosciurus > Geosciurus inauris. The sequence goes on along the minus strand of PVHX01000931.1, from coordinate 100,441 downwards.
CACTGTTGTGACACATTGGCTTGCCACTTCCTAATGCTGACCAAAAGAATAACTTTTAATGTCTTCCAAGTGGATTATGATGACCTCAATCCCATTCCTCTTGGGAGAGATAAACTTCTTATATGTTCATTTAAGAAACATTATATAATGTTATATATAAGAAGTTTATCCCTTCCTGGAGGAACTAGGTTGAGGTTATTGTAAATAATATCTACATGTGCCCCAAGCTCTGAATTATTCCCACCTGCAATACATACAATAGCTGAATGGTATCTGTAAAGTACTTAATTTTCTGGAAAATATTCAAAGGCACAAACCAACCGAATGCTGCAATACAAAATTGCATTCGTCTTAACTTTTGCCAATTTCCCTGAATGTGTACGTAGAATTATATTTTCACAGAACTTGCAAAAGTCCCACACTCGAGTGCTATTTAATCTCCTTCCATAAACACCAGCCCTGAGCAATCCTATCTATCCTAATTAGCTGCTTGTGGTTGCTACTAAATTTTTGCCCATGAGTTATTTCATAACATTATTGTTGCACAGCACACCATACTCTACAGAGTGAGAGTGCGTGGAAGGACCAAAGAATTCTTTGTAATTATGACCCTAGACAAGGATGTTCTTCAACAGTTCACTAACTAATCCCGTGACTCTTTTCTTGCAGTACCCCAAGTATGATTAAAGAATCCTTTTTACACCTTGGCTACACCCTCAGAACACGTAGACAGTGTTTAGCCCGGATGCGCCCCCAGCCCCAAAAGGCATCAGAGAAGCAGCGAACGCTACTTAGTGGCGCGATCTCAGTGCCAGTACCTGGGACTGAGTTGGGGTTCCGAACCCGGGTCGTGGGACTTGTGGCGAAGGGATGGCAGGAGGAAGAGGGAGGGCTTGTTTTGCTGGGGGATGTGAAAAGTAGGCGCTAGCCTGTTTCGCGGTTTTTTAAGCCCCTTGGCATGCCCTGACCTGATCAAGAGGGAGTCAACTGCTCTCAGGAATGTTCCGGGAGAAGGTGGGAGATTGCTTCCCAGGGGAGGCCTGTGGGTGCTGGAGGGCACCAAGGGGGTCACGCAGGGAGATGCAGGGCGCGCGCCGGGAGGGGCGCCGGGGCAACTAGGGGCCGAGGGGAGGGCGAGCGCCTGGCTGAGGCGGGCGGGACCAGCTGACGGCGGGGGTGGCAGGTCGGGGCGCGGTGGACCCCTCCCCGGGCGGCGACAGCGGCGACCCGGCCGAGCGGGTTGCACCGCCCGGGCTGTCAAGCACGGGGGGCGGGCGGGAGGAAGGGGTGGAGGTGCGAGGGGAGGAGGGCTGGCACCGGAGCGCCGCGGTGTCGGTGCAATAAAAATGCATCCCATGGAACTGCCCATGGAGAAGGACGGGACCGAGGCGCGGCAACCAGAGGAGGTGGTAAAAGCGGAGGAGGACGCCCAGGAGGCGGCGGCGGCAGCAGGAACGGCCGGGAAGTGAAAGGTCTCGAAAAGTTCAGCGGCGGCTGCGGGCGCCGAGCCCTAGGCTAGTGGCGGAGGAGCCCTCAGGGCCGCTCGGCGGGGCAGCGCGGCCAGGCCGGCTATGGTCCCCGGGTTCCCGCCGCCCCCAAGGTGCCCGGGCCCCGCCAGGCCGGTGCGCGAGGGTCACCCCGCCGCCCGGCGCGGCCCCGGCCCACGGCTCCGCGCCACTGGTGCCCACTGACTGAGCCTAGCGCCCCAGGAGGAGGAAGAAATAAAGAGCCCCGGGTTCTCCTGAGGACTGTTGGCGCTTCATCCCACAGCCGGGAGGTCTCGGCTCCCTCCCGCACCCGCCCAGCCCGGCTGCTCCCGGCTGCTCCCGGCCATGGGGAGCTGCGCGCGGCTGCTGCTGCTTTGGGGCTGCTCCGCGGTGGCCGCAGGTGGGTGGTGACGCGGCCGGGCCCCCACCCCCCTTCCCTCGCTCCTTCTTTTCCCCAGCTCGAGACTCAGGGGTGCAGGGAGCCGGGCTGGGAGCTCAGAGCTCTGCTCCTGAGGATGAAATGAGTGGCCATGTTCCGCCTCCTTTCCCCGGGGCCCCGCAGTTTCAAATACCATTGATATTTTTGCAACTGAGATACACTTGCCCTCGGATAACCCGATATCCTGGGTGCGCCCTACTAGAGATACTGCGACCTGGGTTTCTTTCTCGATTTGGTTTGCTAAAAATCTGCCTTTCCACTTTGTGAGGGAACAAAGGACCCAGCTCGCCATCCCCCGGCACTTCATGGCCTGAGGAGTGATGAGGAGCGGTGGCCCAGCGACCCTGGGCGCGCGTGGACCGGGGCGTGTCTCTCATTGAGAGCGATCACCAAAGTCCCCGACCTCGCGCTGGGGAATAGGGAACCAGGTAGGGCCACCTGGGGCGGGGGTGCGTGCCCTCTCCCCAGGACAGTGACTGGAACGCAGTGGGACTCCGGGCTTGGGCGATAGGTGGTGATCACCCTGGTGATTTGCCGGAGCTGGCTGGCCGCCCCTGGGGAATTGGTACCCTGGCAGAGGCTCTGCGGGAGGTCGGAGGCGGGTCTGCTCCCTGTATCGGTAACTGGACAGCCGGCAGAGGCGTCGTCAGATGCCCTCTCCCTCCCACTCCTGTCCTGGCTTTCTTGTACTGCCCTAGGCCACCCGTTCCCAACTCGCTGTTTCTAAATTCGGGAGCCCCTCATGTTCCTGTCCCTCCCGCGTGCGGGTCACCTGGTTTCCAGTTAGGCATAAGTGCAGCTAGCTGTGCGGGTAAAGGGGAAAGAAAGTGAGGGACCCTGAGCCATCCAGGCTCGCAGGACCTCGCTTACTCCAGAAAGAGGATTGTGGGCTACAGGAGCGCGCTGAGGGATCCCACGCATCTCTTCCCTTAGTTTCTTCCACTCTCCTCCCAGAGCCTCTGGGACTCAGGACAATCCAGGCTTTAAAGTCTACAAGCCGAAGCAGTCGGTCATAGAGGCATCCCTGGTGAACTTGCAGAGTCTCTTTTTTAGGGATCTCCAAGTATTTTGTTCACTGATTACCATTATTATCAAATCTTTTCTAGACTTATCAGTGTAGGGGCATTTAAAAATTATTTAGCATCCCCCCCAAGGAGCTGTTAAAGGCCTGTTTTTACTTCAGTTTTTCTTGTTTATACACCCTTATGTGCACTTACATTTGCTCCTCCAACCAAAAGTGAACTTCAATAAGCTTTTCCCTTTTCAAACCATGTTATGGCAAAAACATGCAAGCAATCAAGAGGTTGTAAATAAATATCACAAGGCAAGTGTTTCAAGTCAAAAATACTTGTACAGGCAGTATATGATTTTCCCCCGAAATGCTTTACAGGTGAGTCATAGCACACCGTGTGTTTGTGTGATTCTGGCCACAAGCAACTGTTGCTCCAGCTAATCAGAACAATGGCAAATAGAGCCAGGCATACTGCACACTTTAATTTGACATTTAGAAAATAATGCCTAAGGAAGCCCTTTATTTTGGTTGCAAGACTACATGGGGCTAGTGACTGTCAATCAGCTCTGAAACATCTCCATCTCCTTTTCAGCCAAAGCTGTCATTTGGCTCTCTTCAATACCACTGTGGTAACAGTTCAGAGGTGCTCTGTTTTAAGCAGAAATGTTCAATTAGCCAGAATTTGGGGTTTGGTTTCCTTTTCCTTCTTTTCCTCTCTGTTTTAGCTTTTAAAATAGGTGATTTTGCTTAAAAAATATTCATAATTAAAATGACAAACCCAATTTAAAGGATTATGATTTGTAGTCTGAATGTTAATAAGTGGATAATGTTTATCATTTTAAGTAATTTTGAAACATTAAGGTCTCCTGAACCTTTGGGAGGAAGAGTTTGTTTCTTTAAGAAGGTGTTTTAGTTCACAGACAATGGTTAAAGATGTGTTAGTAGCTGCCAGAGTGTAAACATTCTCTTGTTAAGCAAACAGGTAACTGCTATGTAACCTGTCATAGGTAGAGGCACTCAAGAGGCAGAGAACATGTAAAATAAGCTTTCCTGTCATTTGGCAGTTTGGAGGGTTTTTTCATGGTTTTTTATTATTTACTTAATATTAGATATGGATTTTGCATATATTCCATCCAATGGTTTCTGGCTTTGCCTCTCTCAAATAAGGTCCTATTGTATTATTATATGTTTATTAAATATTGCATATTGCTTTTCCTAGGGAATTTATCTCTTCATTGCTTCAAAATATAAAGAAAGTAGTATTCAGCATTTCCTCCTAAATGCACTTTTATAAGAAAGATGTTAGATATTTGCTAAGGACTCAAATTATATTCGAAAGACTAAATTAGGTGATCTTAAAAGCATGGGTTTTGGGGGCTAGAATTTCAATCATGACTTCAAAAACAATTATATTTCAAAAATAGAGAATATTTATGAAGCAGATTACTTGAAAATATTAGATCAATATTCTTCACCCCAGTGTTTGCATTTTTCCTCACTCTACCTGAAGTTTTCTCTTATGTGAATTTTGTATCTGAACACAGAAATCGAACACCCGGAAACACAAATGTACCATGTATGCAGACCCATGTTCATGATCAAATTTGGTAGAATCTGCCCATTAGAGAAAGTCTCAGGCTCTTTGGGGATACCTTGGCGGTGGCTGCTGGACCAGATAGACAGAAGAACTTTCCTGGTGGGTTTGTCTAATGACATATGCTTTCCCCTCCTCAGGACTGAGTGGAGTAGCTGGAGCCAGTTCTCGCTGTGAAAAAGCCTGCAACCCTCGGATGGGAAATTTGGCTTTAGGGAGAAAACTCTGGGCAGACACCACCTGTGGTCAGAACGCCACTGAACTGTACTGCTTCTACAGCGAGAATGCAGATCTCACTTGCAGGCAGCCCAAATGTGACAAGTGCAATGCTGCCCATCCTCACCTGGCTCATCTGCCATCTGCCATGGCAGACTCGTCCTTCAGGTTCCCCCGCACGTGGTGGCAGTCTGCAGAGGATGTGCACAGAGAAAAGATCCAGTTAGACCTGGAAGCTGAATTCTATTTCACTCACCTAATTATGGTGTTCAAGTCCCCCAGGCCGGCAGCCATGGTACTGGAACGGTCCCAGGACTTTGGCAAGACATGGAAGCCTTACAAGTACTTTGCCACTAACTGCTCAGCTACATTTGGCCTGGAAGATGATGTTGTCAAGAAGGGAGCTACTTGCACCTCTAGATACTCCAATCCTTTCCCATGCACTGGAGGAGAGGTAAGGGCACCTGTTTATCTCTACACTGTAAGTAAAGTAAGGTAAAAAAATGTTACCAGCCCACATTTTTTTTAAAGCATGAAGCTATACTTGTAGCAACATGAGTGAAATTAGAATTTTTCATGAGCTTTATTTGTCATAAATTATTTCTCATCCTTGGGTATGGATGTGTAGTCATTTCCAAACAGGTTGCCCACTGGCTGTATTTAAGTCAGAATTCTAAGATTCTAATTTTTTTTTTTTCATATTAAGAAAGAGTAGGCACATACTCTGCTTTAGAGATTTAAAAGGCTAATGGTTTCTTCAGTTGGCAGGATTACGTGTGTTACTGAAGGGGGAAGGAGTTACCAAGACAGCCTGTTCCTGGAGCCCGTGCTGGTACTTTCCCGATACTGTTAACATAAATAGGAAATAAATAAAAACAAAGCCAACAGAGAAAAAAAATCTGTTTGCCAAAAGGATACTTCTGTGTGACAGTGGAGATTTATCGTTAAGATTCTGAGAGTGCGTAGCAAACAAATGAAGATAGTTTAAGATGCAAGGTTCCTTTTGGGCTTACAGACGTCTGTTCCAGCTTAGCGACTTAGATCTACCAGGCGTTCAAGACCAGCTCAGGCATACTGTGCAAAACAGTCTTCTTAGCTCCTGGACCAATTGTTGAGTGGAATGTTTTCTCTCTAATATTTTCCTTTTCTAAGGAAGTACCTAGAAATTTTCTCCCATATATGTGAAAACACTCTGAGAAAACTGGATGAAAATAGATTAAAGAGAAGAAAGAGGATTATCTTTCTAATTCTGAAACATACCACGAATATACAGAATAAATAAGTGGTTCTTGACTAGGGGTGATGTCACCCCCACTCATGGACATTAGGACACTTAACAATGTCTGGAAACATTTGGAAGGGGGGACATTACTGGCTTCAAGTGGGTGGGAGGCAGGGAGGCTGCTAAACATTAGACGATGCGTAAGACAACATTCATCACTCCACACCCAACAAAGAATTATCTATCCCAACATGTCAATAATACCAAGTATTATTAAGAAAGTAGACCAGGTGTCATATACCCAAAGTATATATTACAACAGCTACAGGCACTCAAGCACACTGCTAGCAGTCCTTTATACAACTAGTCACAAACTTCCCAGATGGCTTTATTTAATAAACATGTATTGAGTTCCTGCTATGTGGTCAGGCACTGTACTTGGTGAGGATTCTGCCTTTGGGTTGGAGGGGAACCCTGCTTACCAGGGCCTGATGAAAAGATTGCTTTGGGAACTTCTCCTACTACTCTCATTGGTACACTGGGACTTTCAACATGTTGTCCACCTACTTGTTCTTCTAAAGAGAATGTAAGAATAGGGCTGCTGGACCCTGAACCAAGTAGAACCTAGGGCAGGCAGCACCAACTGTGCCATTCTTCTTCATGGTCCCCAAGGTTCTCTTAATACTGTAAGCTCCTTTGCACCCTGTTATGATGTATGTTTTTAAAGGTACCAGGACAGGAAAGAGACAGATAGGTTAGAGTCGTTGCTTTCATATGTGGAGAACACTTTGTGTTGAAAACAAACAAATGCCTTGAACTCTCAAATTGCTTTGGAATTGATCCATGGGCTCCTATCAGCTCCTTCCATCTCAGGGCTACTGGGCCATGTGCATCTATGAAGTAGCAAAAATATAGCTCTTGTAACCAGATGGCAGGCACACTCCCTTAGCAAATATCACATTGAATGGATTACAGCGCTTTAGCGGTTACTTAGAGGTGATTAAAGTAAGTTACCTGACCTATAGTGGCAACAAAATCTGTCTTCTTTACAGCCAAAGTACTTATTGTCATCAATGTTTACATCAAATTACAAGCAGACAGCGATTACAATTTATGTTAGTTATTTCAATGTACAGATGCTGGTTTTATCCAGTTTGTGTTTTTAATTGCTGCTGTTAACTCAGCAGTCTTACATTTTAATGGCAAGAAAAACATCAAGTGCAACTTAGTCCCCCCTAAAGCATATTTGCAAGTCTACATTAAGTCACAGAATTTCTTTTTGCAGAGAATCTTCCTCCAACACAAGCACCATAGGAAGCTTCCCCAGAAAGGATTGTAAACTAACTCTCCTCTGTCACATTAGAATATAAAGCAGTGCTGAGCTACACATTCATTTTGCAGTTACAACTCTATAGCATCAGTCTCCATCTTTGGAAATTCAGTTTTCAGAAAAATAAGCCCGTTTATCAAATTTTATTTATTGCTTATTTATAATAGGCCTGTTTCTTCCTGCATTGGAAGTAAGATTTCTTACAACTTGTGTGGGTATTATTCTACTACTCAGGCTAACATAAATATATCCAGACATAATTTATTTCCAGTGTTCATTCAAAAGTACTGCTTTGGCTTTGGGCTCTGAGATCCTATAGCTTCATGAGGAACAAATATCTCCATCAACAGAGCTAAAGGAACCAATCTTCTGAAAGAAGACTTTAAAAATACAGGCACAAAAATCCACCCAGAAGAGCACTTTTTCTTTTATTTTTTTCTAATTGTAGTGCTGGAGATTAAACCCAGGGACTTGCACATCTAGATAAGTGCTCTATAACTAAGCTACACCCCAGGCACAGAAGATCATTTTTTAAACCAAAGTTAAACACAAACTCCTTAAACTGGCCAGCAGTTTCAAAGAATGGGGTGTGGTTATATCTGAAAACACATCAACTTCCCAGGAGCCAAGCCTGAGGCTCAAAGATAAATTGATTTGCAGCCAGGCACAGTGGTGCATGCCTGTAATCCCAGCACTTTGGGAGGCTGAGACAGGAGAATCGCAAGTTCAAAGCCAGCCTCAGCAACTGCGAGGCGCTAAGCAACTCAATGAGATCCTGTCTCTAAATAAAACACAAAATAGAGCTGGAGATGTGGCTCAGTGGTCGAGTACCCCGAGTTCAATCCCCAGTACCAAAAAAGGAAAAAAAGAAAGAAAAATTGATTTGCTTGACAACATACAGTGAGTTATAGGACAGAGCTAGGAGTATGTCACGAGTCTTCTGACCTGAAGGCTAGTATTTGTTTCATTAAACTATATTCTCCTGACCCTCCCCCGCAAACTGCTAGCAGGGAGAGGTATGCACATTTCCTCTTCCTTCAATCTCCCAAAGCCATTTGTTGCTACTTATTTAGATACGAGATGAAGATGAAAAAGAATCTGCTGAACAGTTTTCTCCTGAGAAGTAATATCCTCTGAGACATTGGTTGTGGTCTCGGATAAAAGGGCTACATGGTCACACGAGGCTGGGAAACACCAACTTATGTCTTAGTCTGTTTTCTTTTGCTGTAACAAAATACATGAGCCTGGACAATTTATTAAAGAATAGAAGTTTATTTGGCTTATGGTTCTGGAGGCTGGGGAGACCAAGAACATGGTGCCAGCATTCACTCTGCATATGGTGAGGGCCTTTGGGCTGCATCCTAACAGGGTGGAGGACATCACATGGTAAGATAGCAAGCTTGCTAGCTCTTCTTCTTCTTATAAAGCTACTAATGCAGTCATCCTAATATAATCCTAATTACCTCCTGAAGTCCTCACCTCCAAATACCATCGACATATGAATCTGGGGATTAAGTTGCCAACACATGAACTTTTGGGGTATACATTCAAATGATAGCAACTGAGTTTAAAAATTCAAACATTTATAAATACACAGATATTCTTATTATTCATCCTGTATCCTCAAGTGAGAGAAATAGAATGTGGCATTCCTAAACTTGTTTGGCCGTGGGACCTTCTTTTTGACAAACCCCGGTTACTTTCAGGACTCTAGAAAGCCACAGAGCACAATGTGGGAAGTTCTGGGATGGATGTATTAAGTGCTCCCAAACCCTGGTGCAAGGCAAAAACAGCCTGGGGCTTGGCAGGGTTTTACTTCTAGACTCTGTCACTTGGGGGCTTATTGTCACTCGCCAATTTAGGTGAAGCAGTAGATAATAATAACCTTGAAGCTAAAGATGATGGATTCATGAGGCTCTTTCAGGATGCAAAGAAGCACCCTGAGATCACCTCTGGGTATAGAAAACACAGGAAATTGGGGAGATACAGAAAAACCATTTTAGGCCCCACACAGTCAGGCTTTATGGAGCTGGAATTTCAATTATCATTATTCAAAAAACAGCATCTGTTCCAGGGACCCAAAAGCAACTCTAAAGTGATGTAGGTATCATCTTGTTGAAAGTGAGCTTCACTTGCTCCCTGCTTCATTAAATAACTATTAAAAGCACTCAAACAACCTCTTCTCCAGGGTATGATAAATATATAACATTCAAAGGGAGGACTGTAAGGTCAGAGGCGGCAGGGAGAGAAGCCAAGAGAGGAGGGAGTAGCTGGTCTCCAAGTAATCCTTGAATAGATAAGGATTGTTAAAGAGGGTAAGGGATCTGTCAGTCTAGATCTGTCCACCCAGCATGTAGCACATGACTTGGATCATATAAGTAATCAAATATGCAACTGAATGAAAGTATGGATGGATGATATGACAAGCAAGGGCAGAGAGGGAGAAAAGAATAAGTCTAGGGCAGGGGATGAGATTTAGAAATCCCAATTAATGTGGAGAGGCTGAGTTGGTAGTAATATGAGATAAGCTATGGTGTGTAGGGAAGGGTAATTAGTAAGGGATCTTAAATAATGTTTATGCACCCATTCAGTCAAATAATTTCTGAGCTACTATTGATCACATCTCATTCCAGGTTCTAGGGACATGGCAGTGAACCAAACATAAAAATCCCTGTCCTGATAAAACTTACATCCTAAGCAGGGAGATATGGGAAGACAGAGGGAAAAATGAAATATACTGTGTGTAAGAATGTGATAAATGATGAGAAGAAAATGAAACAGGGGAGGGGATGGGGAATGCTGGCAGTGGACGGTTTACCATTTTTAAATATATACTGAAGGATTTGTGTTTGACACAATAGTCACAAGGACTTGGAGTTCCTGACAAGTTTTCGAGTGAACAATATCTACAATTAAGGCTTCCATTTCCTTTAACCTATAGATATGGGAAAATGAAGTTGGATATAACTTAATATGACATACAGTGGTCCAAATCAGTTTTGCTCATGTTTGCTAGTGAGCAGAATCAGTGTTGCTAGTGTGTTTTAGAATGACAGCATTTGGAAAGGAATCTAAATGTCATCCATGGAAAAGAAGATTGCTCATGAGTAATCTGAGGCCTAAAGAGAGTGTAAGTGACTTGTCTACAGTTACTTAACTGAAATCTTTATTTCCTGACTTCCAGCCCAGTGCTATTTCCATTAAGCATACTAAGCTGAAATTCCTCTGTGCCAAGTCAATTAGTGTGGAAGATATGAAAAACTGTAGATGTTCCTTTCCTTCACAGTCCTTAGAACCTGCTGGGTAAAAGAGTAAACATGACAATTTATGGACTGATTTATTAAATAATATGAGAGTATGCATGATGAATCCTCCAAATCTGTTGTATGGATAATATGCCTCTCAAGATGCAAACATGCATTTGTCTCTGTGTTTCAGTCTGGCATAAGTATGCAGAAAATGAAAAACAACTTAATCAGGTTTATACATATTTATATATGTTGCTATACTTAGGATTTTTTTAAAACTTTAAAGTATTATAAGAGTAGGAATGCTTTTTAAGCACCACTCCTTGGTTAACTGCTTATTTTCTTTGGTTCCTGGACTGGGGCTACAATAGCAGTTATAAGTCATGATGTGACTGGTTTCTGTGGATGCCTTCCCACATGCCTGGTAGGATGCACTGCACCCTTCTCCTCACAGGACCCTCACTGGTTAGGTAGCAACATTAACTCCATGTTACAGAAAAAAGGAAGGGAGACAGTGGGAGTAATTCAGAGTCAAACAATGAGCTAGCCTATGACAGAGCTGGGATAATCAGCTACATGGAAATTATTTGTATGATTGGGCTTTATTATAACCACAAGCTGTAAGAGAAAGAAAAAGAAAAGAAAAACTAAATTGTTCTGGTGATGATTTGGAGTTGTATCTATGTATAGTTTAATTGATAATTTGTAATAGACAATGTGCACTTAATGATACCTGAGATTGTTTACAATAAGCCATATGGGAATGAATATACAGTTCTTCAGTACCATTTAGCATGCTTTTGATTGGTTTGTTTTTTTGAGGGAAGAGGAATTAATACCTTTTATAGAGCCAGTAACTACTTTAAGTAGTTTTTCTAAGTTAGCCGTGTAATGTATCAATGTGTCATCTTGAAACATAGTCTCAGATATAATTTTGTTGAATTTACTTGTAAATAAAAATGTCATGTAGATTTATATAATTTGATTATACACACTACAGTGCTATTATTCCCTTTCTTTAGGGGTGGAGCTAAAGATTTATAGCAGCATATTTCCAAAAAATGCCTTTAGTTTAAAGAAAACCCATGCAGCGATCAGGTAAAATTATTGAAAGAAGCTACATAAAAATGTGAACAAACCCAGATGCCCAAAAATAAATAACTTGTGGTTTATTGATTTCAAAGGGTGGATCTTTCCACCAACAAAATAATTTCCTTGCTAGCTATTTTTAAAAATGTCTGTCTAGCATTTGTTTGTTTTGCATTCATTCTATTTAAATGGTTTTATTTTGCCAATATTTGGTTAAAATAATCTGGAAACTTTAGGAAATCAGATGATAAAATGTTGAATTATCACAACAACTCACTGAAAAACTAAAGCCAGACAATGAAGAGCAGATGAGGAGCGGACACCTGGAAGTCAGGTCTATATGGGCATATGAGGCAGCTCCAAGGAATAGAGAACCCCAGAAACCGGGATAGGGGTCCTAGGGGTGGAGCTCTGGAAGATGAGGAAGATGAATCAGGTCAGATGACACAGAAGTGATTGCCTGTGATCAATAATCTGAAGTGTCTAAAACTTCAGGAAGGGTGATCTCTCTCCTCTGCACACCATGCAACTCATACATAGCTATTCTGCCATGTCCCCTACTACTTCTGCTCCCACACTGTTCCATCCTTGAGGGACATTTTCCTCATCAAATTTCCTGTGTGGCTCCCAGCCCCGCAACCTCTGCACCCAATACAGATCCCTATAAGGAGTAAATGTCCAAAATACATTTGTTGAACTGAATTATATGAAAGTCACTATAAAATAATAATGCTGTTTATTAACTGTGTTGGATGTTATGTGTCTTACTAAGTACTGATCCTTAAGGGTGAGCTGCCTTTTAGATATCCAGTTGGAAATACTGAGGATGCAGTTTGATCTGTGAGGTTAGAATCCACAGAAGTCTGGACCAAGTACATAAATTTGGGAGTCATCTGTGTAGAGATGTTATTTAAAGCTATGAAACTGGATGAGATCATCCAGGGAGTGGGTGTGGATAGAAAAGAGGAAGGTCTGAAAACTGAGCCCAGAGGGAATTAAACTTTGTCCCTTAAGGCTGCCATTTCTGAAAACACTTTTGAAAATCCCAAAGCATATGCAAAAACCAGTCTTATTAATTCATGGGTCCAACTGTTACTTAACTAAGCAACAACCTGAATCAGATACCATTAAGTTACCACAGTCAGAGTGGTGGGTGTAAATTCTAAAATGACAAGTGAGAGAGAATCTGGGAGTAGCAACCTTAGATTTTCAAAAGAGGAAGTGAAACCAGCCAAGAGAAGGGAAGCCTCTACTTCATAATCAATGAGGATAGAAAAAGGAAGGAGAAGGGTAGTTGCAATGCTATATCGGAGGAAGAAGTCTTTGAAAATACCATGCTGAAAGAGGAATGGTAATTTCAGGGACCTTCAGCTGTTAAGGGTCTCACATTCCATCTTGATTCATCCAAATTTTCATCCTTTTTTTGACTCTCAAAATTCCAGTTACAGGAGCACATTTTTGGAATGTTCCTGGGCCATCACAGTTTGGGAAGTTAAAATAGCATTGTACACATTATTCTGCTTAATGTGTGGTAAAATTTAATTTGCAGAATGTGATGTTGAAGGGCATCTACCTAAGCCATATGGGCTACACAATTGATCCTATTTAAGTAGAAGTGTTTGCATTTTCACAATTGTTTTACATTTTGCAGATTTTTTTTGAAAAAACAACTTTATGAATGTTTTAATTAATGTTGAATATATTGATGTTGAATTGCCCTGTTAAGGGAAACAGAAAACTAACACTTAGAGCCTCTCTAGCATGTGCCAGTTTCTGTGCTGGGCATTTTGCATGCATCTCATTTTATCTCCAGGACACAAATTCTTTTCCTGGATGATTTCTCTTGCTAATGAGCAAAAAAGCAAAACAACACCCTTCTTCCTATATCCTATTTCTCTTGCTCACTTTCCTACAACTAGCAGAGGAGCATACGTCTTCTCAGGCCTTGGCTATGTTTGCTGATGTTACTTTATACCTCATAATCACAGATCCTAAGACAAAAAATAATTATGAAAAAATATTCAAATGCTTTCTACATGACATCATGTTCATTTGTGCTAACATTGTGTCTCTTGGCTGCTACTGAAAAAAGGCTTCTCTGTTTTAAAATTGAATTGAAGAGAGAAAATGTGATCACTCTCTTATACTGCTTAGTCAGCTTTACGGATACCTACATTTCTCTCATATTCTGTGTCCCCGGACCCCACTTCTACCTCCAAATAACAACTAAAAGTAGGGCTAGGGTGTGGTTCAGTGGTAGAGCACACCCTGGGTTCAGTCCTCAGCACCAGTAAATAAATAAATAAAAACAAAAAGCAAAGTTAAAGATACATGGTGGACACCTCAAACCAGGGCTGTATTGGAAGAAATACACACCCTACTCTCCATAACCCTCTCCTTTGGTGTTTCCTTTCCAACACACCCAAGGTGTGCAAAACTCACCCTTCTGTAACAACAATTCTTTCTGTAATGAGTATCAAAGTTCAGAAGAAAATCAGCTACTGGAGGGCCCTTCCTGAGGGAAGGGGTTGTAATGAGAAGGTGTAGTTTTTGCAAAGACAAAACACAGGTGAGCCGGGTGTGGCGGCGCACACCTGTAGTCCCAGTGGCTCAGTGGTTGAGTTTAGACCCAGTACCAAAAAACAAAACAAAACAAAACCCAAAAAACACCCACAGGTGATTGTCAACCTTTGTCTCCCAACCCAACTCTCACTTCCTATATGCTCTATTAATTCCTGGTTTTTACTTCTGGCCATTTTATTTCTGATTTTCACTTCTAGTTGTGTCACAGTAGACTACTGCTTTTCTCTTCTCTGGCTCCTATTTGTCTGCCTCTGTTTGTCTACTAAACCTGGCCCCTTGATTATCTCTCTGGAATCTTCTTTCAGTTCTTTCAACTCCATTGCCCCCCTTTGTCTCTCTCACATTCCCATCCTAGATCAATCCCCTTCTTGCTCCTTCAGTTGGACAGTGGAACTCTTTTGGGGAAAATAACCCAGTTGTACTAAGAGATTCCCCTACAAGTCTATGTTTTCCCACTCTAAATTTGGCCCTCAAACTTCCCACAGAAATCCTTTTTTCCTCAGCCCTTTCCTGTGGTGATCCTTTTCAATGTTTTCCTCCTCTACGTGAGACCCTCCCAAGTCTCTGCTCACTCTGAGCTAAAGAACTTGCCTCCTATCTCACAGAAGAAATAAAACCTGTAAAAATGGCATCACCATCCAGCCCAGGGGGGCCCATCAAGACGAAAAGCTGTTATTCTCGATTCCCTTCTCTCCTCCAACAGCTCCAAACATTCAGCAGGTCTTAACCCACTCTGCTTAAGTGTCTCTAGTGCGAGGGCTTCTGTCCTTGCGCAAACCCGCCTTGCATTTCATCTGTGCCTGGGGTGGCAAAGTGCTCTGTGTCTTCTCTCTGTTCTGTCTCACTCGCTCTCAGTCTGTCCTCTCTATTGCACTTGGATCTTTTTAGATGCAAAATGTCACTTCCTGGCTCAAGACTCTTCAGTGACTCCCCTCATAACATCGCCCCTTTCTTCAAGGCGGTGCATTAGGCCCTTACTGAATCCCCCCTGGTTCATTTCTCACCACTGTCTCCTACGCTCTAGCCTCCAGCTGTGTCTGTGGAATTACTTATATCACTCCAAGGTGCCAAGCTCTCTCTCACCCTCTGACTCATGGTTCCTTGGCTTGAGAGACTCTTCTCTTCCAGTTGAGTCCTACCTCTCATTCACTTAGCTAAACTGTGATTCAGATGTTTTTTGGATGGATGAAAAGATGGATGGATGGATTGATAAATGGTTGGGTGGATAAATGATTAGATAATTCCTACTTGTGCTTAGGGCCTTTGCTTAAACTTCACCTCTTACCAAAATCATGGGTTAGCTGAACCATGCATATGCTTTACATATGTGCATCCATAGTATCCTATGTTCACCTCTGGCATAGCCTTTATCCCCTTTTTAGTGAGCTTCTTAAGGTGGTACAGACCACACCTTCAGAGGCATGATCTTGGCTTCTAACATGCAGTGTGACACATTAAATAGAAAGGTATCAAATAGATGAACTCTGAGGCATCACCGTCATTATTATTATTGATGACAACTTTGCTTTTTTGTGATTTAAAGCACTTTTATGGCAGAGTCTCAGGTATGCAGTCACATGAAGTAGTATGTTGGAGAGACAGCCTGTCAAGTGTCTCATAAACCATTTAGAATGACAGATCCTTAGGCAGACAGTTAATGCATATAATGATATCATGGGTTCCATCCTCTGCAAACCCAAAGCACAGGCATGATCCCTAATCTGAGAGGCCTGGCTCAAAGGGCTGCTGTTTGGATGAAAGGCTGGCATCTATCACCATCTCTTGGAAACAGTATAAGGAGCATGTAAAGGTCACTCAGGGATTTAGTTTTTCATCAATATCATGGGATTTAGTTTTTCATCAATATCATGGAGTGATGGGGAAGGGCACCTTGTGCTGTACTTCTGCAGGGTTGCTGGCCCTGCTCCTCATCATGGTGCTGTTCCGGCTCCAATGTGGTGGTTTTGTGATTCTGAAAAACAGTTGCCTCATGACACTATCTCTGGACAAGCTTGTGTTGCTATTTGATTCACTCAGATAAACTGCCAAGCCTGTTATTCTCTCTCCCAAATAACTGCTATTTCAAGTAAGCCAAATCCAACTCACCTGCTTTTCTAGAGTTTGGAGGAAAAACTAGTTGTGGAGAAACTTTCTTTGGAGAAGCAGGTTTAAGTATCATTTTCCTTGCCAAAATAAGCAACAGTATTTTTTTTTTTGCAAAAAAATATTCTAAGCTATGTCTTTCCCCTATTACTTGCATTCTATTACAGTATATTCCTATTTTTAAGGAGTTCACAGTCTGATTGGAACTTTTAGATTGCTGTTTTTTAAAGGATGGATTACACTTGAAAAGTGGAGAAGGGAATTCCAAGGAGAGTGCACATGAATAAGGAAGGTCAAGCTTCAAAATGGTTGGAGAGTGTGGTGTGGTGGGTGTTGGGGAAGAGAGAGGGACAGGAGAGGAAGCTGACCCTGGAGGCTCAGGGTCTATGGGAAGTGGAGATCCATCAACAGCTCTTTTGAGTAGGGATAACATAATCACTGTTTTAAAAACTCAGGGATCAGTGTGAAATATCTTGGGTAAAACTTCTGAGATTAAACCTACTAATGATATAAATTTCTCTTTTCAAAAATCAGCTGTACTACCACTAGAGAGGTGTGACTTATCAAGTGGTCATGTGAAAAAGACCTGAGGGTAGTATTGACTGATTGCAATGTAGGTCAACAGTACATCACGACTGCCAAAAAAGCTAATGCAATCTTAGGCCACATTAGCAGAACAATGTTCCAAACAAAGGAGAGAATAGTCCTTCTGTCCTCTGCTCCACTCAATGCATGGCTAGAATATTATGCTCAGGTCAAGATATTCCTATTTGGAGAAAGCTGAGCAGAATTGGTGAGATCAATTAGGAGCCTTGTTATATAATGAACAATTAACTTGGGATATTTCGCCTATGAGAGAGGATTTATGGATGTTCAGGAATTGCTAGCATTCTTTAGATGCTTGAAGAGGGATTAAATGGACTCTGATGCCTTTAGAAGGCAAGAGTATGACCAAAGAAAGGCTTTCTTAAAATCTGGATGTATCCAAAGACGAAGTGAACTCTCTCCATTTTCTCATTCCATGAAATGTTTCAGCAAAGGCCAATGATCCACAGTGAGAAATGTTATAGAGAAGATCCATGTGCTGAATCAGAGGTTTGTTCTGGGACCCTTTCATGTCCATCCAACTCTGAATGCACACATTCTGACTTAAGAAAATCCTTTATATCCAGCTATTCCAATGGCAGAGGACTGTGTTAGGTACTGCAGAGCCAGGTCAGTCTACCTGCTAGCCAAGCAGGCACCCTCAGATTTGGGGTAACTACATAGGGGAGATGGTATTTCTTGCTACTGCAAAAGGAGCCACACTTCTTCATTGATAAACATAAGGAAGACCCTTAACTGCCCCAACCTACCAGGTCCCGGCTCTCTGAATCTCCATTTTTTATTCATGTATGACATTTTATCCATATTTTATAATATTGCCAGATGCCATGTGGCAGTATGAGGATGGCAGCTGGAGTCTCATATCTGGTCCATTCAGTTCTGGCAGTTCTGGCTCTTACATTGGTTCTCCATATCCACTGTAGCCACTCAGTTCCAGCTCACACTTGAACCTCCAATGCAGCCTAAATAGCTGTCTCTTTATTCTAGAGGCATTAGAATCTTTATTTGTAAATTGGGTCACTGTGAGAAAGACTAAGATAAGGCCCATATTTTATAAATACAAAGTGCCATGTAAGTGCTAATTAATATTGTAATTCTATTGTTATTAGTGAAGAGGATGTTTGGGGCTAGTTCACCCAGTCAATCAGCAAATATGTGGGTGCCCTGTATGTGTCTACCACCGTACCCGGCTCTGGGGATATAACAGTAAATGAAATAGACCCGAAATGCATTCTAAATCTCAGACAGTTGACCCACAGTACATTTTTCACAACATAAACCGGTTATAAATTAGGTACTCCTTGTACTAACTTTGGTTGTCTATAAATGTTTCCAAGAGCACCAAGGAACTACCTTTTTACTTAGTCTTTTCAGACACAGATTTAGTTAAAGAACAGCATCAATCTTGGTCAGTAATATTATATAAAGTGAACATAAAGAATCACCTAGTTTTTATTAAAGCAGTTGACCAGCCATCTTCTTAGGCTTAAATAACAGGTTAGATTTAGAGAAAAAAATGAACAAATCACATGTAAAAGGACAATTCATGTCTCTACAATCCCTATTTATTTTAACCTATCTATTGTGACTTTACAAATTCTTTTGAAATTATATTATGAATGCCAGGTACAAGATAAGGAACTAAGCTTTTAAAGATATTTTTAGATGGTGGTGCTGCCGTAAGATAAAAGTATGAGCTTAAAGTAAAATGTCTTATCAAAACTGAAAGAAATGTATCCACCTACATCTTGTTGGTATTTCAGGCTCATAAAGGAATTTCCAAGTGATTCTATTAAGAGGTTGCTCTGTAGTGAACTTGGAGAGAGCCAGGGAGTTAGGTGCTGGGCCCTCCTTCGGGTTCCCTATCTGGACTCGCCTTATTCTTTTGTTAAGCGTAGATACTCTGTGGTTTGTCATTAAGATTTATGGACTTTTAAAATAAAATGCTTTTTCAAAATCTCTCTTAAGGCCGTGTTCAAATTAGTCGGGGATTTATAACCTGTTTAAAAGATTATCAGTTTGAAATACTGTAAGCAGAACTCACACACCTGTTTTCCAAGAACTTTATAAAACACGCACCAGGCACAGGTGGAAGGAGTTCAGTGATGAATTATTTCTCCTCCTTTAAAAGCCAACTGCATAAAGAATTCAGTTACTGCTAGATGGCCTGGCAGGTACAGTGAGTGTGGTCTACGGAGCAGGCCCTGGCTACAGGCCTCTGTATTACGTGTGGAGCTGGCCCCTGGTGCTGTCGTCCCCAGAGCCCATTTTGGTCTTCTGGTCAGCTTCCAGTCAGTCACCTTCATCACTTCATCTGTGTAGGAGACAGGGAGCTGATTCTGTAACTACTAAATATTTAGACTGCTGCTGCCTTCCCACACCTCCACCCATTACCCCAGTCTCATCGGCCAGTCTGCCTGTCCATTTAGTTGGCATGTGAACAGAGCTATTGTTTTCTCATGATCTAAATAATACATGACAGATGTCATGGATTATCATTACACTCTAATTCATATGTAGAAGTGAATCTTTGCTCCCTTCCTCGCCTCCCAAGGTAACGGCACTAGAGCTTCAGTCTTCCAGCCCTGTTTTACCATGACTGGAAGTGATTACGTAAGAGCCTACACAAACCAGTGCATCTAAAAACAACACATTGGGGCTGGGGCTGTGGCTCAGCGGTAGAGCGCTCGCCTAGCATGCGTGAGGCACTGGGTTTGATCCTCAGTACCACATATAAATAATAAATGAATAAAAATAAAGATCCACCAACAACTAAAAAAAATAAAAATTAAAAAAAATAAAATAAAAACAACACATTTTCCTCCCCTCTCACGCCACTATCTCCAGTCAGTAAGCTCCATTTCTTCCCAAATAGTTTCCCAAATATTGAGAGTCTTTTAAAAATCTGAACGTATTTCTTAGGTTATGGAAAAACCTTTGAAATTCAAGTGGATGAAAAAGAATAAAATTGGAAAAAGAAACATTCAGAAATATTTGATATTGCAAAAAGAAATAATACCTAGAAAATATTATCATTATGCATTTAAATAAAACAGAGGACATTTGCCTCTCAGCCAGAGTGGTAATGGCCAGGAAGCTATATGGAATATGAGACACTTTCATAAAAGTTAAGTTGATGATGGCCTTTAAATATTTGAAGGACTTTCCATATTGAAGACAAAATAGACTTATTCTGTCAAGCTCCCAGGCTAGTGTTAGAAATCATAGGGGATAGATCCTAGCTTTATGCCAAAGAACTTTTTTGATAATTAGAACCATCTAGAAATTAATCATGCTGCCTGATTAGGGTGCAGGGTCTTGTGGAGCACAGATAGGCCTCAGCGACTATAGAGAAACTTTCTGCACTGAGAATTTTGAGTTAAATGGTCTTATGTTCTCTCTGGTTCCTAAAGATATTTCGAGTGGTTGTCTCATCACTTTTAATAGAGCTTAACTTTCAAGAATTAGAGGAAAACTAAGCTGGGCGCAGTGGCGCAAGCCTGTAATCCCAGCACTTAGGGAGGCTGAGACAGGAGAATCGCGAGTTCAAAGCCAGCCTCAGCAACGGCAAGGCGCTAAGTAACTCAGTGAGACCCTGTCTCTACATAAAACACAAAATAGGGCTGGGGATGTGGCTCAGTGGTGGAGCGCCGCTGAGTTCAATCTCCAGTACCAAAAAAAAAAAAAAAAAAAAAGAATTAGAGGAAAACTGAAATCTTACCCATGACTGATTTTCTTACTCAGTTTTGTATCCACAGTACCCAGTACAGTGACTCCCAAAAAGTAGTTCTTCAACTAAGTGATGGTTGAATTATAAATTATTCCTCTATTGAAAGGCTTAATAACACATAGACCTGGGATTTTTATCTTATTTGACCATGACCTTGTTATCATTTGAAAATAAATATGGCTCTAATGATGTGAAACATAATCAGAATTTATACCTAGCTTGCAATCTATTTAGGTTTGAAATATCTTTTTATAATCAAAATGTGTAAGAAACATTTTTATTTACTGTTTTATTTTGTGTGTGTGGGGGGGGTACTGGGGAATCAAACCCAGGGCCTCACATGTGTTAAACATATGCTCTACCATTGAGCTACATCCCCAGCCCAAAAAAGAAATGTTTTTAGAGGCTAAAATAATTCAATTTGTTGGCCAGTTTCTCTTGTGAGCCTAGAATTTTTCTATCATGAACTTTCTTGTCCAGTAAGCCCGATGGCTTCTTTGAAGAAGAAAACATAGACTAATTTTTTTAGTATTCACTGCTTTCTATCTTTATGAATCTTATGAATTAGATCTATTAGAGTTTTTTCAAGCTGATCGTACTTCAGTACAATAGTACTTCATTGCATGTAGGGCAAAGTAGAGAAAATAATACCTGTTTTAACTTTTTAAAGACTGATT
The DNA here is from genome assembly GCA_004024805.1 of Geosciurus inauris. Classification (NCBI taxonomy): domain Eukaryota; kingdom Metazoa; phylum Chordata; class Mammalia; order Rodentia; family Sciuridae; genus Geosciurus; species Geosciurus inauris. The sequence continues at coordinate 79,105 of PVHX01000931.1, read as the reverse complement.
GCTGGTCTTTATTTCTGTTAGTTTTTCCTCCTAATTCAGTTTTCAGTTCTCTTCCTGAATTCAACTCTTGAAATTAATCCTCATACTTCAGACTGGAATTTAGTGGGAAAAGATATATGAGATTAATCTCCAGTGGGAAAACTTTTCATAGTGGTAATTAATACCCCTCCCTCAAGGTCTCCTACAAGTAAAGGACAAAGTGGCCCTATCCTACCTACCACTACAGTAACAGCAAATATTTGTCTGTGGCTTAGGGCAAGTTGGGAGGTCCCTTTGAAATCTGTTTGTTTGGTAGCCTGGATTTCCCCACCAGGGTAACAGTGTTTAAAGCTTGATTTTTTTTTAAAACCTTAATCAGGACTTTTGGTTGCTGCTGATAAAGTCTCTTGAATGGAAAATTGAAAGCACATTCTACTGTAAGTTTGCATTATGGAAATCTCTCAAAAGACACACATATATTCAATAAGAAAGCTAGTTTCAATGTCAAAATATATTTGACAACTGTGGTTTTCTATGGCCCTTGGGTAAAATGTTTATTTTAAATTTTATATTTATTTATTTACACATAATTATATAAATATGACATATACATTAAATTATGTGAATGAATATGTGTGTGTGTATCAATCACTGGGTCCTCAGAAAGCCTTAGGAGTGAGGTTAACTTAGTCCTACAATAAAGGCTACATTGGATTCATATTAAAACAAATGTAAAATGATCCTCAAAAAGACCAAACCAAGTCCAAGTAAATTAATTGCATGACAGAACAAAGTCTAAACCTTCTAAGAGAAATATATCAAAATCCAGCAAGCAACATAAAATTTGTGGTGCCAAGTGTCCATTGAAAAATCATCAGGTATGAAAATATGACTCCTACCCAGCAGAAAATTCAGTTAATAAAAATGTACCCATAAATGACACAGCTGGCAGTACTGGCTGACAAAGGCTCTGGGCAGCTATTAGAAATATATGCCATATGTTTCAGAAAACATGAGCATGTTGAAAAGAGAAATGGAATATATGAAAAAGATCAAGAAAAAACTTCTACACATGAAAAACTCAATTTTTGAAGTGAAAGATATACTACAAGAGATTAATAGCAGATTAGATAGCACAGAAGAAAAGCTGGTGAACTTGAAGGCCTAACAATTAGAAACTATAAATTGGTGAAGCACAGGAGAAAAGAAAATTAAGTAAAAAATAGTATCAGTGAACAGTGGACATTCGTAAATGGTCTAACATTAATATAATTGAGTCTAAAAGAAGCAGAGCATACATTGCTGGTGGGACTGCAAATTGGTACAACCATCTGGAAAGCAGTATGGAGATTCCTTAGAAAACTTGGAATGGAACCACCATTTGACCCAGCTATCCCACTCCTCAGTGTATACCCAAAGGACTTAAAAACAGCATACTACAGTGACGCAGCCATTTCAATGTTTATAGCAGCTGAATTCACAGTAGCTAAACTGTGGAACCAACCTAGATGCTCTTCAATACATGAATGGATAAAGAAACTGTGGTATATATACACAATGGAATATTACTCAACAATAAAAGAGAATAAAATTATAGCATTTGCAGGTACATGGATGGAGTTGGAGAATATCATGCTAAGTGAAGTAAGTCAATCCCAAAAAGCCAAAGGCCGAATGTTCTCTCTCATAAGTGGATGCTGACCTATAATGGGGGATGGGACATGGGAAGAATGGAGGAACTTTGGTCAAAGGGGAGGGGACATGGGGGCAGGAAAGATGGTGGAATGAGGTGGACATCATTGCCCTAGCTTCATGTATGACTGCATATATGGTGTGATTCTACATCATGCACAACTAGAGAAATGAAAAGTTGTGTTCCATTTGTATACAATGGATCAAAATGCATTCTGCTATCATGTATACCTAAGTAGAATAAATAAATTTAAAAAAAAAAGAAGCAGAGGACAAAAAATATCTGAAAGAATAATGGGAAAAAAATGTTCTAAGGATGAAAATTATGAATCCACAGACCCAAGAAACTAAATAAACCTCAAGCAAAAGAAACACAAAGAAAGCACACCAGATAAATTAGACATCCATAGATGAGATTTAAAAAAAAAAAAAAAAGGAAGAACCTCAACAGTTAGTTCACACCCTGTAGAAAAATTCACCTGAAATAGACCTAAACATACAAGCCAAAAACTATAAAATTACTAGGAGAAAATACATACTTTGAATTAGGCAAAAATTTCATAGATGGGACACAAAAAGCATAAAACATGAAAGTACCAACAAATTGAACTTCACAAAAATTTTTAAAGTTTGCTTTTAAAACACTATGAAGAAAATAAAAAACAAGCCTCAGACTGGGAAAAAATATTTGTGAATCATAGGTCTGAGTATACATCTATACATTATAATTCATAACTTAAAAGGAAAAAACAATAAAAAATGGACAAAATATTTGAGTAGATATATGACCAAGAAAATGTATGTCAAACACATGAAAAGATGCTCAATACCATTAGTCAACAGGGAAATGCAAATTAAAATCACAGAGAGATACTGTTCATATTCACTGTACAAAGGCTAAGATTAAGAAGACTGATGAGCCAGACGCAGTGGCTCATGCCTGTAATCCCAGCACTTTGAGAGGCTGAGACAGGAAAAAAGCGAGTTCAAAGCCAGCCTCAGCAATGGCGGCGAGGTGCTAGGCAACTCAGTGTCTGAGTCTCAGTGTCACTGTCTCTAAATAAAATACAAAATAGGAAATAGGGCTGGAGATGTGGCTCAGTGGTCGAGTACCCCTGAGTTCAATCCCTGGTACCCTCACCTCGCCCCCCCCCCCAAAAAAAGAAGAAGACGACTGATGAAATGCCAACTGTTGGTGAGGATTGGTAGCAACTAAAACTATCATCGTGTAATACTAGTAGAAATACAAGAGTACAGCTTTAGACAAAAGCTTGCAGCTCCTTACAAATGCTTAGGCTGGGCATGGTGGTGCATGCTTGTAATCTCAGCAACTCAAGAGGCTGAGGCAGCAGGATGACAAGTTCCAGGCCAGTCTCAGCCACTTAAAAAGGCCCAAAGCAACTTAGGGAGACACTGTCTCAAAACAAAAACTGAAAAAGGGCTGGGTATGTGGCTCAGTGGTAAAGCACCCCTGGGTTCAATCCCCAACACCAAAAAATAAACATGTACTTACCATACCTTCTAGTAATTCCTCTCCCAAGTACCCATGAAAAAAGATAAATTATGTTCTCATAATGACACTGTGAATGTTCATAGCAGTTTTATTCATAATAGCCAAAATCTGTAAACACCCCAATTGTCTCCCAACTGAAGGACGAGTAAACAAACTGCCAAAGTTCTTCAGTCACTTCTTTCTTGCTTTCATTTCCTTGTCCCATGTTCTTTCCTGAAATCTTTACAAACGTCCCTTATCCTCCCTAAGCTCTCAGGGTTATTCTGCTTTCCAGCCAAACTAAGCAAGCTTCTCACAGTCTTCTTTCCTATCTTTGGAATTGCACTTGGCTGTTGTTAATTGCGTGTTCTTTCTTCACATTCTCACTTCTTTGGGCTTCTATGATAATAAATTTTCATTAATTTCCTACATTGCTCACAGATCCTTTCTTGTATTTTTTTCTGGCTCTTCTCCCTTCTGATCTCTAACCATGGAGGGGCCCACAGCTTAGCCTTTACCTCTAAGTTTGTTCTGACATTCATTTCTTTTATTTAAAATTAATTTATTTATTCTAATTAGTTATACATGGCAGCAGGATGCATTTTGATTCATTGTACACAAATGCAGCACAACTTTTCATTTCTTTGGTTGTATACCAGAGAAATGGTATGCCGAAGTTCTACCGCTACCATGTAGCATCACACCATATGTGCAATCAAACATGTACCTAGGGTAATGATGTCTGTCTCACTCCACCATATTTTGACATTCATTTCTTCATCCTCACTTATGGCTGCTTTTCCCCTTACCACTCTCTCTCTGGCTCACCCTCCGCTGCCTCCACCCTGGTTCAGCTCTTCTCTCTGCCATTTCTCCTGAAGGGAAGTTCTGATTATTTCACTCTCTTGATCATGTACTCCATACCTTCAAGTATTCTGTGACCAAATGAACTCATTTGTGATGTAATAATAGCACTGAGCTTAAACTCCAACAATCTTCAGCTTAGCCTCTTACTAGTTAGATGAACTTGAACAAGTTAGGTAGCATTTTCTTAGTTCTTCTGTCTGAAAGATGGAAATGAGTAATACCACATCACAGATTTATTGTAAGGATGAAATGGGATCAATAAAAATGAAAGCAGTTTGTACAATGTAAATCATTATAAAAGCATGACTATGAGTTTTCAACAGGTGTGTGTTTACTATCAGTGCCAAAGCATTGGCTATACACAGGAAGGTAAGCAGACAGGTCTCCTGCACTCATGGAGCTCACACTGTAGAAAGAAATACAAGCACTTAAACAAAAAATAGACATAGGAAATTCTAAAACTGGTGCTTGAAGTAGTATATAGGGAGGACTTCTAATCTAGACTTGTGGTGAAAAGGGATGGCAAAGAAAACTTCCTGAATAAAGTGACATAACCAGAAGATATTGATGATCTGAGGTGAGGCAGGGATTCCAAACCATGGGCCACGCATGCTGCTAAGAACACAGAGGTGTGCCGGGTGCAGTCGAGCACACCTGTAATCCCAGTGGCTTGGGAGGCTGAGGCAGGAGGATTGTGAGTTCAAAACCAGCCTCAGCAACTTGGAGAGGTCCTAAACAACTCAGTAAGACCCTGTTTCTAAATAAAATAGAAAAAAAGGGCTGAGGATGTGGCTCAGTAGTTAAGTGCCCCTGAGTTCAATCCTCAGTACCAAAAACAAAAACAAAAACCCACAGAGGTGACCCATACTGGGACATTACCCAGGCACACAACTGGCATCCGAGAAGCTTGTCAATGAATCCCAGCAACTGGATTGCATTCACCAATTGGGCTGTGTCCCAATGAAGGAAGAGCCACAAGAATAAGGCAGGTGTTCAGGTAGAGGCTACACACCAATCAATTTTATTTATTAAAAGAAGTGATTTTTCAAGGCCTTTCTACATCTGATACCTTTTCAAAGATTCTTCCCTGCATCACTATGCTCCAAACAAGAACAGGAACCATTACTTTTACCATGGGTACAGTTGATCCCACCCAGTATTAGGATGAGGATGACAAGCAGAAGTGAGAGAAATATAACATTTTCCTTAATCCCATATTTTAAATTGAACTTGAATCCAAGAATGGCTAGTTCCAAAAATATAAAGTGGAAAAAATCATTAGACTGAGGGTAAAGAAACTGGGTTTTGGATTTAACTCTGTCACTAACTTGTCGGTTGACCTTTAGCAAGCCACTTTAGGCACTCAGAGCTGGACTGGATCCTGATTGTTGAGTACTCTTCTGACATTCAAATCCTTCGACTCCAAGTGCTGAGGGCAAAGGAAAAATTAGGATTCCATATGTATTGGGGAAATTTTAAAATGTATTTTGAGCCCCGATCTTTATTTCTATTTTGGTTGTTCGGTTGTTTCTTGTTGTCTCTGAGGTTTTGTCATTCCCCTTCCCCTTGAAGATAGTTAAGAAGCAGTTTGTTCATCACTTTAAAACTGTAAATATGCCCTTGAAACATGCAAAGAGGCTTTTGTGTACTTACAACTGAGGTTATTATCGTACAATTAAGTCACTTGAGTGCACTGCATTCCTCAGCCTGCTCCATTGAGAGCTTTATTAGGTTATATTGTCCTAGCTCAGAAGATAAGACTGCCCCACTTTAAAAGGTGGGCTATCTGATGAAGCAGGTGCCTAATGCTCCAGAGTGTAAGCAAAAGGATTTAGGTGCTGCTCAAAAGACAGACACACTTCTCTAAGACAAGGAGGTGCTTCACTTAAAGTGGCACGGTCAAGGACAAATGTTCTAAAATTAAACCGACCAGCTGCTCCACTGCAGACGCCCACGTGCCAGTGATGTTGTGTTCTTCTTGTCCAGCCTTCTCTTTCCATGGATCCAGAGCTCATTCTCATTGCAAGGCTTTAAAAGCCTCAAGTTTCTCATACTTTCCAAAAGGCTACCTGTCCATGAAAGCAGAAGCCTGCGTTAGAGATTATTAGGGTCCCTGTCCTTGACTCAGGGAATGAGTGCTCTCTCAGATTTCCAACTCACATGCCCCTAGCTTTAAAGTCAGTGATGCCAGCAAACTGGCTACATAAGGGAACTGAAGTCTAACCTTCCCTGTTAAAGTGAGGTAACAATGCAAAAACTGGAGTGTGTTAGTCCCATACATTTTAGAAACCTAAAAAGTATGAGAGATTTAAGTCTTTAGGTAGCTTGATAAACATTTGAAATGGAGACAAGTTTTTTAAATCAGTTTTCATGCTTAGATTTTTGGTGTGTTCTTAGTCTAACAATAACCCTAATAGTTGTTGATATAGTAATGTAAGACTGAAATTAATTAACCAGATGCTGTTCGCAAACAAACACATGAAACAAATGGTGGCATTATAATATAATTGGAATTTTTTGGGGGGGTACCGGGGATTTTTGGGGGGAACTCAGGGGTACAGAGACACTGAGCCATATCCCCAGCTCTATTTTGTGTTTTATGTAGAGACAGGGTCTCACTGAGTTGCTTAGTGCCTCGCCATTGCTGAGGCTGGCTTTGAACTCGCAATTCTGCTGTCTCAGCCTCCCAAAGTGCTGGGATTACAGGTGTGCACCACCGTGCCCGGCTTAATTGGAAATGTTTTTTAATACAGATGCTATCCTAAATAGGTTTATATGGAGTGGGGAAAGCATGCTTATTTTTCTTACACAGAAATAGCTTTTCCATAAAAGAAACTTGTCTTTTTATTAGATTATATTAGGTAAAATTTCCAAGGATTCCTTTCTAAATATTTTGAAATCATTTTTGAGGTTGTTGTATGTTTGTTATTGAAAATATGTTATTGAAAATATATTATTGAATAATATATTGAAAATATGTTATTCAAATAGGGCATTCAAAAAGTATTGCTTTATATTGATTAATATTGAATTCATTTTTTCTGTGAAGTAAAATTTGACAGCTTATATTGAAGGGAGAATAAAATTAGCATACATCTGAAGTATTTTGTAAAATGATAGTTTACTAAGAGGTAATATACCCAGTACTTGCTCTCACAAACAAAATACATGTTATAAAAATAAAATTTTATTATGTTTCATGTATCAGAAAACTTAAATAAACCTGTAGTAACATGATTCTATATTGACTCACTCATTCTATAAATATTGAGAATTTCTAAGATACTATAGTAGATGTTGGGGATATAAAGATGCATAAATTTCATAAACATAAAAAATATATGGAGCAGAAATCAGTATCATAAATTATTTAAGAAGTTATAAAGAAGCTTTACCGGTCCATTAAAAGAAACAAATTACTAAAACAAGGAATAATTGAATAAACTTGCTAGGTTAAGACGTTTATATTCTAAATTATTTTTCATATTTCTTTGTTTGATCTGCCCAATAAGAAAGCTTATTTATTTTTCATGTGTTTTATCTATAAACTGTAATGATACTTCAAGTTTTATTATAAAACTTCTAGGATGTCATTTCTATAAATTGCTATCCAAAAACAAAGGATTAGTCCATATGCAATTTTATGAGTTGTATTTTATAAAAGTTGAGCTGCCTCAGGGTTTTGCACTTCACCTTTCAGCCAGGATGGGGTGACAGAGACAACATTTTCCCTCCTGCCTGCCCAAGACAACTAAAAAACCAGACAAAACATATGGAACAACAGTTTCCAGATATATAGGACACAAGGCAGCAGAGGACAGTAATCCCTGGGGTTGGGGGCAAAAGAGATAAACAGGAGGATTGTCCCTCGTACTGCCTAGTGAGAGTGTCCAGGCAGCAGTGGAGGGAGGAGGAACCTGGACAGAGTCTGATGGATTTCCTGAATGAAGGACCTGCAAGCCTGGGAAGGCCAGTGCAGCTCAAGCTTATGGGGCAGAGTTCCAGACAGTTGAGCACTGCACTGGGAGAGACTCCTGAGGTAGTACTTCTTAGGCCTCTAGCTGGGTATTGATCAACACATGTGTGTAAGAAAACTATCTCAGCCAGACAAAAAATCACCCTAAAAGGACAGAAGGAACAATCTCCAAAGATCACATAGGACCAGCATGGAAAATCTTGTAACTCATTGTTAGAGTAATTAAAGGGGCATTGCTTCAGTAAGGGGCCATAATGTGTCCTATGGTAAAGGATGCATTGGTCCAGCCTCACAAAAGTTAAAAGCAATCCTCAAAAGAATCCAGGTCTTCTCAAGTAACTTAACTGTATCCCAGGAAGAAGCTCAAAAATACCAAACTAAGGCTGGGACTATAGCTCAGTGGAAGAATATTTGCCTAGCACCACATTAAAAATAAATAAATAAACAAACAAACAGATAAAAATAAAGGCATGCTGTCCATCTACTACTACAAAAAATAATTATAAAAATACCAAACTACCCAGCACACATTAAAGTAAAATTTGCAATTTCTGGAAGCAATCAAGATCTGCAAAGAAACAAGAAAATGCAATGCAAAATGAGAAGAAAAATATATCAATAGAAACAAACCCTGAATGACAGAAATTATAGAATTAGTAGCTTAAGACTTTAAAATAATTATCATAACTATATTCCTTATGTTTGAAAAGTGGAGGAAAGATTGCCCACCTTAAGCAGAGGCATGGAAAAGATAACAAAAGCTCAAATTTGACATTCAGGGCTGGAGTTGTAGCTCAGTGGTAGAGTGTTTGCCTAGCATGTGTGAGCCACTGGGTTCGATTCTCAGTACAACATATAAATAAATAAAATAAAGATCCATCAAAAACTAAAAAATATTTAAAATATTTTGATGTTCATTATTGCAAATTTTTATATCTGAGATGATGAACACACTGACTAGTATTAGTAGATTAGACAGCATACAAAAAAAGATTAGTGAAGTTCAGGGTATAGCAATGGAAATGATAAACAACACAAGGAGAAAAGGCCAGAAAAGAAACACAGCGTCAATGAACTATGGAACAACTTCAAGCATTTTAATATATGTATAGTTGGAATCCACAAAGGAGAGGAGAGGATGAAAAGAAAAAAAAAATGACTGAACTTTTTCTAAATTTGATTATAACTATAAACCCATAGATCCAAGAAGTGCAACAAGCCGTAAATGCAAAAACAAGAAGAAAACCACTTCAAGGCATATGATAATCAAATTGTTTAAAAAACAGTTGTAAGGGGGCTGGGATTGTAGCTCAGCGGTAGAGCACTTGCCTCGCATGCGTGGGGCCCTGGGTTCGATCCTCAGCACCACCTACAAAGCAGTAAAAAATAAAAGCAATAAAAAAGCAATAAAAAATAAAGACAATGTGTCCATCTACAACTAAAACAAAAAAATTAAAAAAAAAAAAAACAGTTGCAAGGAGAATACCTTAAAAGCAATCAGAGAAGAAACTAATATGTTTGTGTAAAGGAATAAATACAAGAATGACAAAAATTCAGACAATAGTGGGGCAAAAATTTTAAATATTGAAGGGGAAAAAATTTTGTCAAGTTAGACTTCTATACCCAGCAAAAATATCTTTCATAAAAATGAAGATGAAATAAAGACTTCTTCAGACATGGAAAAGCCAGAAAATAAGTTTATCACTAGCAGACCTGCGTTATAGGAAATGTTAAAGGAAGTCTTTCAGACAGAAGAAAAATAATACCAGATATCAAAAAAAGGTAAATGCGGATACATATAAAATATCCTTTATCTTGTTTTAAAATTATCTTTAAACATAATTGTCTCTTTAAAGCAAAAGTATCATCAATGTGTTGTGGGATTTATAATATAGATAGAAGCAAAATACATAACAACAATAGTACAAAGGTTGAGGTGGGGAATGGAAGCATATTGTTGTAAGTCTCTAATACTGTATGGGAATTGGAGTATGTGACCTAAATGTAGACTATGATAAATTAATAGCTCAGTGATAGAGCACTTGCCTAGCATGGGTGAAGCCCTGGGTTCTATCCCCAGCACAAGAAGGAAGGAAGGAAGGAAGGAAGGAAGGAAGGAAGGAAGGAAGGAAGGAAGGAAGGAAGGAGGCACTATAAACCCTAAGCCAACCATCATAAAAAGTTTAATTAACAAAAAAGAAGATAAATATGAACCTAAAATATTCACTCCAAAGAAGACAGAAAAATTAAGGAAATGGAAAATAAAACAAATAGCAAGACAGCGTATTTTAAAATAACCCTATTGACAATCACATTAAATGTAAAAGATATAAATATTTCAATTAAAGGCAACAATTAACAGATTGGATAATATGTTTTAAAGAAAACCACTGTGTCAGGTGTGGTGGCCCATGCCTGTATTCCCAGCAACTTGGGAAGTTGAGGCAGGAGGGTCACAAGTTTAAGACCAGTCTGAGCAACTTAGACCCTCAGCAACTTGATAAGATCCTGTTTCAAAACAAAAAATAAAAAGGGCTGGGGACGTAGCTCCATGGTAAAGCATACCTGGATTCAATATCCAATATAATAAAATTTAAAAATTAAAAGACTAACTGTGTAGTCTATAAGAAACCCCCTTTAAGTATAAAGACATAACTAAGTTAAAAGTGAAAGGATGGAATAATAAGATATACCATGCTAACACTTCAAAAGTGGCTATATTACTATCAGACAAAATAGACTTCAGATCTATGCTGATAAGGGAGTCAATTCATCAAGAGACTATAACAATCTTAAATGTTTGCGTACCTAATTATTGGACTTCAAAATACACGAAGTAAATGTGTATGTGTGAATATGTCACAACGAATGCCACTATTATGTGTAATGATGGGAAACACCAATAAAAAGTATGTGAAGCAAAAGCTGCAAGGAGAAAGAGATAAGCTGATTATTATAATTGGAGGTTTCAATACCTTTTTAAGGGCACAAGGAGCATTTATCAAGATAAATATACTGGGCCATAAAACAAGTATCAGTAAATGCAAAAGATCTATATCACACAAAATATGTTCTCTGACCAAAATGTAATTAAATTAGAAATTAATAACAGGAAGATATTTGAGAAGTCCCCAAATATTTAGAAATTAACATCTTTTGAATAACCTATGGATCAAAGAATAAATGAAATGAAAAATTGGAGAGTATTTTTGAACTGAATGAAAACAAAGACAACATATCAAAGCTGTTGGATACAACTAAAGAAATGTTTAGGAAAAAAGAAAAGTCTTAAATCAATGATCTAAAGTTCCACTTTAAGAAACTGGTAATAATAAGAACAAATAAACCCAAAGTAAGCAGAAGAAAGTAAATAATAAAGATAAAAGCAGAAAGTAGTGAAATAGAAAAATAATGGAGAACATAATTGAAACCAAAATCAGCTTCTTTGAGAACATGAAGATGTCTAAGATTTCAAATACTACTAAAGAACAATGCAGTTATGTTTCTAAAGCTTCCATTTTTTGGTAAATAAGAAAATGAGACCAGAAACTATGGAAAAGATCTACTATTTCTTTGGGTGTCTGCTCATACTTGCCCAATCCTTTTTCTTAAGTATAGGGAAAACTCTTTTGTGCCACTGAGGAGAAGGAATTTATAGTCATTTTGAAATGTATTACATATTTTTACAGGAGTATTAATGCAATGGGCTGTGTTCACATGCTCTCATCAAGAGTGTGGGACTTGTGGTAAATGCATCTTGTTTTCTTAATTCTTCTAAATCCTATCCTCTGTTTAGCTTCTCCTTTCAAAATGAAATTTGAGAAACAGTTCATTCACTTATTCCTCCAACGGCAATTATGAAATGCTACAATGTGCCAGAGACTGTGGGACATGCTGGAGGACACAGCTGTTAACCAAACAAGATCCCTCCTCTCTGAACACTGAGTCTAATGAGAGATACAGACAAGTAAATAGACACTAACAATAGACTAGTGTACAAGTGCTATCATGGAAAGAACGAGTTCCAAGGGCGTCCACAGGATGGATAATCAACTTGGACATGAAGTATTCCCCAAGCTACCAGCTTTTAGAAAAAAAAATAGTGGATCAGGGGAGGGAGGAGGGGAGGGAAAGGGAAGAGACTGGGGAAGGAAATTGACCAAATCATGTTATGTGCATGTATAAATATGATTTAATGAATCCTATTATTATGTATAACACAAAAATAAATATAAATATAAAAAGGAAATTTTTAATGTAGTGACTGAGTTTTTTGTGTCTTTTTTTCTTTTTCTTCCTGTTTGCTTCTTTTTGTTTGTTATTTAGGTGTAGGACCTTGTGCATGCTAAGCATGCATTATACCACTGAGCTATACCCTCAGCCCCAAGTTCTTTGAATTATTGTGATTCAACACAGACAGTAAATTTTTAGATAGGGAGCAATATGTAAGGTCTCAGATTCTAAAAGAGCTCTTTCACTGTTATGTACCTAATATTTGTTCCTTATTCTGTTCACACTATGTTGATACTGTTTGAATTTCCATGTCAGTCAGAGTATAAATAAGACATAGAATGTTATTTTTACTAATTTTCAATATTGTTACTCAGGGTATTATGTGTGTGTGTGCGAGAAAGAGAGAGAGAGAAAATTCTAGAAAAGAAAGGCAATATAGGTGGTCTTAACTTATTCAAGACTTTTTAAAGATTGCTTCATTACACTGCGGCATAAGAAATAGCAGAACCTGAGCCAAGAATCCAGATCCTCAGGCAAAGTTTAAGGGATTCCAGGCTCAGAAGTCAGGAAAGATCAGGAAAATGTGAAGATTCCAAAGATGAGGGAGGAAATCATTCCTGATTCATTCAGAAGGCCAGACATTTTTTAAAATTATGCATTTTCTTTTGACCCATTGATAGCACATTTGGAAATTCATCTTTAGGAAATTACTGTGTATGTCCACATTTTAGCTACAAAGTTGTTCATGTTGGTTGGTTACACTGGAAAGTTGTAAACAACCTAGTTGCCTAATAATAGCAGCCTGGATAAATAAATTATGTCATATCCATAGGATGGAATTCTAAGCAAGTTTTAAAATTATGTAGTAATGTTTCTCAGACTTAATCATGCATCAAAATCATCTGGAAGGACTATTGAAACACTGATTACTAGGCCAGACCTGCAGAGTTTCTACTTGAGTTGATCTGGGACAGGGACCAAGGATCTGCATTTCTAACAAATTCCCTAGGGATGCTGTTTGTCTCGGGGTCACACTTTGAGAATCACTGATGTAGAAGACTTGGAAGAATATTCACAGGCATACAAAGTCACTGACATATTTTATATGTGTGTATGCATACAGAAGTTTAGATGGAAAGATATTATCAAGTTCATATGCCCAGTTCTTTGGGGTGGTTCACACTGAAGGTGCTTACTGTCTTATACATATTGAATGACAGATTTTTTTTTCCATAGTGAGCAGAATATTAACTACTAAAACATAATAGAAGTACTTTATTTAAGGAAACAAGATCACAATATATTGACCAATAGCACTAACAGGCCAGAATTATCTAAGTATGCTTGATCCTAGCCATGTTGAGAGCGTGTATTCAGAAGCAGTTGGGGACACAGGAACAGTAACATCTGTTAACATGGGCCCATAGATGTTTGGGGATGGAAACCAGAACAGGCTGATGTTTTATGGAGGACTTCTACACTTCATCTTACTTCATTTCAGCAGTGCCATACAAGCTTATTCTGGGGATGTTTGAAGAAAACCTGGGTGGGACCCAAAAGGCGACCTGCCAGAAGTTTGAAGCATCTGCATTGGCGCGCTCTTTGTTTCCTGATGCAGGCTAGATCCACTTCCCAGGGTATCAGATTAAGGCGTCTCCTTTCTGGAAAAAAGATTTTACGGTTTAAATTCCCGTTTCACTTTTGTGTCTGTGGCACTCTGCTGTCTCCTTTCCAGCATGTGGCCTCAGGGGTCATGATGTCCGTCCCCTGCTGATATCAGCGTGCCAACTGTGGTGTCATGCACACCAAGCACAGAGCCACCATTCAGCCTCCCCAGGCTGCGTCCAGGAAGCAAAAGAGCTTCTAAGTTTCCCCAAACCTTGACAGATCTTCCTCTTAGCTCTGCATGCACTGAATGACTCTCAAATCCCAGGGTGAGGGAGGAGTGGGGTGGGGAGGGAGAGGGAGCCAGGGTAAATGTCAAGGGTAAATATGTGACAGGAACAGAGAGAGCAAACAGCTGCCACCAATGTTCAGGAAAAGGAAGGGTGGGCAGACAACATGGAGAAGTGGACCACAGACTTTTCAGGGAACAATTTGCACTGGGTTACTCTTTGACATGTCCTTGATCACTATAGTTAATAAAGGATGCGGGGTGGGTTAGCCACATCATGTGTATTATTTAGAGGAAGAATTTCTCATGAATATCTAACAGAAATGCTGGTGTTTGGGATGACATATTGAAAGCGAGTCCTGTTTAAAGCCCACAATGGATTCAATGTAGTTTTTTTGTTTTGTTTTGTTTTTGTGTTTTGAATCTTTCAAAATATGAAACTATGTTCTGATTTCTGCCTTTAAAAGAAACAGTCATTACCTCTACATTGACTCTCAAATAAGTGACATTATTTGGAAACTTTTTTTCCTAATATGTTGTTTGCCACCACTTTACCTGTGGTTAAATAGGGAAGAATGTTGTTTAAGATACAACATTTTTTTCTAAGCTTTGCAAGTTTAAAAGAGCTAGAAATGCATACCCTGGTTCGTTGTTTGGTTATTTATTACAAAAATCAGGCAGGACCCGTATAGAGCCTTGGTATTTTATTCTGAAGGAAATGGGAGGTCTTTGGCAGAGGTTGGGCAGGTGAGAGTGGGTTTATGCAAGGGAATGAAAGTATCCAGCTTATGTTTGTAGAGAAGCATTCTGGCCACTACGCAGAGGCCAGTGTACTTTAAATTACCCCCTCTTCCCTCAGCATTATATTTCATGGAAGACAGTTTTGGAGATGTGGACCTATACAGTGCATCCTACACTATACAATGGACTTTTTTCATTCCTTTAGTGTAAAATCAATTTCTAAAATTTAAATTTTTATATCCAGAGTATTTCTTAAAGAAATTTTCTTTTCTGGAAAGTTCCTTTTGGATACATTATACCTAAATGGGAGTTTTTCCAAAGCCTACTTTTTGATAATTACTTAATTTTCATACTACTCAGCAATCCAAATATTTCTGGTTTTTTGTTAATAGAGTCTTGGCATGCTTAAAGGCCAAGAGCTGCTTAAGCATTTTTCAGGAGAACTTTGTGTCTCTTACTACACATATATATTATATGTACATAATATATATTATCATTTATATACATTTAACTTTGTGAAATTTCTTAAGGTTTTGTTCTCTTGTTGATAATTTTAAAAACCTGCAGACTAAATTACAATTTAGTGTTGGCCTTTTTGTAATAACATTACATGTGGCAGTGTGTTTTAGAATTTTTTTTAATATTCCTTAGTTTCCACTGGCAGCAATTTTCTCTTCCACCAACCCTTGCTCCCCCAAGTAACAGGTCCATCAGAGAATTTTTACCATCCACCTAGGACCCCATTATAACTCCCACATAAAACACAGACTCACACGCATGCCCAAAGGCTTCCAAGCAGCCAGTAGCCAGTCTGTTCCATCCCAGCTTTCTTCCCTCTAGTTTCCTCTTCAGAAAGAGTGTTAAGTTGCCTTTAAAGTCTATCTATAACCTACAGAATTAATTACTTAATTAGACCTTGCATTTAATGAAAAGTCCTGTTAACTAACTTGATGAGCCACTTTTCTCCCTACACTTGGTTTTAAGTGACTTTTGACTAATTTTGGAAATCAAAACCACCCCGAAGAGAAGTATATTGAACACCAGCAAGGATATCCCCAAAATGTGCCACTAGCTTGGAGGCCAGCTCTAGAAAAGAAGAACCAAAAATTATTGGCAGTAATAGTAACCCCAATTAATAACTAAGCAATCTTTGAAAGGGTCAGACTTCATTTAGAAATATAAGTTCCTGGATCTTGAGTTTGCAGTTGCTTCCTGACTTGTCTTCCAGTTTGTTTTTTATCATTTATTTATTTAGGTTCTGGGCCTCATGCAAGCTGAGCACAATCTCTACCGCTGAGTTATAGGCTCCTAGCCTCTGCTCTTTACCTTTTATAATCCATTCTCTTTGCAGATGTGAGTTAATCTGTTTATCTGGGTGTAGTGATACATGCCTATAATCCCAACAATTTAGGAGATTGAGGCAGGAGGATTGTGTGTTGGAGGCTAGTTAGCAAGGCCCTCAGCAACTTAGTGAGACCCTGTCTCAAAATAAAGATAAACAAATGAAAAGGACTGGGGATATAGTTCAGTGGTAAAGTGCCTCTGGGTTCAATCCCCAGTACCAAAAAAAAAAAGTTATCTTTTCTTTTTAGAAGATGTAACAACTCAGATCACTACTCTGCCTACAATCAATCTTTCAGTGGCTTCCACTCCAGTTAGAGTAACTACCATGGCTTTTTTTTTTCCCTGTACAGGGTTTCACTAAATTGGCCATACTGGCCTTGAACTTGTGATTCACCTGCCTCAGCCTCCTGGGTTGCTAGGATTACAGGGATGAACCGCTGCTCCTGGCTTACCGTGGCTTTAAGGGCTTTCTTCATGTCTGTCTGGCACATGCTTTCTGTCTTCTGCAGCTACTCTTTCCTTGGTCACTGGTCTCCAGTCGATGACCTTGTTGTTCCTGGCCCAAGTCAAGTTTAACTTGCTGAGGGCTGTTGACCTTGCTGTTCCTTCTGCTCAGAATGCTCTTTCCTCAAGATCTTTGAATGGCTGTCCTTGCCACTGCCATCAAGTCTGCACTGGTTACTCAGTGTATACCTCTTCTACAAGAAGAGGCAGGACATCTGCTCCCTAGAATAACAGGGTGGCTCTTCCCCAGGTGAGATCAAGGTCTAAAAACCTATTGCTATCTTATCACTCATAGATAACTAAAGCATAAATCAAACTGAGACTGCACTGGGCAAATACTGCAGGGTTTGCACACGGTGCTCTACACACATGATGTTTTCTCTCCTTTACAGGTTATTTTCAGAGCATTGTCAGCACCATATGATGCAGAGAACCCATATAGTGCCAAAGTTCAGGAACAGCTGAAGATCACCAACCTCCGTGTGCAGCTGTTAAAACGACAGTCTTGTCCCTGCCAGAAAAATGACGTGAACACAAAGCCTCAACATTTTACCCACTATGCGATCTATGATTTCATTGTCAAGGGCAGCTGCTTCTGCAATGGCCACGCGGATCACTGTATACCTGTTGATGGCTTCAGACCAGTCAAGGCCCCAGGAACATTCCATGTGGTAGGTAACACAAGTGCTCCTCTAAGAAAAGGAAGTCATAAGTTACCTTCAGCCTTGGGTGGTGGTAATTTAAGTTTCCTGAGATTTGGTACATTCCTAACAGAACTTCTTATTTCTTCCTCTACTGAATCACTCCTCCAACTCCATAACTATCCTATAAAGGATCTATTAACTTATTGTTTAATCTTCAATTTTAGAATTACAGTCCAGTGTGATAGTTAATTTACTTGGAAAACACCCATACCAGTTTTTAATATCATGACCTTCAGATATAAAGCCTAAGATGTGCAGTAGGGAGAGGTCAGCATAATCACATTACTGGCATTATCACACAGAAGCTGGCTTTGATGATAAATGGGAACTAGACTGTAAATTAGAAAGCTGGTGTGAGATAGAGCCACTGTTGAGTAGATTTTGAAGTGGGGAAAACAAGAACCTCAATGTACTGCCTGGTGTCTTTGCTGTCCAGAATAATAATTCTCTGTGAAGACCATTCTGACCCTTCTTCACCCTAACACAGAGTTAACCTGTCTTTCTTCTATGTTCATACACTTTGTGCTTTCCTCTAGACTTTTTCTTGTCTGTATCCTCCAAGAAACCATGAACTTCCTGAAGACAGGGACTGCATGATCTTTGCATCCTTGGGACCAAGTGTGTTACCTGAGTCAGGAGCAGGTGCTCAGTAGGAGTTTCATTGAATGATAGCAACATAGGAATAGGGAGATGATGAGAAATTAGTGTCATTGTCTCACCTCATCTTCCAAAAGAGAAATAGTGGCTTAGACAGCAAGCACCCTGTTGGGATACATCCAGAACTATAGATAGAGATTAGTCAAGGGGAAGAAAAGTAGGAGAGCACTCTAATTCTTTAATCTTATATGTTGCTCTGATATTTCTGAGCAAAGCAAAGCAAATGAAAACAAAATTAAGTTTAAAAGGCCTCAGTGTATCCTTATTGCATTTCCTGAAGAACAGATTCCACACACGTTCCTCTTTCTCCCAGCCTTAATATAGAATAGGATCTCCAGAAGCCATGAACTAAAGCTTACCAGCAGGACAGCATGTACTGGCCAGGCTATCTACAGGGCACAGGGCAGCACTGGGGGAACTCAAATGACTAAGACAGTGGCCAGGGAGTAACAAAAGCAGAATCAGTCTATTACTTCTAGTGAATCTGAGGCTCCCAGAGTTGAAGAAAATGAAGCTTTCATACAACAAATATCTGCTAGTTTCCAGGCACTGAAAGAACTTTAAAATTGTGCTGCTTCCACCAAGTGTGGTGGCACATACCCATAAACAGCGACTCAGGAGGCTGAGGCAGGAGGATTTCGAGTTCAAAGCCAGCCTCAGCAACTTAATGAGGGCCTAAGTAACTTAGCAAGACCCTATCTCAAAATAAAAAATAAAAAGGCCTGGGGATGTGGCTCAGTGGTTAAGCGCCCCTGGGTCCAATCCCTGGTTTAAAAAAAGAAATAAAGAAATCATACTGCTTCAAATAGAGTAGAATAATTTAGTGTATCTTGATTATTATGACTCAAATAAGAAATAACCCAGATATTCTAGAGACATGCCAACCTACTAGACTGCAAACTAGAAAGCTTGTGTGAGGTAGAGGGTTTCATAAATTTCTGCCATTGTATTTTGATGAATTCATGAAAGGAGGCCTTTTGTTTCAACTGTATGTTATAATCCAGGCCTTATAAGCCCACTTCAGAGTACAGTCCTAAGAAAAAGGACGGGCACAAGACTCGGGGGTCCCCATCGCATTGTATAGAGTAGACCCTCAATAAATATTTGTGCAGTGAATGACCTATAAGACAACCTAAATAGTTCTGATCAACCAGACTAAATTACTAGGGTTCTCAAGAGCTTTATAAAACATTCATGAGCATGCATTTAAAAATGATTGGATTTTTTTCTCTCTTTTTAAGTAAGTTCTCTGGGTGTAAATTTTCAAAGTTAGCAGTATTTCCTAAGGCTGCAGGGGAAAATTCTAGAAGTTTCTCTTTATTCTATGAAATGCAAAAAGGGATAATTACTCAAAGTGAACAGACTTTTGTAGAAGCATTAAAATAAAACTTTTTTATACAACATTCTGCTGGCGAGAAAATTACCAACTCAAGGAAGTAGCTGGACAACCAAGTAAAGGGGATTATATATTGAGTGCTTTTCCATTTTAAAAGGATGTTTGAGTGAGAAGTCTTCATTCTAAAAGACCGTATGGAATGGAAACCTCATTTCCTTACTGATCTCAGGCTGCTTTGAAATTGAAAGCAATTTCCTATTAAAATAATACTAGTTTTCTGACATACTTCTACCCAGTTTTCATACTGATTTCATCTTCTGCAGCAGTGGTAGTAGAACTTTGTGCTGTAACTAAGCTTTGTGCTTGTGCTAGGCCAGGCCAAGCCAAACCTGGAACTAGGAAGAGGTAAGGGATAAAAAACAGTAAAAACAAACAGGCTAAGTACCAAGACTGTCAGTTTCTAGGGATCCAGTTGCATAAGAATCCTTTGTCTACTGTCTTTAAAAACAAAACAAAACAAACAAACCCAAAGTCATAAGCAATTGGACCAGTAGAGGCAACAGTTCAAAATGTGAATAATTTTGGTTTCAGATTTTTCCCCCATCCCTAAGCTTAAGAGCAATTTTATTTTTATCTATATTTTTATGAATTGTAAAGAACTGGTACAGGTTGAGTATCCTTTATCTGAAATGCTTGGGATCCAGAAGTATTTTGGATTTGAGAATTTTTCAGATTTTGGAATATTTGCATATATTCAGTGGGATATCTTGGGGATAGGACCCAAATCTAAACACAAAATTCATTTGTTTCATATACACTTTATACACATAGGCTGAAGGTAATTTTATACATTATTTTTACTGCATCTGTGTGGTTTTTTAAAAATATTTTTTAGTTATACATGGACACAGTGTCTTTATTGTGTTTATTTTACTTTTTTTTTTTTTTAATGTGGTGCTGAGGATCAAACCCAGTGCCTCACACGTGTGAGGCAAGCGCTCTGCCACTGAGCCACAACCTCAGCCCTGCATCTGTGTTTTGATTACAACCCATTACATAAGGTCAGGTGTAGAATTTTCCACTTGTAGCATCATATCAGCACTCCAAATTTTCAGATTTTGGAGAATTTCAGATTCTGGATTTTTGGATTAGGGATGTTTGACCTGTTTCCAATTTTGAAATGGTCACTTCTTTTGAATGTGAAGTTTTTATTTCTACAATTGCAAAGCTGAGCAAAGTGCACATTACAATCATACTGCTTTGTAAACACCTGTAAGGTCACCTGCATTCCCACGTTCATCTGTGGACACCATTAATTTTATGTATATCTCTATAAGTAACTGGATTCACAAATTATGCCTGCAGAATGGAAGGTAGCCTCTTAAGAAATGTTATTGACAAGTCAGCTTGTTTTAAGTGTGTGTGTACAAATCTAACTTTCTTTAGCACATTTTTTATCTGTAGTAGTGGCTCTCAAAGTGTGGCCCATGAACCAACAGCATCAGCATTGCCTGATAGCTTGTGAGAAATGCAAATTCTTAGATGCTACCCCAAACAGTGATTCAAAAAATCTGGAGGTGGGGCCCAGGATTCTGTGTTTAACAAAGCCCCCAGGTGATTCAAGTGCTTGCTTAAATTTGAGAACCTTTACAGACTGAGCCAATTCATCTGCAGGTGATACTCTTTCTAGGATGAGAAATTAATTAAGTCTGATTTTATGGTTTGGAATTCTTAATGGCTGATGATAGTAAATTGGCAAAGTTCATGGAAATGATACTTGGTCTATTTCTTAAGCTATCTAAGATTTTAGGGTCATTTCCCTTCTTTGGGAGAAGGGATACAAATTGGCAGCCTTGTGTGTCTTTTTTTGTGTGTGAGAGGGATGTACTGGGGATTGAACCCAGGGCCTTACTCATGCTAGGCAAGCGCTCTTCCACTGAGCTATATCCCCAGCCCCCTTCATGGGTCTTTTAAAGTAGTACCACCTTCTCCACATTTCCCTCCTTCCCATTTCCCAGTTGGCCTGCACCAGTTCCATATTTCCTCAACTGTTCCTTTTGCTGGAAGGCAGAACAATGCAATGGTTAAGACAAATGGACCTGAATGTGACTCACCACAGCATGTACTAAGTTACTCAGTCTCACTAAACCTCGGATTCCTAATCAAACAAGGATAATATCTACTTCTGCAGTTACTGTGAGGATTAAAAAGTGTGATAGCCAAGGTCTGGGATCTGGTAAACCCAGCTTACATTGCTGTTACTATGATACTGTGTTATCTCAGTCACCTCTACTGCTTCTCCCACATACAGTTCTTCCCCAATAACAACAAAAATAAATCATGGCTATGTGCTGCTTAACATGTTTACAAGGATAGAATTTTGTGGCAAGGAGAACTGTACTGACTCCAGCCTACTGAGATCCCAGAAATTATGTGAGAAGGAGATCTTAAGCTTTCTTCTCTTTGCAGCTGTAGAGGACTAATTTAGTTCTCTTTTTTTTTTCCAAGCAGCTGGTGACTTTATAGCTGTTGGTGATGGATGATAATAAGAAGGAACATGGACCATTTCATTGTTGTACTAAAATATCATGCATTGGAAAACACAGAGGCCCTAGAGTACCATGAAGAATTATTTAAATGCCTTGAGCTACATTTGTTAAGATGGATTTTTCTTTTTCAGTGAAAAGTTCATTAGAAAAGAGTGTTGATATTTTGATTGATGTGTTCTAAATCCAAGAGTAAACACTAAAACCTGTGGAGCCATGTTAGCGGGACTTGGGGATAATGTTCTTAGTCATCTAGCTGTGTAAGGCAGGTTTTAAAAGAATCTTTCATATGGTCTCATTCCAAAAGTTTTTCCCAATTGAATCTGAGTACACTTACTCATGTATTTATATTTGAACATCTCATGTATCACATCTTATAGATTCAGAAAAGATGTAAGGCTGTAGTTTATCTTCTTTTGAAAATTACTATGAATAAGCCAAAAGTATTTTTAGAAAGTTCTTGAATATTCTAGGTCTTAAGAAAGAGATCAGAAGGTTTTAAAATAATGTTATTGAATCAGGGTTTTAAAATCTTGTTATATAGTAAAACACACATTCATGTTTGGAAATGAATATCTGTAAATCAGCATAGAAAAAATTAGCATTGAAGAAATTAACTATTATGAATTAGAAATACTAACAGTCCCCACTTATTAAGTACTCACCATGTGCCAGGTCATATACTTTCAGGCTACAGATGTTATTGAATTTAATCTCTACAATAACTATATAATAGATGATCATTGTTTTTTCACAGATAAGGAACTGAAGCTTAGAAATATTAACCAACTTCCCCAAAGCTCAGAAAGGGTAGAGCCACACTTTAAATTCATCTGTCAGGCACCAGTGCTATGATCTAACTAGGGTTAGATCTGTATCTAAGATATATGCTAAGAACAGAGCAAAGAGGATGAGGAGGATAAGGGGGATGGGGATGGTTTCAAGGCACTGAGGGGATGATAGAATTTAGAGGATGGAAGTGAGGATGTCAAAGAGCAAATTCTCACTACCAATAGTTAGCTGTTTTATATTTTATAAAGCTCTTTTTCATTCATTATTTTACTTGACCTTTACTACAACTCCAGAGGTATTTTTATAGCTATTCTGAAAATAAAGGAAATCAAGGTACAGAGAGATCAGCTTACTTATTTGAAGTCACAGTAATAGATCAATTACATATACTCAGTTTTGTTAACTTCTGTACCCCATCTCCACCTACAATAAACTTCCAAGGGGGAAAACAACCTCTTATTCAAAAGACTCTTCTTGCAGGGATGGGCAATCTATCCAGGTTATCTACATTTTATATGGAATGAGATATTAACATTGGTTCTCTCTTCTCTTCCATTCAGCAACTGGCAAATTGGCCCAAGGGAAAGAAAAAAAAGAAAGAATGAAAGCAATAACTCGGGTAGTCTACAAAGTAAATAATTTAGAAGTGGTGGCTGTCTTTGGTTTCATTAGTAAGAGGGATTTCTGGATCTCCTATCCCTTACTTCCATGTCTAGTCCTAAATCACTTTTGTTGCTGATGAAAAGCAGCAGAAACCTTACCCATTTCATTTCTCACATTAGGATCCGGAGGAATAAATAACCCCATCACCAAGGGGGGCACAATTTCTTCATAATATTAACAAAATACAAAGTCTGCCAACTTGACATAGTTGGTGTGAGACTTCTTAATTCATCTCAAGTTCTTAAACTTCTTTTCAACACTCCTGAGTTAGTGTAGTATGGCTTTGCCAGTAGTCCCTTAGCAATGAATAATTACTCTTACTCACTGAGCAATGAGTAATTACTCTTTTTATTTGATGATTAGGAAACCAGAAGACTTCAGAACCAGGGGCATTAGAAAATAATCTTTGTACTCAATGGAAGGATTCCCTGTGAGATTCCTTTCAAGGGTTCTCGCAGAACATTTAAACTTTTATTTGTAAGTATTTAATTATTTCACAGAGAGGTGAAAGGATAAAATGTTGGTGGCAGAGAAGACATATGTAAAAGTAAAATAGAAACCAATGAAAAAAGTAAGGTTGATTCTCCAAAATTCTATATTTTTCATTCTGCTTTTTGTGAACAAGCTTTGCAGAAAGTAAAGCACATATATATCTAGATCAAAACTGGAGGCATTGTAAAGGTACAAAAATGAATCGCCTTAGCAGGTTTTAACTGCCAGTTTTATAAATTTGGGGTGGAACAACTTAAATTTGTTATTTTTCTCACTTTAAAGTCCCTACTTCAGGTTTAAAGCAGATCTCACTTTGCAAACTTTTTCATGAATAATTTCCTTTTCATTGTAGTACTTTTGGGTCCATATTGTGAATAGTTGAGAGCCTGGAGTTAGATCTCTCTGTCTGGAAGGCCTGGTCTCCCAATTTAATTGCTAATATTGGGGAGGAGAGGAGGGAGGAAGCTACACTGAAAGAGAAAAGCTAAGGTTGCAGATGGATATCTGACTTCTGGTTCACAACCAGTGTCTCTGGAGTATTCCGTTTGCATCTTGTCAATATTTTAAGAGCTGGAAATGTACTTCAACTTGTCCCAAAACAATCATATTCAGTAGAAGATAACCTGTAATTTAAATCCTTGTTCCTGTTTACAAGGAGCATTTTTATTAAACATATACATAAGTTTAACACATATACTTTATAATAATTTCAAAAGACATAGAAAATTCACAGTCATTTTTTAAGTAATGTGGAACTCTGCTTTCTCTTTAGCTTTTTCTATCTAGCTCTTTAGATTTAAAAAAACCCAGAAAATTATGATTTTTAAAATAAAAAATATATTGTTAGCTTTCAAAGAGCTCACATGTTAGAAATGGAAAATACTTAAACAGTCTCACCATTAAGTATTTTATATATGTAATACTCACAACTATGACGTTCATAAGAATAAACACTGGTCAAGTGTCTGTTACCTTTTATTTCTGCATCTCTAAGGACATCATTACTGGGCATGGCATGTGGCTGGCTCAACCAGCTCTCAGGATTCTGAGGGGCAATGGTTTCATTGTTTGCCAGATAAGAACCTAATTGAGGCTTGAAAATTAAAGAGAACATGGAACTAGAGTATGTTCATATACTGAACAGAGGAGACAGTTTATAGATGCAGCATGTTTATCTTTTAATTCCTGTTTGTAATATTTATTCCCATATGTAATAAAATACAAATTATGGGATACACAGGATTAGGAGAAGTAAGGACATCTATGCTCCAATCTTTTCCACCTACTTTCACTAACATGCAAAACAAAGAACTATCACCTCTCTCAATTAGATGCTGGGGCTGGGGCTCAGTGGTAAAGCACTTGCCTAGCATGTGGGAGGCACTGGGTTCAATTCTCAGCACCACATATAAATAAATGAATTTAAAAAAAGGTCCATTGACAACTAAAAAAAATTAAAATAATAATGATAATTAGATACTTAGTGGTCTTTCCACAAAAACCCAGTCACTCCTTAGGCTTCCCAGAGCTCCCTGTATTTCTCGAAATCATAGCATTTACCTCACTATATTGTAGTTATTTACTTACATACCCAACTTTCCTTATCTGCTAGAATATCTGCTTCTTTCTTTCTTTATATATATATAAATATATATAATATAATATATAATATATTAATATATAATATATATGTTATATATATTTTAGTTGTAGATGGACAGGATATCTTTATTTTATTTATTTTTATGTGGTGCTGAGGATCGAACCCAGTGCCTCACGCATGCGAGGCAAGCACTCTACCACTGAGCCACAGTCCCAGCCCATATCTGCTTCTTTCATAGCAAAAACTGGGACATTCATAGTGTCTAACATGTAATAGGTTTAAAAAGTCCTGGTCAATATATGAATGAATTAATCAAAGGCATTTAAAAAATAAGAGATTAATTCCAGATAATAATGTTAATAATGACTGTTCTTGATTATGTCACACATTTATACACATTTTCTCTTTTAATTCCCAAACAAATGGATAGAGCCAGTATTTTTATCCTATCCTTGGGAGTAAGAAACCATGTTGTTATTAAGGATCTTCTCCAAGATTATTGAAAGCAGGGATTAAGAAACCCATGTATCTAATTCTAAAATTTATTCTTTTATGTCACATTTACCCACATAATGCTAAGAAAAGAACCTCAGAACTGCTTAGTACTGTTTCATATAGAGTGCTTATTTTCAGTTAATATTTTTGTGGTCTTATGAAAGCAATAAGATAAAGACTAATAATCCATTTTAAGATCGTCCCAAGGAAAGGAAATACTCTTACACAGGCTTTGTAAATAAATGTAATCATATAAATATTAAGAATGTCACACTGATTACCTTGATCCAGAGTCACATTTCTTTGGGGTAACTAACTTATCTTCAGTGTTCCTTTTCATTATTGGATTTCTGAAAAATGATGAAAGGAGAAACACAGCTGATTTCTGATATTGCCATTGTTTTTCTTAAACTGTTCTTCAGATATGGATGACATAAAATTTTTTGGAACATTTTTTATGTGATTTTCTGGATTGAACAGAAAAGAAATTGTAAAGGAAATTCATTTCTATTTCACCTATACTGACATTTAATTTTTTTTGGTACCGGAGATTGAACTCAGGAGCACTTGACCACTGAGCCACATCCCCAGCCCTATTTTGTGTTGTATGTAGAGACAGGGTCTCACTGAGTTGCTTAGCACCTCACTGAGTTGCTGAGGCTGGCTTTGAACTCGCAATTCTCTTGTCTCAGCCTCCCTAAGTGCTGGGATTATAGGCTTGTACCACTGCGCCCGGCTCTGACATTTAATTTTAAAATACCATTCTAACCTTAATGTACTCCTTTTTTTCCATAATATAAAAAATCCTTACAATTCAATTATAAAACATTTGGTTTATAATTAAATAGCAACTAAAATGCATGTTAAATTTGTTACTAAAGGACTTAATTCACAAGAGATATTTCAATCCATTCTATTGTATATTATTTCCTTAAATTCATCAGATTGCAATGGAATTAAAATAGCCTTACCAGGGAATTAAATGGTTATCATGCAGTACATATCTAGAAAGGCAAAAACCTGCTCTTTGTGTTTTAGATATTAAGTAATTATGAAATTTCTAAATGTTCTGGTTTTAGCAATAAATTATTCCAATCAAACCTAATATCTCCTTGAATAGAATGCTCAGAAGCCAAAGAACTATACTAGCATAAAGGTATCTCATAACAAATAGTTTATAACATTTCAATATCTCAAATAGCCATGTTGTATAAGTTATAGGACTTGAAAAAACAGAGTAATAAAATTTATAAATACTAAAACATAGATGGCCTTAAATACATCAGCTATCCCTCAATATAATAAATAGCACTGTTTTTTCATTTAATTTCTTATACTTAAAATATTTTTGTCTAGACATTGCTAAGCCATTCATGATGGGTGCACTATTTTTTTCCAAGTATTGAAAAGAGTAGTAATACTTCCCAACTAAGGAAAGAAGAGTAGTATATTCTTGGTTATAAATTTTTATTCCAGTAAATATCTAGATGACCATATGTTTTGAAATTCATGGTTGGTTTAGCATCAGAAAGTTAGCCAACATACTATGCCATAATGTTAAAATAAAGGACAAAAACCACATGATCTTCTCAATAGATGCAGAAAAAGCATTTGACAAAATCCAGCATCCTTTCATGAGTAATAAAAAAATAGCACTCAGAAAACTAAAAATAGACTTCCCTTTGTCAATATAATAAAGGTCATCTACCAGAAAAAGCCACATTTACATCATACTTGGTGGTGAAAGACCAAATGCTTTCCCTCTATGATGAGGAGCAAGACAAGGATGCCTACTCTCACCACAGCTATTCAGTTTTGTACTGGAATTTCTAACCAGGGCAATTAGTCATGAAAAATGAATCAAAGGCATCCAGATTGGAAGAGAAGAAGTAAAATCATTTTTATTCACAGATGATATGACCTTACATATAGGTAAGAACACACACACACAATACTAGACCTGTATAGTGTGTTCAGCAAAGTTGTAGGACACAAAATCAACATTCAAAAATCACTAGTATTTCTATATAATAGCAATGAATAATCCAAAAATAATATTGAGAAAACAATTCCACTTACAACCACATCAAAAACAAATAAAACACTTAGGAATTCAAATAATCAAGTAAATGTAAGACCTGTACACTGAAAACTCAAAAATATTGTTAAAAGAAAGTAGACACAAATAAAGGGCAAGACACAAAAGCTTGGACACAAAAGCTCATATATTTTATTATACCTTTTATATGAAATGTCTGTTCATGCACTAGAAAGCTTAATTGTTAAAATGGCAATACTCTCCAAATTGACCTACAGATTAAATGAAATCTGTATCAAAATTTTAACTGTTGTTATTGCAGAAATTGACAAGGTAAACCTAAAACTCATATGGAAAAACAAGGGATTTCAAATAGCCAAAACAATCTTGAAGCAGAACAACAAAGTTGGAGGACTCATAGTTCCCAATTTTAGAATCTACTTCCAAGTTACAGTTATCAAAACAGTGTGGTACTGGTATATAAGGATAACATATAGATCAATGGGAGAAAGAGTCCAGAATAAACCCATACAGATGTGGCCAAGTGATTTTCAACAAGAGCATAAGGACTATCCCATGGAAAAAGAACTGTCTTCTCAACAAATGGTGAGGGAAGAATGGAAAGCCTCATGTAAAAGCATAAATGTGGGCCCCTGCCTCATACCATATACAAAGGTAACTTAAAAGGGATCAAAGACCTGAACACAGAGCTCACTCTGTAAAATTCTTAGAAGGAAACATAGATGTAACTTTTAATGACTTTGGATTAGGGAATGTTTTCTTAAATATGACACACAAAGCACAAGCAACAAAAGAAAAATAAATTGGATTTCATCTAAACTAAGAACTTTTGTGCAACAAAGGACACTGTCAAAAAAGTAAAAAGACAATAGAAAAGACAGAATTTACAGAATGGGAGAAAACTTATCCAAATCATGTATCTGATAAGGTTCTGGAATATATAAAGAATTCTTACAACTCAACAACAAAAAGACAAATATCCCAGTTTAAAAATGGACAAAAGGTATGAATGGACATTTTTTCAAAGAAATGCAAAGAGAGCTGGGGCTGGGGCTCAGTGACAAAGCACTTGCCTAGCATGTGTGAGGCACTAGGTTTGATCCTTAGCATCACATAAAAATAAATAAAATAAAGGCATGTCCATCTACAACCACAAAAGAAAGTTTTTAAAGATATGCAAAGGATCAATAAGCATATAAGAAAATGCTTAATATCTTTAGCCAATAGAGAAATTCAAATCAAAACAATGAGATCCTACTATTCATGCACTAGGCTAGCTATAACCTAAAGACAAAGACAAACAATAACAAGTGTTGGCAAAGACATTGAGAAATTGAAACCCTCAATATATTTCTGATGGTAATATAAAGTGATGCTGATGCTGTGGATAAGAATCTGGCATTTCCTAAAAAAGTTTGATACATAGTTGTCATATGACCCAGCAAATTCTATTCCTTAGTCTACACCCAAGTGAATTGAAAATATATATTTACACAGAACCTTGAACATGGATGTTAATAGCAGCATTATTCATAGTAGCAAAAGAGTTGAAATATCTCAAATTTCCATCAGTTGATGAGCAGATAAATACAGTATATCTATACAATGGAAGATTATCCAACCATAACAAGGAATGAAATGCCAATACATGCTACAACATGGATGAATCTTGAAAACATTATGCTAAACAAAAGAGGTTGGATACCTTTTATATGAAACGTCTGAAATTGGCCATTCCATAAAGACAAAACAGGTTGGTGGGTGCCAGGTGCTGAGACTCAGAGGCAATGGGGAATAAGTGCTTAATGGATATGAGGTTTCTTTCCACAGTGATGAAAGTGTCCTGGAATTAGTGTTACTGATTGTACAACATTTTGAATAGTCTGAAAACTACTGAATTATACACTAAAACAATTTAAATGAGCAGGGCGTGGTGGTGCATGCCTATAATCCCAGAATTTCGGGAGGCTGAGACAGGAGAATAGCAAGTTCAAAGCCAGCCTCAGCAATGGCGAGGTGCTAAGCAACTAACTCAGTGAGACTCTGTCTCCACATAAAACACAAAATAGGGCTGAGAATGTGGCTCAGTGGTCGAGTACCCCCAAGTTCAATCCTCAGTACCAAAAAAAAAAAAAAAAAGATTTAAATGATAAATTTTGTGTTATGTGAATGATATCTCAATAAGAAAATATAAATAGCTCAAAACCAAAAATATGGCTGGTTATAGAAGATTTTCATGGAATGAATATATTTCTTTTCAAGTCCCAGTCATTAAACTGTTTTTAAAAAGCAGTATCTTTGGATGGATGGGTTTTGAAGAGACTAGTGCTTCCAAAAGTCATGGCTGTTGTTTCTGGACATACACAGCAGATCACAGATTTCTTACTGGCTATCTATCCTGATAGATTTGCTAAACAAAGAGAACTTTTTAAAATAAGTCAGTTATTGCCACCTTGATCTTTCATATGAACATACTCACTAATGCAGACTGTGTTCTACAAGACTCCCAGGAAACAAGTAATTTTCCAATATGAAGAGAGGTATCCGAATTAATTCAACAACAAAAACTATGAAAGAAAATATGCCTTAGCAACTGGCTTCTTGTACTACAATCAGGGGCTCATTTATCTTAAACAAGTCAACTTTTGTAACACCCTGTGCACGGTATAGAGTTCTGAGTGACAGTCAAACAGAGCTGTCAAGAAAGAAGTAAAACAGTGGGAAATGTGAACTAGAATGAATTAAAAAAAAAACTTTGTAAGAGAATGCAAAGTAGTCTGTGACAAGGAATTTTCCTTTAAAATGAGCAAAAGCTATGTGATCACATTGAGCAAATGAATGTCAATGGGGTGAAAAGTACTTAATAATCCCCACAGCATTTCTAGTAGAATCTACCTGGCCCCCAACTAATTATAAAAACACATCTAAATCCTAAAAGACATTGAACAAGACCCTACAAAACCTCCCTTCATTCTCATGACAAGCCCTGCTGAACAGATAAGTTGCTTACAGAATGAGTTCTATTCATTTTTGCTTTCACTCAGTTTCCCAGGTTCTTGCCTTAATATTGTATTAAGACTTTCAACAGCACGTTAGTATTACACATTGTTAATTCCACCTTTGCTATTTCTTTCTTAAAGTATTAAAAATAAACAAGAACTAAGAAGTTGAAATTGAGATGATCCCTTTTTCCCTCAAAGAGATTATTTTCAGTGTTTGTGGGAAGGAAAATAAAAATATTCCCCGAATGACATCACTGTGCTAAGATGGAGCTTCTCATATTTGGGGAGTCTCTTGGGAGTTCTGTTGCTGTTCTGTCATTGATTTGCTGTGCGATCTTGGAAGAGTTTAAATATAAAAAGACAAACGCAAAGTGAAACTATGAAAACAAGATTTAACAGATCAAATGAAGAGCAGAGAGGATATTAAATGGCCACATAGCAACTATCCTCATAACTTAGTGACTGGGCAGCAATTTTGGCTTGAAAGAAATTTCAAATTACCTACTTGTGTAGTGAGGCAGTTGCTTGTGTGGTATTATAGGAAACTCAAAATTTACCTATGGACAAGCATTGTGATACACATCTAGTGATATTTGTTAATTTTTTTTTTTTTTTTTTTTTTGCTCTTTAGTTGCAGTTGAAGAAGCTGTGACTGTTGTAGCAGAGAAAAGGAGCCAACTTGATATTCTTTTTATTTTTAAATTTTTTTTTTAGTTGTTGATGGATCTTTATTTTATTCATTTATTATTTATATGTGGTGCCGAGGATCAAACCCAGTGCCTCACGCATGCCAGGCAAGCGCTCTACCACTGAGCTACAGCCCCAGCCCAATTTGAAATTCTTAAGCAATAAAGTGTCAGATACACCAAACTAAGCATCTTAAAAATCATAGTGCCTTACTTTGTTGATAGTTCGTGCATGCAAATCTAAAGCCAAATTATGTATATGTGCTAGCTCAATTCACTTGCAAGATCTAGTTGAATAAATTATGTTAGAAATCTTTTTTTTAGAGCTTGGTGGTCAGAAATAATTCTTAAAATCCAGTGGAAACAACAAATAAGAAACAGTTCTACACAAGGAAGTAATGGTATGGAGAAAATAAAGTTCCCAAGTTGGTAATAGTGTGATCTTATCTAAACATCATCTTCATAAGCCTCCTGGGCATTCTAGCTTTCAGTTCAATGCTATTTGCATTTTTTATAGCAGAAATATTTGTTACAGTCCCCAGAGGGAAGATAAAATACCTGATGATACTGAAAAGAGGAAGCTGGTAAAATTAATCTTAGGAAAATATAAGACATTCAAAACCCACTTATCTACATAAAACATGTAGCAATTCCATCTTGGAAGTAAATCCTGAAGTATTGTTGTTTTAAAAAAAAAAAGCCTTCAGTTAACACATGGAAGGTAATAAATGACACTGTTAAAGGATAAATTTTTTAAAGGGAAAATCATGACTTACACAGATATAAAATGAAAATGTGTCAGAGATGTATTTAACTCATTAACAAGGGACCAGGAAGACATTACAACCAGTTCAAAGGAAAATTCAAAGAAACCACATGTTCATAGGCAAATAAAGCACGCATTTACAAATAGATGCAAAACAGGTCAGTAAGAAGGACAACGATAAATAGCATTCTATCAGACACAACTGATTTGTGTTGCTGTGAGCAAGGGCTATTTGCATTATTACTAGTTTTCTACAACTTAGAGTTGTAAAATAGTTCAATGATAATAAAAGGGAGAGATAGCCCAAAAGGGTGTGCAAAACAGAATGCTTGATCTCCCCCACCCCCCTCCATTTCAGAGTTTATCAGATTTGGTTTTTTTTCCCCCAGCAGTAGAAATTGATTTGTTAATTTGGGAAACAGGCAAAGACAGTAATTCTGGTTCTGAGGTTTCCCAAACAAATGCTGTATTTAAACTTACAAAATTCATATTTATAAATAAAAGTAGTCCCTATCCATGAGGAAAGAGATTTGTTTGTTCTGGGAAGCCATTTCTTCTCTGATGGGTAAGAAAGAATCCTACCTAAAATTACTCAAGACCCCAATATTTAAACTTTTGCTCACTTGGCAAAAAAAAAAAAAGTATTGAACCAATGAACCAATTTTATACATTTTAAAACAATAAGAATACTTTAACAGATTTTATTGGACTTTTAAAAAATATATCTTTTTTTTCACTTGATGTTTTAAGTGAGGTTTATTTTACTGACAATATTTGGAAGCTGGGATGTACCTCAATGGTAGAGTACTTGCCTAGCATAAATAAATTCAAAAAATCTCTGCAATTTATTTGAAATGTTGTTATGCTTCTTGCCACTCTGGGGCAATTTCTGCCTTTCTTTCTGAAGAAGGCCTGGTTGGGGTGGTGGGGCTGCTTTTGCTTTCTTTTGTTTTGTTTTGGGCTAATCATCCAATTTTTACAAAAAAAAGATCATGTTGTATGTTGAAGGATAAACCACAAAACTTGATTTTAGTCCTTAGTTCTAGCTGTAATACTACAAAACAAAGCTCTGCTGCACCGCAACTCTAAGCAATCTTGGAATTGATGCCCACAATTTGGAGTCCACAGATGTGGTAGAATTTGGAAAGTGTGTTGTGTGTGTGTACTTGCTTCTGAGTACCCCTTCAATGCTTGATTTTTAGGGTATGCATTGCATGCACAATGAAACAGATAAACTTTCAATTAGATAAATTGATCAAATCTCTGGGGGCATACAAAATTTTTTTGCATGAAATATAGAAATAAGCCAATCCAAAAATTGATCTGAATTATTATGTTTGCATGGTGATTTCACATCTGATGCTTCATAATCTAAATTCAAACTGACTGTAAAAGTCATCACCGTACGTGATATTACTACACCTTCCTGATTATATTAGGGATAGTGGATAACATAAAGGAGGTGCTATCCACAAAGAGCAAATCTTTAATTAGATTAATTTACATTTCTGTTGTGGGCTCCATTTGTAAATTTATTCCATGGAGTTTCTGATAAGAACTTCTTAATGCTTGCAGCAGCCTGGGAATTCTCCTAGGAGGCATCAGATTTTTCAATGAGAATGAAAGAGTTTACATCAAATCAATGAGTATCTAGAAGTATTCTCCACCCCTAGTTGTGGACTTATTCAAGCCAGGTTTTGGAAATTGG
Organism: Geosciurus inauris; assembly: GCA_004024805.1. Classification (NCBI taxonomy): domain Eukaryota; kingdom Metazoa; phylum Chordata; class Mammalia; order Rodentia; family Sciuridae; genus Geosciurus; species Geosciurus inauris. The sequence continues at coordinate 44,874 of PVHX01000931.1, read as the reverse complement.
GGCAATCTTCCTTTATTCACTTACTTTCAAAACTTCCTTACTTCTCCCAGAAGAATAGGATTGATAGTCCATTCAAGGACAGAATACCTGTGAAATGTTTCACCATAGGTCCAAATCAATCTTTGTCCCAAAGAGCTCTTAAAGGACAAATTGGTTTGGGATATACCAATTTTATTTAGGTATCACCCTAACTTGCTCAAAGTAAATCCCTCAAAATCTACTTTCCAGGGTCTTATGAAAACATAGATTTGGGGTTAATTTGGGGACTCTGGAGTCAGACTGCTACAATTCCAAGTAGCCCCACCACTTACTAACTTTGTGACCTTGGGGAAATTATTTAAACCCCTTGGACCTTACTCGTTTGTGAAATTGGGCAATACCAATTACACTTACCTGTTTGTGTAGATAAAATGAGTTCATATTTACACAATGGCTAGAACAGTGCCTGGTGTATTTTAAGTACTATGCAAGATTAGTTACTATTGTTATTTATCATTATCTCCATGACAGATTCACTTTCCTTAGACTTACAATAAATCTCCCAGAGATGCCCAGGTATGAGCCAATATATTCTTTATAGGAAGCACTTTGGACGAATCTGAATGTCTTAAATAATTGAAAGTACCTCATTCTTACTTCAAATGCATAATTAGCATTCTTGGCCTTCTTGGCAGTTTTTAAAATAGGACTAAGCTCAATAACCAAAGTTCTCAAAGCCTCACTAAATATATATCAGCTGAATAAAAAAAACTGACATATATTTATTGAAAACCTATTATATGCCAGTTACTGGGGATTCAAAGAAATTTTAAGCTACTGTTTCTTCTCTGCAAGAGTTTACAATCTAGTGGAGAGAAGCAGATAAGCATTTGATTCCCATACAGAGTGCTAAATGCTTAACATTTTCTTTCAAAATTTGCATTGGCTCCATTCATGCTTTTTTTCCCTGATCTGTCAGTCAGAGCAGGGTCTTGGCAAATTAGTGAAGTAGGCACAGATTGTCTTTGGCTCCTTCCTGCTCCTCTTAAGACATTCCCTTCCCCTCCTCCAGGAAGTCCCTTCCTCCTCCAGGCAACTCTGAGTCCAGTTGTAGGACTGAAAACAAATGGTTAGAATCCCTGCTGATAAGTTTTTGTTCATAATTTAAGAATTTGTCCCTCCTGAGATTTTGTTTGTATGTTTTGTTTTTTCTGGAGATGGTGAAAGAATCCAGAGCCCAGGAGCATGGTAGGAAAGTGCTCTACCACTAAGCTACATTTCCAGGCCAGTAAGTGCATTTTTTTAAAAAAACATTTATTTGTTTTTTTAGTTGTAGGTGGACAGAATATCTTTATTTTATTTTTATGTGGTGCTGAGGATCGAACCCAGTGCCTCATGCATGCTAGGCAAGCACGTTACCACTGCGCCATAACCCCAGCCCCAGTAAGTGCATTTTTATACGGAGTTTCTGAACATGAAACACTGTTAGAGCTCAAGAAATGAATCTCCACAGAAAGAATTTCAGGCTACCAGCTACCTGGGAGGAACAGTCTCTTAAGTACTGGCCAATTTTCATTCTCTGTCGCAATTGCTTTTGCCCCATCCCCATCTTCATCTTATTGTCCATGTTTTCTGTGTTCAAATAGACACCAAAAAATAAACTTTAGAGCTTTTCATTATTGCTTGCATTTTTGCTGTCTAATGTTACTGGACAAGAATTTGGAATACCGAGTCTTCAACCTATTTTGCCCCATTCTGACAGGATGTTTCAAGCCCCCTTTTCCACTCGGCACAATTATCATGCTTCATCTTCACCACAGAACTCTTACTTCTGTTAAATTAAAACATGCAAACCTTTAATGGGAAAAAGGCATATTTTATTCGTTAATGAAAAGGCAAAACATGCTCACAATGCTTTCTATTCAAAGGTTGTGTTGTAGCATTGTTGTGCCTGTTTTTGTACTGCATAAGAGAAGCAGGTTCTAACAGGCTAGCCTGTTACTAGAATTTATCTCTTTTCATGCATAAGAAGTTCATTCTTTTAGAAGTTAATCCTTTTCTTTACAAGGGACATACTATCTCTTTAGAAATTAATCAGTTTTTGCCTTCACATTTGGTCTGGAATTGCCACATAGCATTGTTCCCCTTTCCAAATCATTTGTTATAGCTAAATAGAGGCCCATGAATTGCTGCAGCTGCCTTTAAGTGGGCATTTTTCTTTAGCTCATAGAATAAGCACTGTTTGTATTCTTCCTTCACAAACTTCTTTTTTTTTACGTTTCAATGATGGTTTGAAAGAATATTCATTTTCCATTGGAATTCAAAGCTGCACAGTGAAGATTAGAAGTCCTGTATATATAAACAGTAACAGTACAACAGCACAAGGGAATAACTATTTGTGAAATTCAAAAATTTCTGAATTTTAAGAATTTGTCCCTCCTGAGATTTTGTTTGTATGTTTTTTTTTCATAAAACAAATCTTTTTTTCCCTCCACTAACTTTCATGATCATTTTCAGTAAAATCTGAACAAGAAGGTCAAGCAACAGTTTTGCTCTTCCTTGGAAAGCAATTGGGAAGCAAATTTATCAGATATTCTTCAAAGAATTTAGTTAAGATGAGTCCTCTAAAGTGCTGCCCTTGATTTTCTGCTGTGGAACTCCACCAAGGTGAATGTCTTCGAGGTGCATCATCACTAGATGACAAAGCACATCTTTATTTAGGAGGAGAAGCTAGAATGATTTTGAGTCTAAGATGGCGTCAGGCACAGAAATGGACAACATGGAATGGAGGGTAGAGGAAGAGGAAAACAGAAAGAGAAATAAAAGTAAATTTATTTTAGTTCAATTATTAGTCAATATGGAAAATGAAAGTTTGTCTTGAGACACTATTAATGTTTTTCTTTCCCATTTGTGCCACACCAGGAAAGAAAAAAGAAACATTGTTGTAGCTCTCCCTTGATTGATTTCAGATGATTATGGAAACATTCTGGTAAGGTGGCAAGAGGACCCAGCTGTGCCATTTGAATCATGTTTTGGCAGTTCAGAAAGGATTATGGATAGTTGCCTGCATCCTAATGGTCTCTACAATACAGAGAAGTCAGCCTTGAAATCACAGAACCTTAAGACTAACAGGACCCCAAGGGTTGTCTTAAGTTAACCTTCCATCTAATATCTAAATAGTCTGCAACATCTTGATAAGTGATTGTCCATCCCATATGCCCCATACTGCCCATAACCAGATTCCCACAACCTCCTCCCATGGCCCATTTCCTCAACCACATGACAGCTGACTTCTGAAAGCCTTCTCCCCTCAAAATCATAAAACAGCTTTTCTAGGCAAGAACTGTACATCTTCTAATGACAGAACTGAAAGATAACTTTCTCACTTTGCCCTGACTTAAATTCTTATGTCTATAGTTTCAAATTTGAAGAGATGATATTTTCTCATTCATGTCTATTTGGCTTTAATATTTTTGATGAAAGCGTGCAGCTCTTAACAAACATGCTATTCTATTCCAGTAATTCCTTGAATTATTCAAAGTTTGTACAAGTCCTTTCCTGTAAGATAAATATGCTAAAAATGACTGGCAAGTAGCTTAATATTAGTAGCAAATAAACTCAACTGGGTGTGAGAATAAAAACTTATGACATCAAGAGAGAAAGAATTCTTAGCATTTACAGAGGGGTTTCTGAAACTCTGAATGTCCAAAATATCTCTTGGGTAATTAGGAGTCATAGTTTTATTATTAAGGTAAATTTCTCGTTTTCCAGTTAGACAGACATCACTATTCAACTAAACTTGAAGTGCACAATCCCAATTCCCTGCTCTTTACCTAGTTCATGTTTGTATTCCAAACAAGAGTTATGTTTAACTTATTACTAAAGTTTCTTTTGTCTGTTTTTTTTTTTCAATGAAGACCTAGTTTTACTTGCACATTTTTTACAAGCATCAAATAGTGGGTGATCTTTCAAGCTTGAACAGCAACAGTTGTATCGCTGAGGAAGGATTTCTTGTTTCAAACTGTCTAGGTAATGATTTACAGCTATTTTTGGTAATTCTCAAAATGACAGCTCTTTGAATTTTTTCTGTATGCAGAAAAATTTGCTGGACTAGCATCTTTCAGACCCCAGGAGGCTCATCCCAAACCTCGGCATGTGGGGACAAGGGAATGCCCTGAAATCCTTGCTCCAGAGGGAAATGACCTGTCCGGCATTATCTTGTGATACATGTGAATGTTTGATGAGGTTACCCCAAATGTCTGTGACCTCCTGAGGCCTGGAACTTGTGAGACAGGATGAATCTATGAGTTGGGTGACATTACATATAGACTTTCAGCCTTCCAAGACCACAATAGGCCAACAGAACCTATGACAATAGTTGAGTTCCTCTTAAAAAACAAAACAAACAAACAAAACTAACACTACTTTGCAACATCTATTTTCCTATAGTCCTTAATGTATAGTTGCTAAAAAGCAGAAAAGATGCAAAAGGGCAGTAAGTAATAATTAACAACCTTTTGAAATTCTGAATGTTATAGAAAATGCATGTGGGTGCCACTGGCTATTGGAAGGCATAAACTGGGGAGTAGGGGAATGTAGAAAAAAAGCAATAAAAGAGGAAAAGGAGAAAACATAATAGGCAAGATAGGGAAGTAGGAAGAATTTGTCTTTAAAGTGAAGAAAGGAAAATGTTTTTAATATACCTTTCATTCAGCTCCTTACCTCAATGGATCTGCATTATGTGCAGGATAAATTTCAGCCTCTTTAAGCTGATGTTTAGTGTGTTCCATGACCTGGACCCAACTACCTCTCCAACACATACCTCTGGTTTATTTATTGACTGTTCCTTGAACATTCCTTTAGGGTTTTTATTTTCTTGTCTTTGCTTTCTAAAGAAATTCCTGTGTACCCTTCAAGACATGACCCCAGGGACTGCACTTAGACATTCTATACAGATAGTACTCATTGACCTTGTTCTCTTTCTGAATACTCCTCAGAGTTTCATCTGATGTCCTACTCCCCGTCCCCTTGACAGCAGTGATGGAGGAGGGACAGTTTATTATAAGACCTCTGATTCTATCAATTTATATGTATTTTGTATGTATGGTTTGCTTGTATTTTGTTTATGACACAGGATGTAGACAATTACAAAAACTGCTCCTCTTACTAATCTCCAGGGTGCTACTACTGTCAGATACATATGCCTGCACTTCACTAAACTGTTGGAAAAATTTTCCTATCAGTCAGTTTTTCCAAAAGCTCCATTTTGTTTGAAACCAGCATCTATGAGCCATTGGCTTTTACTAAGGTTTTTTTCTTTCACGTTTTTGATTGGTGCATTATAGTTGTACATAATGGGAGAATTTGTTGTTACACATTAATACATGAATACAATATAACGATTTGGCCAATGTCATTACCTAGTATTTTCTCTTCCTTCCCCTTCTCCCTCCCACTGGTACCTTTCCACTACTGATCTCTTTTCAATTTTCATGATATCCCAGGCCTTCCACCTTTCTTTTCCTTTTTCCTCTCTAGATTCCACATATGAGAGTAAACAAATGATCCTTGACCTTCTGAGTTTGGCTTATTTTGTTTAACATAATGTTCCATCCATTTTCCTGCAAATGACATAATTTTGTTTTTCTTTGTAACTGAATAAAACTCCATGTGGTGTATAAATGCATTTTCTTTATCCATTCATCCATTGATGGACATCTAGACTGGTTTCATAGGTTAGCTATTTTGAATTGTGCTGCTATAAACATGGCTGTGCACATATCACAATAGTATGATGACTTTAATTCCTTAAGATAAATACCGAGAAGTGGTATAGCTAGGTATTAGGGTAATTTCTTTCCTAGTCTTTTGAAGAACCTCCATCCTGATTTCCATAGTAGTTGTACTAATTTACAGTCCCACCAACAGTGTAAAAGTGTTCCTTTTTCTCAACATCTTCTCTAGCACTTATTATTCTTTGGATTCTCAATGATTGCCATTCGAACTGGTGTGAGAATGAAATCTCACACTGAGAGCTTTTAAAGAAACTTACCATGTAGAAGGTATTTTATAAGAGTTTCTATTTTTTTTTCATGATGAGAAGGAATGCTGAATGAAAAATATTTAGTAAAAGCAGTAGGACCTCAGCATTCATATATCCTTTATATATGAATATACACAGGAAAAACAGATATCTAGGAGCTCGGATGAAAAGGCCTCACTTTTATAGAGCAATATCAAATGAATTCCTGCAGATCTCCAAGTTTAAGTGCATCTTTGTCTTTAGAGCTTGCCTGCATGTGTGCATGGAGAAATGTGATGACCCTTTATAACTCCATGGACCTCCATAAATATGTAGTACAAATGATCCAAAATATTAATTTTTAGAAGTTATCAGTAAAATAATACCAAGAAAATTAAAATTATCAGATGTCTCTACTAAAGTATTTCTCTCTATGAAAAATACTATTTTAATAAACCCTTAAGTACTCGACTGTGAGGTCAAAAGAAAATGCCTAGTTATTGTGACAAAATGTATTCAAAGCCTTAATAATATACATATTTTGATCCTTCAGTTTTACTTCTAGAAAACACATTCAAAGGAAATAATGATTTACATCAATACTCAGCCACAAGGATAGTCATTAGAGCATTAAATATAACATACAAAAATATTTACAAGTCTAAATAACAATAAAATAGGTAATTGGTCAAATAAATTGTACCTCACATAAGAGAGCCTTAAAATGTGTGCTATGCAAGAATATGTCATGGAATGGAAAGAGATCAATATATTCTATGAAAAAAGTCTTTAACTGTATTTTTAAGTCTTGGAAATATATACTCCAAATATTGATATTAATATCACTTTGTTATGAGATTTCATATTTCTAGACTTTTTGTTTAAAGAATAAATAAATATAAAGGTATTAATATTTTACTTAAATGCTTAGTTAGAATACCAGAATTGCTCATTAGAGTTCATAGATCTATAGCCAAGAAAAATATTATTTATTCTTTTGGAATTAATCACATGGTAGCTAAAGAAAGGCTCGCGCCTCCTAATAACTGACTTTTTCCAAAAAGTAAGTGGATGTCTCATGACTAAAGTGAGATTGTAGGAAAATGTCCTTTCCTGGCATCACTTGTGCTCACGGCTCTTGCTCGATGTTGTTTGTAGGTCCACGGGAAGTGCATGTGCAAGCACAACACTGCAGGCAGCCACTGCCAGCACTGTGCACCCCTGTACAATGACCGGCCCTGGGAGGCAGCTGATGGCAGAACAGGGGCTCCTAAGGAATGCAGAAGTAAGTAACAAGCCCACCATGCTCAAAGCCTTCTTTGTAGAGCAAACTTATCTCCTCGTCTCTAGAAACACAAAAGTGTGTAAAGTGGTGAATGAGACACTATAACCTACACAAACATAGCCATGTCCCTGCCCAGTATGACTTCAACTACTGGAAACAGGACAGTGTGCAAAGTTCCCAATAGAACTGACTTGCCAAGAATGCATTGCCTACCTGCTTGGACACTCTAAGAGACCTAAGCACCTTCCTTGACAACTTGACATAATACACACCTTACTAGACACAAGAGCAACTTAGTAGACACAAGAGCAACTCTCAGAGAAAATGTTAAACTATAATCCATGAAACTATCTATTTTGAATTCAGTTCTCAAAACAACCCCAAAGGGGCTGGGATTATGGTGCAGTGGTAGCATGCTCGCCTAGCACGCATAAGGCACTGGGTTTGATTCTCAGCACCACATAAAAATAAAATAAAGATATTCTGTCACCTATAACTAAAAAATAAACATAAAAAAAAAAAAACAACCCCAAAAAAGTGAGTGGGGAAATTCCATTTCAGGGATCAGGAAACTGAGGCCCAGTAAGATGAAGTGCCTTGCCAAAGTTAGTAAATGAAAGAATCAGGACTTGACAAAATCCTCTGACTCAGAATTGATAGGTTGTTCTTTTCCCCCATAATACCATAATGCCTTCTTTTCAGTGTGATACTTGAAATGACAGATCAGATCTGAAATTAAGCCAGTAAGTTAAGAATGAGATTGCTTTGCTAGATCTAACTTTGGGTTTGAGATTGGAAATTAGATAGGAAAGTAGAAAACATGGTAACATGAACCATTTTTCTCTCTGCAATTTAAAATGTTCAGAGAAATGCACATGCCCACAGTAATGTTTACACTCAATAGATTTAAAGGCAACTACCATGGGTAACTTTGGGAGAAGTCTCTTCCCATACATAATTTGGAATCATACTGATTTATTTTGTTTCTAGGAAATGTAAAGGATTTCCTCTAGGCATAAATCTTAAATTATCTTATAATATGCTTTTTAAAGATACAAATCTAGTCAAAATATCATAACATATCAAGGAAACAATGAAAAACAATACACAAATATTTTCAAATACACTTGGCTTCCAGGAAAAAGTCTAGATTCTCATTCTAAATCACTCATCAAGAGAATCTAAAGAATCTCTCCTAAATTCCTAGAGTGCCATTCTGGTTCTTTTCGCAGAAACTCACTGTACATCTACATACACACAGAACACAAGAGACATGTCCCCCAGTGCTACTGACTGATGATCTTAGAAATGCCATTGAGAAACTGTTACATAAAGTAACACTGTGGGGGCTGGGATTGTGGCTTAGTGGCAGAGCGCTTGCCTCGCATGCATGCGTGAGGCACTGGGTTCAATCCTCAGCACCACATAAAAATAAATAAAATACAGATATTGTGTCCATCTACAACTAAAAAAAAGTATTAAAAAAAAAAGTAACACTGTGGGCTTCTTCTCTAAGAAGATTGAGGCTTCTGTAGCAGACTACCTTATACTCACGGGCACAACAGCTGAGGAGTGGACCTCATGAAAATTAAATCAATCTGCTGGCCTAGTTGGTATGCCCTGTCCACCAGAAGTTTCCTTCCAGGCTTGGGAGTGAGCATAAATTCAGGTTCATATCTGCAATATAAATGGCCATATTCAAATAATGTCTGGCAATCTTGGTTTTTCCTAGTAAGATCAGGAGACTTGAAGTGATGATCTTGGAAAATAGCAGGAATGGAAATAGTGAAGTGTTATACCATCAAAGCGGGTGGGGGTGAGGGATGGGTAACCATTCAAACAGTCTTTCCAAAATAAATGCCAATCCCAGTTGAGAAGATAACCAAAACATCTGTCTGACCTAACAAATCCACACTTTGTTGACTTCATGCATACCCTAACACATATTTTTAAATAACAAACTATAATGGAAAATGGAAGAATAGATGAGAAACTTTAAAAAATATAAACTATTGAAAGCAAGGATAAAGAACATAAATAGGTATGGAGAAGCTAGAATTCTCAGTGTATACCATTTTTATATTCTTTCTATTCTTGTACTGTTCACTCTTCAAAAAAACTATAAATGAAATAAATTATCAAGCAGCTTGTCCTATATTTTTTTATTGCAGTGCTTGTCCTATATTTTTTTTTATTCCAGGGCCTCAGACATGCTAGGCAAGTGCTCTACCACTGAGCTACACATCTGGCCTCCCCATCCACCTTTTAATTACTTGAACATGAGAGAATTGTTGCTATATGCTTAATTATTTGTGTTCCTCCTCTGCTTATTTTTTTTCCAGCCTGCAAGTGCAATGGGCATGCGGATACCTGTCACTTCGACATCAAGGTGTGGGAGGCATCCGGGAATCGCAGTGGTGGTGTCTGCAATAACTGTCAACACAACACAGAAGGTCAGCATTGCCAGCGGTGTAAGCCAGGCTTCTACCGTGACCTCCGGAGGCCCTTCTCTGCTCCAGACGCTTGCAGAAGTAAGCCAACTCATGGTGCCTAGAAACAAGGATGGTTTGTGCAAAAAAGATGAGCCTTTCCATCCTTTGTTTTGCTGGTCCAAGGTAGACAGGTCATGAAATTCTCAAACAATACACTGGCGGATAACAGTTCATTTCCTCCTTGTTAAGGGGTCAGGATTTTCAACACGTTAGGTTCAATAATCATACTCCTATTCATGCTCCATGTAGTAAAATTATTTCCTGTAGCACCACATTTTGGAAAATAAAATGAACAATAAGAGAGAAAAAAGAATGATGAAGAGGGAGAGATCTTTAAAGACTTTTAAGACTTCCTATATGAGTAGGGGGTAGACAGTATCTGAATTCAAAGTAATGACACATACAGAGTAGTTACCTGTACCTGCTCTCACCTCTGTTGTGAACTTGAACACGTGAAAAACGACAGGTTTTGGTTTTATTATGCACTGTGGTTGACGCTGCTCTTGTGTTTCTCTGTATCTTAACTAATTTCAAGCATAACAGGAATTCCATGCCCCCCCAATATTAAGTTCTTAGAGAATGGGTTCTGATTCTTTGTTGGCATAACCCCAATAAGATTATTTGAAAGAAAAATTGAATGTTAAAATATCTACATAATTCACGTGACATTATCTGCAACATGTGGATATGTAGAGTGCCTGTGGAGCTTATATAATATACACTTAGTGTGGATGAACAGCTCATCTAAATACATCAGTATTTACATGTCTACCAACTTGGAAATTATTATACAACAGAAACCACTCAGGACTATTAATGGAGGTCGACAACCATGCCCTTCCTTTCCCTACCAAGGACTCCATGTTCTAGCTCAAAAACAGGGACAGGAAGAGAACAATACAATGAAAAATAAGCATTGAAAACCTTGAGGATTTTTTCTTCTTCCTTTTTAAGGAAAAACCAAAGTGCTCTTAAAAGATACATATTTTTAACTTCAGGGAGAAGATATGAAATCCACATGTGATGCAAATGGGCTTCCTGTTCCAAGTTTCGCCTCCTAAGTAGTGAAAGGTAGAGAGTATGGCACAACTCATTTTCAACAATGAGCTCTAAAATTTGGATTGTGTCATAATATTTCTCCAAGAATTCTATTTTACTTCTGCTTCTTGTTGGTTCTCAGACTTTCATTTTAATAGGTTTCAAACAGATCTAGATTAGATGCCTTCACTTCCACTTCCAGATGCATGACCACTAGGCCAACTACTGAGGCTCTCCCCTGGGACTTCAGGTTCTTTATATATAAAATTTCTCCCTGTAATGTTATAGTGAGAAATAAGATATAATATGCATACAAGATAAAAGTGTTTAGCACATTGCCTATCATATAGTAAGCCCCAAGAAATGAAGACTAGTATTATAATAACTGCTGTTCTATAAGCTAGAAGGTAGGAAATAATACTATGGGGTTTCTGTACTTTATTAAAAATACCTTATGTCAAAGGTAATTACTTTAAATTCCACTACTTCAGGGTCTAAACTAAAAGATTCTTATCTGTATGTGCTGACTAAAAGGACTGCTAATAAAAGTACTTTGACCTAGAATACATTCAGTCCTAACATTATTTGTACAAGGTATGTTTAAATTAATAGATATGTGTATGTGTGTGTCCCATAGCCTCAGACCACTAGTACAAATGTCTAAAAATCAGGATGTATCAATTACCAAGCAGAAAAACAGAGGAAAATATTTGTCATTCAGTAACCTAGATGACTATCTTGTAGGACAACAGATAACATTTTTAAAAGATACTGTTATATAGTATGTACTTGAAACAGTATGTTCTACATTGTACCTGATGTACTTATTCATTTATTCATTCATTCATTTAGTCACTGCATATTAAGTGCCTATTATGTACCCAGTGCTTAGAACACGTCAAGGAAAAAGACAAAGATTGCTACCCTTGAGGAGCATATGTTCTAGCAGAGGAGACAGAAAGTAAATATAATTGCTAAGCTAGTAATATGCAAGAAGGTGATACATGCTGGTATCATTAAAGATGAACAAATAAAACAAGTTAGGAGGGATAAAGGGTTTGGGGCAGGAAGAGGAGTGGCAAATAACAATATTGAATGGATGATGAGGGTGGGCCTCATTGTGGGGAAATTTGAGCAAAGTTTTGAAGATGATGAAGAAGATGGCTAAATGCTTAACTGGGAAAAGATCATTTTAGGCAGAGAGGATACCTACAGCAAATGTCCTAAGACATTTGCCCACAAGTAATTGATAGTTGGTCAATAAATATCATTTGGTATAATTGCCTGGGCCCAAGCAGGAGAATTATGATGCCAATTTAGTTCTTTTAGCATGATTTGCAGGAGATGGATGTGTTGTATAATGTGTTGTTTGATTAGCAATAGTTTACAGCATTTCATTATTAATAATATTTTCATGTCACTAATTCCTCCTTAGCAGATGTATCACAATACATCACCTGTTCAGTTATTAACTCTGACAGTGAAGCTGTGACACATAGGTTCACATACTAACATTTATTATCTATAATGCACCAGACTTTGTGCCAGGTGCTAATAAAGATGTTGCTATAGCTAGAGAGTTTCTCCTCCTTAGTTCTTACTTTACTTTCATGAGGAAGGTGGTATCAAGAAAACAAGTGGATATTTTTTAAAAATTTAAAGTATCTCAGTGTGTGGTTCCATCAACGGCAAGTACAATGTTATTCAAAATAATGATTTTATTTTACTGTTCTACTGTGCTTATCAAGGCAGAAAACTATCCTGCTGCTCAGAGTGTGGGCCACAGACTGGCTTCTTTGGCATCATCTGGTTGCTAATTAGGAATGCAGAATCTCTGATCCCAACTCAGACCTAGGGAATCAAATTTGTATTCCAACAAATTTCCTAGTGGTTATGTCACATTGAAGGCTGACAGTGCTGTAGAATGCTTTTAAATAAGGGCTTAAAGCATTGTAGCACTTCCTCTACAGTTAAGTGTTTTAAATTAGCTTTAGCTGGAACACCCAACTTAACCGAGTGTCCAAATTAACCAAAATGTACATCTCTCTTTGTGTGCATACAGACTTAGAATTTTTAAAATAAGTTATACAGAGATTTGCCAAGAAAAAAATAGAAATCTATATAAATGTGTTCTGTGGAATAGGATCTTCCATAGTTTGATCCTCCATAGAACACTAATCCATGAGATGTTAGTAAGAATTATGAGAGAGTGTCTTTTTCTCAAATTTAGCACATGATGAATTAAAGGTCTCTTCAGATTTCTTGGAGTTTAATATGGTAATGTTCATTATAAGCTGCCTTTTGTATAGTGGCCATATCTGTAAGATTTCACTTGGAGGGACATATCCTAGAAGATTCCTTCATGTCCAAGTGCTAGAGCCTACAACTGTATGTCAAGGAAATAGTTTCTAACAGTAGAATAATTACAGATGTTATATCAACAAGGCCCAGGCAGACTTCAGCCCATTGGACTACCAGCAGGGAGTATGTGATAGCCCTTGTCTCCTTTTCAGGATTTTGTTTCTTCAGGAATTGGAACCATTGAAAATCTGAAGCAGAAGCCCAGATAAATTTAGTAGAAGTCTAAGTTATAGCTCAACTTAAACCAAGAAAACATTTATTGAGTGTGTCTTCTGTGCCAGGCACTCTGGAGAGGACTAGGTTTGTAAAGATGAAAAGGTCTTCCCCAAGAGATCTTACGTTCTATGTGGAGAACTTAGTAAAAATCATTTCAAGACAGCATGGTGGCCATCATGATGATATAATAGCAATGGCTGACTTATTGAATGCACACTATTTTCTGTTAACAGTTCAAAGGGTTGTACGTGTATTAATACATATAAGTTTTACAAAAGTGCTTTGATGTAGGTACTGTTGTGACACCCCCAAGCCCCACTTTATGTGGTTTCTTTTCTTTTTTCCTCGCTGGTACTGGGAATTGAACCCAGGGCACTTTACCAATGAGTTATAGCCCCAGACCTTTTTATTTTGAGACAAGATCTCACTAAGTTGCTTAGGGTCTCATCAAGTTGCTGAGGCTGGCCTTGAACTTTCAATCCTTCTGCCTCAGCCTCCCAAGCTGCTGGGATGTCAGGCATGTGCCACTATGACCAGCTAACCCCTCACTTTACAGGAGGAAAGTACAATGAGAAGATACACACCAAGTGCTTTGAGGAGAGAGTGGGGGTGGAGCCCAAGCAATTTAGGGATGACTTCCTTAAGGAGATCCTCCCATATTTCTTTAGTGCATGTTTTTTTTTCCCCTCTAACAGTGCAAAAACACAAAGTTTGTCCTACTTTCCAGTCTCAGTGATCGCCTTTATTGCCTTTAATGAGTTGATTTAGAAAATAGAATGAATTGTTGGTATTTTTTCTCACAGCTTTCCCCGTACACATAATAAAATACTTGCCTGGGTACATTAATTCATTCAACAGAGAGTGTGACTTTAATTTTAGGACCCTATTCTCAGTTAGGTAGCGTCCTGCTGAATAAGCCAGGGACTCTTTGGCTCTATTAATGTTGTAGGCTGCTTTTTTTCTTCTCACTCTCCTGATAAGAACAAGCTGAATGCTGTGGTCCTTCTACTTACACTTTTAGTTAATGGTCATAAATTCATCAAACCTAAATAAATAGGGCCTTGACCCAAATGTATTGGTCGATAAATTTATTCCTATGAGCAATTCAGTCATTTGTTTCCTCACTTCCTCTTCATTTTAACCTTAACCAAAGTCTACTGTGGGGCCCAGACAATCAACTACACATTTCCATGCCAAGAAATCACTTCTGAGGATTCCAGAGATGTTGTTTGTTTTCTTAAGACAAGTGGAGATCATTGAAACTGAATTTATTCCTACAACTCAGGGAAAAAGAAATGTTTCAAAGGACAGTGCATTTAAGGTCTGTAACCACAAGGGAAAATGTGAATCTTTCCAGCTGAAACTAGGGCTGAGAACAGAAATGGAGGCTCAGGCTGGCTGGTTGCTAAAAGATAGAGAAAAAGGAGGAATAAAGTTCTATGTACTGTGTGCTTTGAGCAGTACTCTCTGTTCTGAACGAGCATCCTTTCTTAGAAGAATTCATCTGAAACCTCTAAAGTCACTTATGTGGCTTTGGTATCCTGTAACCTAAGCAAATTTTCCCACAGCAGGCATATTTAAAAGGTGAGAATAACCCTACCAGACATGTATACTGACTTTCAGGGGGATGGGCGTGGTAAAGTCCTGATTTATAGCACTTGCCAATTTCTTTTTTTTTTTTTTTTTTTTTTTTTTTTTTTTTTTTTTTTTTTTTTTTTTTTTTTTTTTTTTTTTTTAATATTTTTTTTTTTAGTTGTTGATGGACATAATGTCTTTATTTTATTGCTTTGTATGTGGTGCTGAGGATCGAACCCAGGGCCTCACGCATGCGAGGCAAGCGCTCTACCGCTGAGCTACAATCCCAGCCCAACACTTGCCAATTTCTATGGCTTAAATATTCCCATTGTGTCCAATTTCAAGCTACCAGATCATTCACCAGGAAATCAGACAGACACTAAGGCAGAACTGGAAGGGTTTCTTTCCTGTGGACAAAGTCTAGCCTTGGCCTTCATAGCCTATTTCTCTGATCTCAAGCACTGCTCTCTCCTCATTGGTTCCCAGACCTGGATGTGGGTCAGAAACACTCGGGAGCCTGAGAATGTGGAATCTCAAAGCCCTGACTTGCTTCTACTAACTCTGAATCTCCAACAGGCCAGAAACCTGTATTGCTCTACAAGGTCTCATTGGTGATTCTAATTGAGGCTTTTGGCCTACAGGCCAGCATGAGAACCACTGTGTATACCAGTCCAGTTTGTAGCTGAGCTCTGTTCACACTCAACCTTGGATGAAAGATTATCAGCTAACAATCATCTGTAACTTAATCTACTCACTCAATTAGCCATATCTCTGGTAGACAATCCTAAAGACTTACTGAATCTCTTTTCCTGACACACCAATAGATATAAATGCTGGTAGGCAATCATGTCAATTATCTTCTTCCACTTAAGAATATCTAATGTAGAACCTCTGGTTTTCTCCAAGAAAATTTCTGGCACAAATTATAGGTAACTATTTCAAAATAAATCTGAGTATTCCAACCAGAGTATTCCTCCCCTTATTCATATAGATTTATTTTTTTTAATATTTTATTACTTGTCAATGGACCTTTATTTTATTTATGTATATGTGGTGCTGAGAATTGAACCCAGTGCCTCATACATGCTAGGCAAGTGCTCCACCACTGAGCCACAAACCCAGCCCTCATATAGATTTATGTACCATAAATATCTCATACTTTAAAGTGAATCATTGTAATGATACTAGAGTTGATAATAAAATTAATTAAATATCACTATTAATTAAATATCACTACATTGATATTTACTTATGTATTAATGTATTTAGAACATAGCATTAAACTACTATAAATATGTTATTTTGTTGGTATTTAGATAATAATTGAATCTAGTTCATAAATCTCTCCTTCCCAATTCTCTTCCTTCTATCACCAAAGGGTATATTGAGTGATGCATGGATGGGAAATTGGTTGTGTATGGATGTTGATAGCTATTTGGTGACACTTTTCTATAGAAAATTCCCCTTGCTTTGGTAGAACACATTTGAAATAGATGCTTGAAGAAATGTCTTGCAAAGCAGAAATAACTCTCTTTTCAGGAAAAGCTAGTTAGTTTCTTTGCAATGCATTTGTCTTTTTTTTTTTGTGGTACTGGGGATTGAGCTCAGGGGTACTCGACCACTGAGCCACATCCCCAGCCCTATTTTGTGTTTTATGTAGAGACAAGGTCTCACTGAGTTGCTTAGCGCCTCACCGTTGCTGAGGCTGGCTTTGAACTCACAATTCTCCTGTCTCAGCCTCCCTAAGTGCTGGGATTACAGGCTTGAGCCACCGCGCCCGGCTGCATTTGTCTTTTTATGTCAAGGCACATACTTTTAACTATTGCAGCGTCTCCATATTTAAAGAAAAAATCAGCACATGGAAAACAAAGTAGAATGTATTCCCTGTCAAAGTAAACAACCTCTTGAAAAACTGGCATGCCCTTCCTTCTACCCTGGTGGCCAAAATAAATGTAGTCCATTGCCTTTTCATGGAGTGAATAAAAATAAACTTGGTCCCTCTGCCCTGAAACCTAAACCAAGTGTTTACCAAGATACCATCTGGTTACGTGGTCATGGTTACTCTAAACTAGCCAACTATATTGGTAAAGAAAAGGTTCTAGCTTCTAGATCTCTCATGTCTTCTTTTCCCCTGATCCTTTTCTTCTTTCTAGCTTAGGTGTGTAAAGTACTCAACTGATGGAAATGCAGGGTCTTTAATGGATGACCATCTTTCCATCTTTCAGTCTACTCAAATAGTACCTTCTCATCATGCTCTCAGGAAGAATCTTTGTATTTCTCTGTTCATCTGTATTGCTGCCAAACAATTATTTCATTCTACCTCTAGGATAGTGATTCTTGTCATTCCATTTGTCTTACAAGTAACATGTTTAAATTATTTAAATCCAGAGTACCTTTCCATGATGACACATTTAGGAACCCAGAAGCACCTTTAGTTTTTTATTCCTATGCCTGTGTCCAGTCCATTGTTTCCCAGGGTGGCTGAGGTCACTCAAATAGTAACCAAGCGAGCTTTTTCTTTCAAACTAGATTTGGCAAAGCCACATGAGTTCATTTTATGCCACATAAACAACATAGACATCTTTGTTCTATATTGAAAGCAACTGTGAATGATTCCAGCATAGAATCAATATGAAGTAACTGTTTTTGAAAAGCAAACTTTAAACA
This sequence comes from Geosciurus inauris, assembly GCA_004024805.1. Classification (NCBI taxonomy): domain Eukaryota; kingdom Metazoa; phylum Chordata; class Mammalia; order Rodentia; family Sciuridae; genus Geosciurus; species Geosciurus inauris. The sequence continues at coordinate 27,239 of PVHX01000931.1, read as the reverse complement.
GAACGAGTGATTTGGCAGTAGTAGTTGGAAAACTTTAATCAGATTTTTAGTTGTTTTTTTTTTTTTTTGGAAGTAAAATGACAGAGGTAGAGTAAATAGATTTCTTATAATGTAACAATCATACTAAGACAACCCTTTAAAAAGATTAAAGAACACATGTTAAGATTCACCCCCCACTCCCCGAAAAGGAGAAGCTTCACGAATTGATTTAGGAAGTGGGAGAGGTCATGAAATTCTCTAAAATGTCTCTCAAACAGGAAGTATAATTCACTGAATAGATAATATGCCATTCTGCATTTGATGAGGACAAGCAGTAAATAATCAAGCAACTAATTATGAAATATCAAAACCTGCATGAAATCTGGACAAAATTAGGAGGGGGCATAAAGAAGAGAATTAGCATTTGTTGAATGGCTATTATACACAGGCCCTGTGCTGGGCAATTTACATAAGTTATCTCATTCAGCAATCTTTATAAGTTAAGTGGTATTTTTTTCTATTTTATAAATGAGGACATTGAGGCTTAAATTGATTATGTAATTTATCCAAGTCCACACAGCTCATCAGCGACAAACCTAGGATTTGAGCCCAGGTTTGTCTCAGTACAAAGACCTTGACCTACAAAGACCTACAAAGATCCAAAGAATTCTACTCTACACTGTGACCTAGTTGAAAACAAAATGAATAAACAGACGTAGACATAATCAGACACATATTTTAGAGCCAAAAGTAATTTGCAAAGGACCTAGATTTTTTATTTAATTATGCCCTTCAATTTTGAGTAAGATCCTGATAACTGATAAAAACCCATATAACATCTAAATCTAAAGAACTGTATTGAGGAATCTGAATACAAGAAATATGGAATTGACTGCAGAGTGTTTTAGATTTGCAAACAAAAACAATCAAGAAAAAGACACACTAATTAATAAATGTGAAGGATGATAAATACATGCCGATTAAAATAGGAAATTTCTTAGGGAAAATACAAAAAGTTTCTACAGATACTCAAGAGGTATAAGGGATACAGAGGGGTGGTAAAAAAAAAAAAAGTTACTTCACTAGAATTAGAACAAAGAATTGTAATTAGATATAATTGCCTGAAAGAGGAAAAGGAATTTCAGATTGATTAATTTGAAAAAATATTTGCTTCCAGTGAAAGGCATTTATGGGTGGAGAACATCTCCTGCAGAGTTACAATAAAGAGCTTTTATTACAAATAATATAACTGGACTAAGTGAAGCACTAAATGAAGGAAATAGTCATTCCCTGGTGGTTCATAATAATCTACTTTGTTTTGACCACTTCCATTTTCTATAGATTTGTTTGGTGTTTTTTCTGTTTCTAGTATCTTGATACTGTATGCTGTGATGTTAAGATACTAGAAAACCTGAAAGAGGAGTAACATGAATCTGTTAGAATATTCATCAAAACACAGAATTGTTCTATGGCTGTTGCTTATTCAGAGGCACATTCATTGATCCATTCAACAAAGACTAAGTTGATGAAATGGGATAGGCCTGGTCCAGGGTTTTTCAGATACAGAGACCAAAAGATACTGTTCCTACCTTCTAGATCTCACAGCGTACTATAGAGATGGCTGTTAGACAAAAATCATAACGAGAACACAGAAGGCCAAAAGACCATCAATCAGTAAGAAATATTTATTAAGTGACATGATTCATCCATTTAAAAAAACTCAACTATATTTACTAAGTGACTACCATGTGCCAGGCCTATTCTAATCATGGAATGCACAACAAAAGACAGTCCCATGGAAATGGACTACAGATAAATTTACCCTAGTAAAGATGTAATTAAAAGCTATAAGTGTTATGAATAGAAAAGGTATCGTGACAGATTACAGCAGGGACCAATCAGTCCAAAGGGAAGATCTAACACAGATACAGTCCACAGGGAATAAAGACTGCTTCTCTAGGGAAAAAGAAGTTGAGGGACGACCCCAATTCCTGGCTAGGTGCCTGAGTGAATTAGGAATACTGAGCAGATGGTATTTCTTAAAATGATAATGATGATGATGATGTACAATATAATCAAATTCTTCAAAGCAAAATGCAGCATCCAAACTTATATCCAAAAATTTTCTAGTAATAAACACACTCAAAAGTACTTTCTTCCATTTACATAAAGTAGCTAACCAGGAATATAAAATTAGTTTTTTAACTACATAAGATCCCTTAGATATACCCAGGAATAAACAGCAACTGGCTCAGTGACAACTCATAAACAGGAAAGGAACAATAACAGAAATCAAATAGAGGTTCTGAGCAGAATGAGTGAAGCATTAAAAACAGTAGGCATAATCCTAGTATTAGATTGCATTATGCATTTAAAATTTATAGAAGAAAAATAGGAAATGTTCTTAAATACTTTACACTTATGTTTCAAAGCATTAAATAGAGGCATCTCTTACATCCCAACACATTGTCCTCTTTTGTGGGGGTTGCATGCTCTTCAGAAGACTGAATTTCAGTAATTGAAGGGTAATTTTAATTTAGATTACTTTCTTATTCAATTTATTCAAGAATAATTTTATTTGAAATTAAATACACCTTGACTCTTGTGGAACTAGCTGTCACTGAGCACAAGGCATATAACATATCAAGGACCCATAGGAAAATGTTCCCTAGGATTAGTGAAGGGGAAACTCTATTGCCTTTTACATAGTGCAATTCGTTTACAATTTGTTCTTTCCTTTTTATAGCTATTTATCCCACTAGCGAAAATAGTTGATAGTAGATGGAAAGAAGAAAACACTATCAAAAAAATTGAAGTCTCCTTTCATCTTCTATTTAACTTCACACTTAATATATTTGTTAACAGTTCATAGTATCTCCTTTCTATTTGGAGTTGCATCTCAAAACCATCTCCTTCAAGTCCCATTCCTTCTAAGAACATCAGCAGACAGCTGGGAAGCTTTTGAAATGACTTTGCTATTAAAAATTCCCCATTAGAAATTCTGAAGGGCCTTGGCCTTTTCAGAAGAAAACAATGCTGGGAGCCTGAGAGGCGCTGCTGAGGGAGTGGCCACCGGTTAGTGGTGAAAGGTCTTGAGCAGCTACTTCTTTCCCAGCTAAGAGCCTTGAACTTTGAGTTCTGTTTTTAGAAAAGCTAAATCAGGAGCAAATACTTTCAGGGTATTTTTCTCCAGATAATAGCTTCTACTAACAGAATAGCAAAAGTTAGAGCTGTCAGGTAATACTAAGGAGCGCGGGTGATTTAAAAGAGGTAAGATGTTGAGTTCATTTGGTGTTTCTATAGCAAGCTTGGTACCCTGCCTCACTCTTAAAGTGAAAGGCATGCAAACAGACTCCCAGAGTTCTAGTGAAAGTGGGCAGACAGAACAAAAGCAGCAATGGTGTCCTTTGACTCTACCAATGAAAACCGTAGCTATTCCTTGGGAATAAAGCGAGCCATAATGGTTCCTGGCCAGTTCCTACTTGTATTTACATATTACATTCATGTGAATGACTTGCTGTGACTTTTCCTCTACATTACATTGCAGGCTAGCTCCCTGGAAGCAGCATAGATCACACTTGACTTTTTCTCAGTGATCTAAAAAATGAGTAATGGCAGATCAGGTTTTTTTAAGCCAAAGAACAGAACATGTAAGAGGAGAGGAACTTAATTCTTTTATTTATTTATTTTTTTATTTATTTTTTAGTCGTAGGTGGACAGAATATATTTTATTTATATGTGGTGCTAAGGATCGAACCCAGTGCCTCAGGCATGCTAGACGAGCATGCTACCACTGAGCCATAACCCCAGCCCCCAAGAGGAACTTAATTCTGAAGGACTTATGAGTAATCAAGAAGGCTACCTCTTAAAAAAAAAATATGGTGGCTTCCATTTGCCACCATATTCGTCCCAGATCCAAGGCAAAGAGACTCTTTGGAAAGCCAGTTAGATCATTAATTTCCTTAAAAACCAGTCCTTATCTGCAAGGAGGCCTTTAGTGCATTTTCTTCTGTGTTCTCAAGCATGCTGGACTAATCTGGCTCTAAAATGTAGTGCCCTTTAATTGTTTGTTTGCACATCTCTTTTTCTGGAACTCAAGAGATAACTCTTGGTATCTTCAGTCCCAAGCATAGTTCATTTTTTTAACACTAACGTTCAAAAGCTCTTTGGTGAAGGTATGAGTGAATGAGTGGATGGATGAATGGATGGACAGATGGATGGACGGTGGCCATTTTAAAATTAATGTTTCATCCAGATAATATCAGTTCCTTTTTGAGCACTTGGTGCCACTAAATGTCTGATATATTGCTAAATACATGCACTGTCTCATTCAGTTCTCAAACAACCTAGTGACGTGGGTATTGTTATTCTTCATTAATGAGAAAATTGAGAATTGAAAAGGTTCATTTCACAAAGCCTTATGAAGAACAAGCCCCAAAACCAGAATTTGAACTCATCTAGTCCAGCTCCTAAACTTGGACTGTTACCAACTTTATTTTATTGCCTCTGTTTTATTTTCTGTTTTCCTAAGGCATCATAAGGGCAATTTCCAAACCACTGGATTTATTATCAGCCTTTATGGTTGAAACAAATATTAGTTTTAGAGCCTATGAATGTACAAGATTGTTTGAAAATGTGTCCATCCATTTTTTCATTAACCATTGTGTTTGCTAGTAGAAGATCTTCCAGAGCAGCTTCCTATTTTTTCTGTAACTGCCCTACAGAAGGGCATCTCCTCACACAATAGATATATTGCTGCAAATATATCGTAGATAAAATGTGCATCACACTCAGCAATTAGCTAAAGTCATTGATTGAAGGAAACTTGTGAAATCTTTATCCTCATTTCCTTTATTTTTTGTTTTGAAAGTTCTGTACTGTTGCTTTAGATTTTCTTCTAATTGGACAACCTCGTAAATAATGTACTATGTAAAATAAGTCACTGACATTATTAACAGAATGCTTGTGACAATATTTAGGAATTAAAATAGCATTTGTAATAATTTCCTTTTTCCACTATGGTTGTGGTGGGCGCAGCCCAAGATAAATGATTTGGGAGAAAATAATGATTCCAGTGTTGAACCATTTGCCACTTAGGTCACACAGCTCCTAAATATATCTGGCTGTCACTGAAAGCACCATTTTGGCTTTTAAGGATAGTTTGCCATAGCCCAATACACTAAAAATGATAATGAAGCAATAATTAAATTCAGAATGATAATATAAGGTGACTGTTCAATCTTCACTATTGGGGTTTATGTCTAATAAGACAAAGGACTGAAATCAAGAACTTGTGTCATTCTGGGTCTTAACTTTGACATTAATTATAAAAAGTGCTCAAGTTACATGCTAGAATCAACAGTCAGTAAGAAATATGTGTTGGACAGTCAGAACTAAGCCCCAACCTAGGGTGATCCTTCTTCCTCCCAAGCAAGAAGAAAATATATTTTAATTCTGGAAAAAAAATAAGAACTGTAGATTAGATGTGTCAGATATTGACTGTTATGAAACTTTAGGAGTTAGGTATGCAAGGCAAGCCTCGGAGTGCAGTCTGAAAAAATATGTTTTGAAAGGTGTCAGAGCCATCTGCCTGGAGCTAGTTCTGCATAGTTTCCAAGTGGTATTTTTATCTTGTAATTATGCAAAAAGTCACATTGACAGAAGTCCACAAGCACATGGGATAGAATCACATTTTCCTTTGGCCATTCCTGAAAAGTATGTATGTTTTAAAATATAGGGTCCTACAGAGAGGTCAACTCCTAGAAATGCTCAAATTTTCCAGTAGATGAAAACATAATGGTGACAGAATACCATATATTGCCTTGATAAGGGGTCTTACAACATCCTTCATCTGGTTGAATCTCCCCATCTGCTGTCTAGAACCAAATCAACTTAAACAAGTGATACAGTAACTTTTGGTTTAGTCATGTCAAAAATGAAGAAAGCTTTATACTTTCACATGAAATTTCATTGAATGTCATTTCTACAGTTTTGAACATAGTAGTTTGATATATTCACAACATATTATATAATCCCTCCCAATTATTTCTTAATTTAAAAATGAAAGACAGGGCTGGGGATATAGCTCAGTTGGTAGAGTCCTTGCCTCGCATGCACAAGGCCCTGGGTTCAATCTCCAGCACCACAAAAAAAAAAAAAAAAAAAAAAAAAAAAAGAAGAAGAAGAAAAGAAAAGTAAAAGAAAAATGAAAGACAAATCAATAATGCTTTAATATCACAAAAGAAAGCCACTAAGGTGGCTGCCCTGACTCCACACTTGGGAAGGAAGGGGGCTTCACCTCACTTCTCTCTTCTGAATATTGTCATATTTCAATTTCAAAAGTTTAACAAGAAATATGTCATGAGAGCTCCTACATTGAGCACTTTCACTCCACAAATGGTTGAATTGGGCAACTCTTAGGGGTGGATGTTTGAGATAGCTCTGGAAAGATGTATAGAATTTCAAAAGATGGACATGGAAAGAAGAAATTTCCCTACAAAAATTAATAAAGAAACAGGAAAGTTGGGGTATGTCTAGAAATTGTACTATTTAATTAGGATAAAGTCCATATGCAAGAGAGTAATGATAGGTTCAGATTGAAAAAGTAGGCCAGGGCCATGATATGAAGCATCTGAAATGTTTGGCTAAGGGGTGACTGCATTTTGTAAACTACAAATGCTTTGTAAGTGTTAGAATTATTATCAACTAGCATTTCTTAGTTAAGTGGGTAGATAAATGAATGAATATGAGACTCTTCCCCAAAAGATAATGTACACCTTTCACAGAAAAAAGCAACATTCTATGTTCTGCCATAGTGGCTCTCAACCAAGAAGAGCATCTGGAGGATTGGGACAGAGATTTACACACAGAAAAGAATTTTTGCAAATGTCACACCATAATACAGTAGGTTTGAGAACCACTGCTCTACTGACTCTTGATTAAAAGATGAGAGATCTACACAAGGTAGCATGTCATCACGGCCTATAGGTACAAGAAAAGCTGGCAGAGTTTCCAGCTTCTATTCTCAGAAAAGTCACCAGTGACCTCGTGACTGACAGTGTTACTGGCCTATTATCAATCATATGTGACACAAGCATTCTACATTGTTAAACACTGCTAGCCACTTGAAACTTTCTAATCCTTTGTTTCCATAACAACACTTTCTTTATTTTTCTCCTCCCTCTCTACCTGGTGCCTAACAATCTGCTTCATAAGTTCTTGCTTGTGTAACTGTGTACACTCTGTGGATGCTGTCCAGTAGCCTGTTCTTGGTTGTCTTCTTATTCTATACATGATCCCTCCAAAGTCTCATCTGACCCTCTCACTTTCAACTACCATTGGCTAGTAACTCAAAACTATTTTTATGACCCCCAACTTTTCTCCTAAGCTTCAGATCATGTCTAGTTGCCTATTTATAATGTATTAGCATATCCTTCAAGCATATCCTCAAAGTTGGTATGTTTGACCCTGAACCTTTTCTTTTCTCCCTTCCTTCCATACCACCCCCTCCCGAATGTGGATCTATCACAACCTAATTCCAAATCTTTATAGTATCATTATTCATTTAGTTTTATAAACTAGAAATTCTAAAATCTACCTCAATTTGTTTGTCCCTTCACAATTTCTTCTTCCTCATCAGGATGGTCCCCCAATCCTTTATATCTTAAAAAAGAAAAAAAAAGTTTTCATATACAAACTTTTCTCCCATTCCCACACTTCCACACCTACTGCCTTAGTCATCTCCCTGCTATCATTTCCCTGGCTTTCCTGCCATCATGATGTGGTTAGGACTTATTTTTGACAAACACTTTGGTTGTCTGCTTTAAAATTTCCCATGGTTCATTACGCCCATAGGACAAAATTCAACTTCTTGGAATAGGGCCTTCCACAATCTGGAATCTCAACCACAGTCCAACCTGCTCCACAGCTTTTCACGCTGCTCATCTCCCTTTCACTGCTTTCTGTTCAACGTGCACTTGACTACACTAAGTTCCTCACGTCCCCCACACAGGCCATGCCCTTTCACATATGATTCCCATGGCCTGGAATGTGCTTCAGGTCAATTCCACAAATGCTTATTCAAGCATCTACTATGTACCAGACACTGTTCTGAAGCCTCAAAAACAAAAATAAGAAGATAAAGATCCCTCTGTCAGGGATTCAGAGTCCAGATCTAAGGAAGACAGGTATATTAACAAATAAAAATAATGAACTGTGATACACAAAAATTAGAAATATATACAAAGAATATATATATATATATATATGTATATATAGAAATATATACAAAGAACAGAGGCAGCACAGAGGATCTGGATGGGCAAGATGGGAAAAGCAACACAAGCAAGGCCAGGGCACCCAGGCACCAAAGAACTGTCCAGGAGGCAGTGAGAGCTTCACTGTCACACAGAGACATGAAACGCAATGGAATGAACTGTACACCTAAAAATGGCTAAGATGATAAATTTTATGATGTTTAATCACAATTAACAAGTAATTATTTTTTTGAAAGTACAATGAATGAGTACATTTCAAAAAATGATACTTTTTTTGAAAGCATCATTAAGACCAAGCTGGAATGAGCAGCTTTCTACCTTCTCCACTTTTTCAACTCTTTAAACTCCTTTTTGTCTCTTAGATCTGGCTCATTATCCTACAAGCCCCCTCTGTGAGTCCTCATGATTTCCTCCATCTGGCTTGCCTGTGCTCCCATAGTACCTTATGTGTACCTCTGTTCAGAACATCACAGCGTATGGAAGTTCCAGTGTAGTTGTCTGCTTCCCCCATAAAACCTTGAGTTCCTTGGGAGATGGCACCATACCTCACACAAACACAGATCCCATACCTCTACAAGAATCTCTGTAGCACTAATTAGTTAATTTACTATTGATAAACTCTATGTGCCAGACACTACACTACCAGCTGTGAACACCTGTTCTCCTTTCTTACAACTTTATAAGGATAGATATATTCTTATTTCCATTTTTACAGATAAGGAAATGGGAGGGGAGGCCAGGTGATTTGCCAAATATCATGCAGTTGGGTAGCGGAGATATGATGATAAGTTGACATTTTAATAACAAAATAACCAGTAAATGAAGGTCCAAAGGGGGAGGAGAGAGTGGGATTTAGAACATGAGTTGAAAAGATATGGCAGAGAGTTGACCTATTCCATATCAGGCACCGTGTTATATGCTTTGCTGATGCAGTTTCATTTAAAATAACTTCCTATCTCATGAAATTTCCACAAGACATAGATATCACAGTAAAGAAAACAAGGTTCACCAGGCATGGTGGTGCATACTTGTAATTCCAGAGAATCAGGAGGCTGAGGAAGGAGGATCTCAAGTTCAAAGCCAGCCTCAGCAACTTAGCAAAGCCCTAGGCAACTTAGTGAGACCCTGTCTCAAGATAAAAATTTTTTTTAAAGGGCTGGAGATGTGGCTTGATGGTTCAGCACCCCTGGGTTCAATCCCCGGAACCAAAAAAAAAAAACAAAGGTTGAGGAAAGTTAGATTTCTTGCCCGAAATCACAGACTAGTGGAAGGCAGTGTCATCAGCTGAAATCCCTCCCAGCATTTCTCATTTGATCTTTGGAGGAAGGAGTGAAAAGATGAAAATAAAGAGATTTTTAAGGTAAAAATCATCTAAAGGATCTATTAATGCACCAGAATCATCAGACTAAGTGAATAGGGTGAATGGAAAAGCCTGGGGAAGTTCTGAGTTAGCCACTATGAGGAATATTTAAAAAAAAAAAAAACAACTAGGTAAAATTGAATACAGTTGGTGAGCGTCAACTAAGGGACCCAACTGAGGTTAAGGGACATGAATTTGTGATGAACCCAATAGGCAGAGAGATAGATATTTTGTATATGTGTGTGTGTGTGTGTGCGTATTTCTGTGATAGCGTATTTCTGCTATCCCAGGAGCAAAGAAAACTGTGGATTGTCAATCTGTGAGCAGAAGGTAATTCTGGGAGTAGGAGAGGGCTGAGGAAAAGGACTTGCAGAACTGTCTGAGCACAGATTCTACTCTGAGGAGCTGGATTTAACCCCACCCAGGTTAATCTCAACTTTCTTCCTTCACCAAACCTGAACCTTCTCTGCTACATGGGTCTGGAGAAAACAACACCTATTTTACCTGGTGATGCTGTCAATTCATGCCCACTCACCTTGAAGGCCTCACTGCTGCCTGATGACTAATCATCCTTCACTTCCTAAGTCTCTCACTCTCCCACTCCTCAGACTTCTAGCATCTCTTTCACCTGATGAGGACCTTGCTTCCCATTTCATCCCCAAATCCAAGCCATCAGAAGAAAAGTCCCACCAGCTGCCACCACTGTTTGTCCACTTACCTGCATCTGTGTTCAGGTGCTCTGCCTTCCATCCTGTGTCTGTGAACCAATCATGCTCCTGCCTGAGACCAGCACCTCTTCTGCATCAGATCCCATCCTCCTCTCCTATTCAAACATCCCTCAACAGTTCTCCCACCCCTCTGGTCATCAGTTTTCCCCTTTCTACTGAATCATTCCCATAAATATCAAAGATCACATATGCTGTGATTTCTCCCATTTTAAAACAAAACAAAACAAAACCCCACTCCTCCGCTTGAGTTTGTATCCCTACCCAGTTTTAGATACCACCTTATTTCTGTGCCAAAAGATCTATCTGTTCTCATGCTCAGATTCCTCCACTCCCATTCCCTCTTGAGTTCTCTTCAGTTACACTCCTATAATACTGAAATGGTTCTTATGAAGGACATCAATGGCTATGTGCAACAATCCATTCCCATTCCTCATCTTTGATCTATCAGCATTTGACACAGGTGATGCTTAACTTCATTTGGCTTCTAGAACATCATATGCTCACGATGTGTTCAACTAAATGCTCTTTCTGTCTCCTTTGCTGGAGCATCCTCATCACCTCAACCAAACAGCATTCTTATTTAATGCCTTCAATTTAGAATAAAGGATGTCGTTTTTGCAGCTGACATGCTTTTCTGATTTTATCTTGCTTTTCTGTAATTTAATTAGCTCTCGTTCTCTGAACATACACCAACGGACTCAGGGAGGAGTCTCAGAAAGGTGCTGTGTGGTGAAGGGAAGCCATTTTGGAATTTCTGGGCCTAATCTACAGATGATCTATAGTCACTCATCAGTCCTGTGTGTCCTCTCTGTTGTAGTGTGTTCCTGCCATCCAGTTGGATCAGCTATCCTTCCTTTCAGCTCAGTGACCTTCTGTGATCCCAGCAATGGTGACTGCCCTTGCAAGCCTGGGGTGGCAGGGCCACACTGTGACAGGTGTATGGTGGGATACTGGGGCTTCGGAGACTACGGCTGCAGACCTTGTGACTGCGCAGGGAGCTGCGACCCTCTCACAGGGGACTGCATCAGCAGGTGAATATGCATGGCTCTTGCTCTCATCTGCATGTATTTCAGATTCTTTCAAAGATCTGGTAGTGATCTGGAAAATCTTGCATGCCATTAGCAAAGAGATATTTACACATGTATTTAAAGAATTTTTGTCACATTGCAGAGTCAAGTAATTTGTTCTTGCAAGATTCTAGAGATCACTTAGTCCAATTTGCAAGATAAATTATTCTTCACAATAGTTTCTTAAAACACTTTTGCATCCTGGAAAGTGAGAGTATGGGAAGACAATGATAAAGTTTGAATCTCTGTGAAGAGATTCATTTCCACTCAAGTTCTAAAAAAATCACTTAATAAGTTCTTCATTGTTCTGTTTTATTAAGCAGCACAGATATAGACTGGTATCATGAAATCCCTGACTTCCACGCCATGTATAATAAGAGTGAGCCAACCTGGGAGTGGGAGGATGAGCAAGGATTTTCTGCACTTCGACACTCAGGTGAGATTTGATATCTTGATAACTTGGTATCATATTTCCAGGTGTGGTCTTGAGTAATTGTGAACATAACAAACCAGGGACAGCTTTTGGATCCTGTGAAGAGAGCTCTTTAGTTCTATGGTTTAATATAGTAGTGGCTCTCATAAGAATGAAACTGAAATTTGTCTGAGGGACATTTTAACAAACCTGTTTATTTTCTGATGTTAGCATTTTATATCTAGTACAGAATATGTGAAAAATGTAAAACATCAGAATAAAAGAAAAAACATCATCCTAGGTCTCATTTACCACACTGTTAAGACTTTGGGGGTATTTCCCTTTCTCTAAAACCTAATGTTTTACATAGCTAAGAGATAACTGAATAGATCTGGGAATGTAGAGATCCATTTAAAGGAAAAAATATTGTTACAGACTAGTGTAGCTTAATATGTTCAAAGCAAAAGGTACATGTGAACTCCTCTTTACAACTAGAAAACAAAGTACAAGGTAAGTAATAAAGTCAATAAAATTACTGTAATAAACAAGTACAAGTAATAAACAAGTATAAGGTAAGTAATAAAGTCAATAAAATTACTGTTAATTAAATATGAAAAATGATTTTTACTGTCACTCTGATTCTTTGAGTTTGTCAAATCTATACTATTTCCTCTGACTTAATTGTCCTATGATATTTTTCCATTCCTCCTTTTCATGAGCTTGCATTGACATAGGTGTAAATAATTTCTGTGTTCATCCTGTCCCAGTCTTCTCTTACAGAAAATCAAATGATTTTATTTAGCACCAAATTGCTCATTTCACATAGATTCAAATGTGGACCAGAAAGCCAGTGTGGCTGGAGCAGAGAACTCTGAGGAGGATAGTAAAAGAGATAGAGTGGAGACTGTATAGGAGGATTTGGGCTTTTCCCTGGAGTAAGGCCAAAGCCTTTGGAGGGTTTGGAGCTGAGATGTGGCATTCAAGATAATACCAGTTGGCACAGATGATGTTTTCCTTTGTCGCATTCAGTGTTGTAGATGTAGGCATAAGTGAAAAATTGGATTTAATCTGGGTTGAGGTTTTTCCAAGCGAGAATGAAGCAACAGAGGGCAATGATTACGCATGGAATATACGCCAGGTGAGGAAAGATATGAGAGTGAAAAGCGGTAGGGTCAAGAGGTTGCAGGGTTTCAAAGGACTGTTGGTGCTGGAGGCATGCTAAAGGATAGGATGTAGTGGACATCTAAGAAGGGGATGCTTGAAATTGAGACCAAGCATTTAGCAGTTATTGATAATTAAAATGTCTAAGACATGGTCATGGGAGTAGCTGAGGCCATTGTTTGTAATGCCACCTTGCCCTATACTGATTCTATATATGTACAGATCTGTATCTTGTCTATCATGTTTCATAAACCAGTACCGCAATGGCTTGTTACAGCTTTATAAGGAGCGCTTATTCTTGAAACTCCTTCCATTTTGTTCTATCTTGAAATTATTTTTGCTATTGGTTCTTTGCTCTTCCCTGTGAACTTCGGATTGAGCTTAATAAGTCTTACCAAATGCTCTGCTGAGATTTTTTTTTTTTGTAGGTGACAGAATATCTTTATTTTATTTTTATGTGGTGCTGAGGATCGAACCCAGTGCCTTATGCGTGCTAGGCAAGCACGCTACCACTGCACCATAATCCCAGCCCCTCTGCTGAGATTTTGATTGCAATTTCACTGACTTTTTTATAATATTGAGGAGACCCAAATATGAATGTATCTTTCTATGCATTAAGTTCTTCTTTAAGGCCTTTCAAAATAACATTTTTCCACTTTTTAAAAATATATTTCGTTAGTTGTGGATGAACCTTTATTTTTATTTATTTATATGTGGTGCTGAGAATCAAACCCAGTGCGTCACACATGCTAGGCAAGCGCTCTACCACTGAGCCACAACCCCAGCCCCTACATTTTGCCACTTTTCTCTAAAAAGGCTTCGCAATTTTTTAATTAAATTACTCCTAAATATATTTTAGACTTAATTGCTATTAAGAAAGTGTTCTTTACTTGAACTTATAAATTATTATTAATGATATAAAGAAGTACCATTTAATTTTTATATTTTGATCTTGTATCCAGCAACTTTACTGAACCTGTTTACTAATCCCAATTGTTTATAGTTTATCTTGGATGTTTAAATGTAGACCACCATATCATTAGCAAATATGAACGTTTTTGTCTCACTTTTAGTTCATATACCTCATTTTCTCCCTTGCCTTATTGCTTTGGGAAGTGCCTCCAGTATATTTTACCAAATTTGATGCCAACATTTTGAAAATTTCTCCAGTATGATATTTGATGGTGATTTTTGATAAGCTGCCTTTATCAAGTAAAAGTCATTCTCTTCTATTCCTAATTTTGTTATTAGTGAGTTTTGTATTTAGCTGTCTTTTCTGTATCCTTTGAGAATATCATACAGTTTTTCTCTTGTAATCTATTAATGTGGTGTTTAAAAGTAAGATTTTTCTGATATCAAGCTATTTTTTTTATTCCTAGGATAAGCCCTTTTGGTCATGATATATTTTTGTTTATACATTGTTGAGTTTGATCTGCAAGGTTTGTTTGCTTAGGATTTTTCTATCTATGTTTATAATTGATTGCTGGCCTACAACTTATGGTATCATAGATATGGATAAGTTAGAAGGTCCCTTCCACCATTATTTTTCTTGATTTTCCACAATAATTTAAACTGAAATACAGTTATGTGTCACTTAATAACAAGGATATGTTGTGAGAAATTGCATTATTGTGCAAACATCATAAAATGTACTTACACAAACTAAGATAAGTGTGACTTAGAGGTATAATCTTATGGGACCAGCAGAGTATATGTGGTCCTTCATTGACAGAGACATCATTCTAAAGTGCATGACTATCATCTGCTTGAATGTTTGTTAGAACTTATTTCCAAAACCATCTTGACATGATGTTTGTGAGTAGAAGAAAACATTTTAGTTACTGATTGATTATCTTCAATGATTATTAATTACTTATTTTAATCTTGAGTTGGTATTGGTACTTAAAATTTTCTAGAAAATTATCAATTTTATTTAATTTTTAAAAATCTTATTGGTGCTGGGCACAGTGCACATGCCTATAATCCCAGCAACTTGGGCAGATAAGGCAGAGGGATCACAAATTCAAGGCCCAACTGGGCAACTTTGGAAGACTCCATCTCAAAAACTAAAAAGGCTGGGAAATACCTAGACCAAAAATAAAAAACAAAAAACAAAACAAACAACAACTTACTGTTATAAAGTTAATACGGTATTCACATAATTTTTTAACTTTCTACTCAACTGATAGGTAGGTTTCCTTTTAGTCTTTAACTTTATTTCTGCATTTTGTTCTTATTGTCTTAATCAACGTTACTGATCTTTTTTTTTTTTTTTTTTTTTTTAATTCTAGATGGACATAATGTCTTTATTTTATTGCTTTGTATGTGGTGCTGAGGATCGAACCCAGGGCCTCACGCATGCGAGGCAAGCGCTCTACCGCTGAGCTACAATCCCAGCCCCACGTTACTGATCTTAATTTGCTTTTCAAAGAATATCTTTTGGTTGACTGAATGTATTTCATTTTTCTTTATTTCACTAATTTCTGATCTTATTTATGTCTTCTTTTCTAGCTTCTGGTCTTATTTTTCTAGCTTTGTGAGTCCAGTGATTAACTTTATTTTTAATCATTATTTATAACAAGCTCTTTTAAGGTTACAAATTTCCTAATAAAATCTCTTTTGCTAAATCCTGGCTTTTATAGGCAGTGTTTTCATCATCATTCGGTTCTAAATTTTCTGTAGTTTCCATTAAGAATTCCTTGTTAACCCACTGAGTTATCTAGAACATGTACTTAATTAGTCAAATATAGGGATTTTAAAAAAACAAAAACTTTTTCATGATGGTCTCTAATTTGATTTCATTATATTATATCAAATCTTTGAAAACAAGCAAGGCAACCTGAATCTGTTTCTGGGCTACTTCCAGGACTGGCTACATAATTTGCAGAGCTTGGTGCTAGACAAATGGAAAGCTTCTCATTCAAAAATGGCTTAGAAGGTCAAGGTGCCACCACAGAGCTTTCCATCAAACACAAGGCCCTTCTCAGCACGGGGACCTATGTGACTGCACAGGTCTTGCACCTGGAAGCCAGCCCTGCCTGCTTACCTACATCTGCAGCTTGCTAAAAACAGAAGTCCAGCTCATGAACAACCATAATTTGGTTTTAGTTTTAATTTTTGGCTTTTTTTCCTTCCTTTAGAAAGGAGAGACCCAATCTGTCTCTAAAAGATGATCCTCACTGTTGTCCTTTCTCAGTCCCCTTAAGCCCTCAGGAGCTGAACTCCTAACCCCAGCTGCCTGATTCTGAAACCAGACCTAAAAGATCCAAGATGTCAGGCCCTTCCCCTTTTGCACATTCATTCATTTCTAATCCTCAGCAATAGGCATCTGGTTTTTGACACAGGCTGTTTTATTTTCTCTTTTGCCTAACATTGCTGTAGGTTTAGAGCTAAGGATGTGTTCAAGTATGAACTTACAAAACCATGTCGATTGTCTATAATTTACCTCAACTTTTTATTATGAAAATGTTCAAACACACAAAAAAATTTAAATAGTCACTTACTCTTATATCCACCACCTCTATTCTGATCCATCCACTAATCTATATTTTAGATCAGGAAGAAACCACAGTTTTAACACATTCTCATAGAGAATCTGTGGAATCTTCAAGAATCAAGAACCCAAATTTGAGAAATGCTAATATTTGTATTTCAGGTTTTTTTACCTAACTTAATCTTGTGACAATTTTCCTAATGGTTTCATTTTAATTTGCAACAGGAAAGAAGATGAGAAAGATAAAGTAATATGAAGTTGCCATATTTATCTGTTAAGCATCTGGAAAAGAAAACAAATCTTTCCCATTAATTTTTTTGCCTTAATGTTATATAGTATGAATTTTACAACTTTAATAGTTACTTTTACAAGTTTTTATCTACTTTTTTTTCTTTTTTAGTTGTCAAAGGACCTTTTTTCTATTTTTCTATATGTGGTACTGAGAATCAAATCCAGTGTTTCACACATGCCAGGCAAGCGCTCCACCACTGAGCCACCACCCCAGCCCCAAGTTTTCATCTACTTTTCTAATACGGTGACTTTTTATAATTCTCCAACTTGGTCTGCTAGGTCAAATCTGTAATAATTTTGTATTTAGGACTATCAGACATTGACTGAGCCAATGACATGTTATTAGGGAGCTGGTGGCACACCGATCCAGCACATCAAGCGGCTGGCACCAGAATGACTCCAGACCCTCATGTCCACCACAGCTGTTAGGTCTGCTATGTCTCCAGAGAGCCTGTGAGATTCATCTGGATGAGCCCCAGGTGCAGGGAGACTCTGTTCAGTTTCCTGTTAAACAGCAACATTCCCACTGGTCATAGAATAGTGCTCCTGGCACTTTTTTCAACAAAAAGTGATGACCAGTTTCTTAATCACTTAAAGTCTGTCTTCAAATTTAGGTGCCTGCATACCTATGATCTACCATAAGTTTCTATAAAAAGCTTTCAACTAGAAGTATAAGGCACTATTTTAACAAAATACTCTTCTTTTTTAAAATTTTTTTCAGTTGTAGGTGTACACAATACCTTTGTTTTATTTTTATTTATTTTTATGTGGTGTTGAGGATCGAACCCAGTGCCTTACATGTGCCAGGCAAGTGCTCTACCACTGAGCCACAACTGCAGCCCAACATACACTTAATTCTTAATTTCTTTCTTCTTTTCCTTTTTTCTTTTTGGTGGTTCTGGGGACCAAACCCATGGCCTGCACATGCTAGGCAAGTGCACTCCAACTGCAGGACATCTTTAGTCCCTTAATACCCTGAATTTCTACCACTTCTTGTGAGGTAAAGAACACCAGATAAAATATTTCACTTCCTAAATACCAAAACTGGCTTTAAATAGTGCCACAGACTGGTAAATAATTACTAGAACATTTTGAAAGTAAACAAGTTTTTCTCCCCTTCCAGACTGATGTTAGGAAAACATATCTGGGCTGAAGCCTGACCAACAAATTTTAATGTTTGAGCTCTAGATATATGAAAAAGGAGTATTATTAGGCAGACAAACAAAGACCTTCAAATAATTCTAAAAAGCTGAAGGACTAAAGAGAAGACCATTGCCATTTGGAGTGCCACTAGATTTTATATATCTATTTACTTATGCAGTTCTGGAGATGGAACCCAGGGCCTTGCACATTCTAGACAAGTGCTCTACCACTGAGCTACAACCCCACCTTCCATTAGGTTTTATAGTGTGGTAGTTACCATACTCTCCTGTTTTGGTGGATTTATAGAAGGCCATGGGCTATTTTGCCTAGGTTACTACAACTTCTGCATGAGTAAAACTCTGCTAAATTTAGATTATAAGCAATATTACTTAACATCATAGCAGCTGATTTGAGCACCTTTGACTTCTTTTCCACTATTTCATTCCACTGTGATTCTCCACTTGTAAACTCATTTGCTGATTTTGTTAGCAGCTTTAGCCAGAGTAGAGATGCCAATATTTCCCACATCACTCAATCTACCTGGTTTCATCAGAATCATCCTCTCACTTCTACCTGTCAAGTCTCTAATTCATTATATTCCCCTCATACTGGACCTCTGCTGCCCCTATCTGACCAGATCCATTTTCATTTGTCTTCTGCTATTTGGGGGACAGCTCCACACAGTTTTTCTACAGGAAGCAGCCCTTCCTATATCTGTATAGTCTTGGAGAAGTCAATCAGATGTTCTCTCTCTAGAATTTAAGTCTAGAACTAAACATGGCAAAGTCTGAAAGTGGTCAGAGTTCTTGAAGCCAGTGGTGAAGCTATAAAAGAAAATACCCAGGAGTCCCCATTGCCTGGATCTCCAGTGATTTTCTGATTCCCAATCTTTCTGAGTTCGGGTTCTTCAGCTGTTTCTCCCTTCTGTGAGCTACTCCACGTTCAGTAAGTTAGGAAACTGCTACACAAACCTTGGAATTAGACTCCCTTGAAATTCTCCTAATTTCCCTAATTCTGTTAGTGATACTACAATTCCCTTTCACCTTAGCTGAAAGCTTCACTTAATGAAGTTCTTCTTCCCCTTGCTTCCTTCCTCCTCCTTGTACTGGGGATCAAACCCTGGGTCTTACACATGCTAGCCAGGCACTCCACTCCTGAGCTACACCTCCAGGCCCTGAAGTTCAATTTTTGCTTCCTTTTCCCTGGCCCTCATCCAACCCATTGTCAAGATTTGCAAACCCCAACTCTGCAGCATCCTTAATACTTCTTCCTTTCTTGACCCACAGGCACCTTTCTAGTTAGAACCACATTTACATGGGACTTAAAGGGACAGTATAGAGAAAAGATCAGAGTTTCAGATGCTCCCCAGCTTAAAATCTGGCTTTTCTACTTGTTAGCTGTGCTGCCTGGGACAAGCTGATTAACTACTTTGAGCCTTCATATTCTTTATTCATTAATGCCTACCTCCATAAGGTCATTATAAATATTAAATAAGATCACTAAGGTAAAATTCCTCATATATTTATGACTTATTGTTGGCAATAAGTTATTGATGTTGTTATAAGTGCTTTCATTAACTTTTAATTGATCCCTGCCTCCATTTCTACTCCCTTCCAATACTTTTGAGGAAGTAGTGTCGGATTAATTTTCGTATGTATGCATTTTTTAAAAATTCATGTAGTCTCTCTAAACTGATAGAACGCCCTGTATCTAACAAGTGAACATCAGGGCGTAATTGCATGTTAATCAGGGCCTTACCTCACACCTCTACTACTATTTTCAACTCAGCCAGTACTTAGAATAAATAAGACCACTGACTCTTCCACAAACACTATTTCCTGTCACTCTTACATTTCTTTTCTTACTCTTTTATCCCTATATTCTTATAAAATTTCTACCTGTTAGACTATTAAATGAGTAAATAAATGTAAAACAAAATAGTGCCTGGTAAGGCTAGGGGTATGGCTCAGTGGTAGAGGGTTTGTGTACCATGTACCAAGCCCTGGGTTCAATCTCCAACACTGAAAAAAACAAGAAAAGTACCTGGCATAAGTGCTCCACATCAAGATTTAGCTGCTCTTAGCACTCAGTGCTTATGAAATGCTTATAAAGTGCATGAGAGCAGGAGAGAAGGGGAGAGGAAAGGGGGACACTACATCTAAATCATGAAATCAGTTAAGAATGAAAATCATATCCTTTCTAGGTTCTAGGAATATAAAGATGAATAAGACATAACCATTGTCCTCCAGGATCACTCTAAAGAGGACACAAGCATGAGAATGCTCTATATGGTCTCTATACAGATTGTATTTTCAAAAGTTCCACATGGCATGGCAATTCTCTCACACATTAGAATTGTAATAATTTCAGCTGTTGGAGGAAAATATCCCACTTTTTCTTTAAAGTCCATTTCAAATCTTTCTTCAGTCACAAAGCCTTTTCTCACCTTCCCAAACATATGTGACCTCCTACCCAAGCAGATTGTACCTCTCATAGACCAATTACTGCTTTGTATACACTTGTTTTATTCCCTTTACTGAGTTGTAAGCCTTAAGGAAAGAATTGTATCTTGCTCATCTTTATATACTCTGAAGGATATATCAGCCCTTGCATATCATAGGTGTTAAATTAATACTTTTTAAATTGGATGGTATTACCTTTAATGGACTATCCAATCATTTTATTTGACTTTTGTTGTCCTGAATGTTAATTATAAAAAACACTGTTTTTTCTATAGGTTATCCATTTAATTGTTCCCTTTCATTAATACAGAATATTAACATTGGACATGCAATATTAATTTATATTAATATATATTTACCACAGCACCAGTTACAAGCACTGAAATATGACATTGTTTCTACCTTCTATATTTTCTTAAGAAAATACTTTATTGAATTATAACTCATTTAATTCAGAAAGAGACTATTTTATGGTTGCTTAGTATTTGTGGGTTTTGTTGCATGAATCACTCAAGGTTTAAAGGGTGTGTTTCCTGGATTTATTTGCTGATATCTTTCTCTCTCCAAACAACTAATGCCATTTTCCTCTTACTTTTTGTAGGTAAATGTGAATGTAAGGAACAGGTGTTAGGAAACTCCAAGGCATTCTGTGGAATGAAATATTCATACGGTGAGTTTGAAGTTCTTAAATGCTGAGAGCCTATTCAAACCTACTAGGAGAATTTTTAAGCAAATGGGAGGTCTGGCTGATGTCATTACCAAGGACATAGTAGGTGTTCAGGAAATGGTAAGGAGGATATATTTTTTGTGATACCCTGGGACTATCCACCTAGGTCTCTTCCCCAGATTCTCTGAATACTCTAGACATCTCTAACTTACAAATACTATGAAAATACATCATGTGGAAGAAGAATAATGGTATTGAGCCGGGTGTGTTGGCACATGCCTGTAATCCTAGCATTTTGGGAGACTGAGACAGGAGAATCATGAGTTCAAAGCCAGCCTCCGCAATGGCGAGGCACTAAGCAACTCAGTGAGAACATGTCTCTACATAAAACACAAAATAGGGCTGGGGATGTGGCTCAGTGGTCAAGTACCCCTGAGTTCAATCCCCAGTACCAAAAAAGAAAAAAGAAAAAAAAATGGTACTGCCCTGAGGAAAAACTGTTACTATCTTCAAATTCCAAATGGCTTCACATTTATTATTAAATATATTAAGATACCTTATCTTACCAACATTTTCTTGATCAGTGTGTGAGGCTTTTTATTGTTCTGTAGTTTATATGACCTGAAATACACAGTACCTTGAATAGAAAATTTTAAGCCGTGCTTTCCGAAACCAAGTATTTAGATTCTTGATAACATTGTATTTAATCTCATAAAAGATTAAAAATTAATTGATAACAAACTCATAAATTTTATCTATAATTACATGCACACTTCCCTCTCTTCACCTCTCAATTTGGCTAAATAACAGAAGAAAACTTTTGAAATGTATAGTGTCCAAAAAGGGAAAGGTAGTTTAGAGGAAATGACATTTGCTTTCAAAAGCAAGAAACATAATAATTTAGTCCAAAATAATTTAGCTCAGGGAAAAAATATACTGGTTCTCCTCACATAGATCTAGCAACTCTCTGACAAACAAGCAGTCTTTCAATCAATTGTTTTAACTTTCTGCTGAGGAAATTTGAACATTCTTAATGAGGCAGTGAAGCACCTTGGTCTTCTTAAGTATATTACACCTAAAGACTTGGAAAAAAATGGTTTCTTTCTTCCCATCCTCTTTAATGAAAAAACACTTCATTTATTTATTCCTTTATCACATATCTGTTGAGTGACAGTTATGAACAGATAAGGCCACTGCTCTCTTTAAGCTTACAAACTAGTGAAATAATAATGGTGGACATTCGCTGAGCATTCCCTGTAAGCCAAGCACTACGCTGGTCACCGTTGGTGCATTTACTCAGCAAGGTTCTAGTCAGACACTACCTTTAGCCAAGCAGTCATGTGTACTTAAGCACTTCACTTAATTTCTTAACACCTGCAAGATTAGATGAGTTCTTAAGACCCTTTAGAAGTCTAAACTTTGATGATTCTGTAAAGATTCTGGCAACTGTATTCTCAGAACATAGGATCAGCCAAGATAAGTTTCTCTCCTTACACACAACCTTCCGACATGATGAAGAAGAGCCAGTAAAAACGCAATGATATAGAAAATTGTATCAAGTGTTTGTTAGGTCTACTTTCTTCCCCATTTCAACTTATTCCATTACTTAATTCCCAGCCACATCCATTTTATAGATGGAGAAGCATAAAAGAATCATTAGTCAAACAAAATACTGGAGCTCTATAATGATATGTACTGTACTGTGTATTTCAAAAAAGTTAAAGGAAGGATTTCAAATGTTTTCACCACAAAGAAATGATAAATGTTTTGAATAGACCTGCTTGCCCTGATTTGAACATTACACAATATGTGCATGTATTGAATTATCACATGGTACTCCATAAATGTGCACTTTTTTTTTAAGTTAAAATATTCTTTTAAAATTGTTTTTAAAAATATAACAGTATAGGAGTTCTATCATCTGGTAGAGGGATGGCTTCCCTAACTCCATGTTTTAGTCAGCTTTTTCACTGCTGTAAACGAAAAGATGCAGTAGAACAACAGTAGAAGAGGAAAAGTTTGAGAGCTCACAGGTTCAGAGGTCTTAGAAGGCTGGCTCCATTCCTTGGAGCTCGAGGTGAGGCTGAACATCATGGCAGAAGAGTATGGCAGAGGGAAGCAGCTCACGTGGTGATCAGGATATATACCCAAAGCCATGCTCCCAATGAACCACTTCCTCCAGCCACAGCCCACCTGCCTCCAGTTACCACTCAGTTAATCCTATCAGGGGGCAATTTGCTGATAGGTTAGGGCTATAACCCAATCATTTCCTCTCCAAACCTCTTGCATTATTTCACTTGTGAGCTTTTGAGGGATACCTCACATCCAAACCATAACACTTCAGCCAGCTTGCATTGTACACCAAGGGAAAAACAGTAGATAATCATCATCATATAATCTTTAGAACCTGTAAAATACATTCTAGCAGTAACATCTTCCTCTCTGTCATACATTATATATGGTCAACCAGGAAAGTATAATATGGTCAGAATCCAAATAAAAACCAGGATAACAATTTAACTTCTGTTTCTTCTTTCTATATAGACTCGATAGCTGAATGTATTAAAGATTATAACTGCGGTAAACCAATGGCTTTCCCCTTAGTATAATGATATGGGAGGAAGTAGAGGTTGAAATTGGCCAAGAAGGGAAAATACAGTTGATATAGAGGAATGAGATAAAATCAGTGCAAAAATGAATGAGCCTGATGATTTTTAAAGCAAATTTCCACATTCTGATCACTGATGCACCTTCTCACCCTAAAATGTGTATTTAAATTGTTCAAATTTCAAAAGATAATGTGAAATTGAGGTATTTTGACTTTGGGAATTATGTTGTTACAGTGCTAAAAATAAAGATTTTATCAGCTCATGATAAAGGTTCTCATGCTGAGGTCAATGTGAAGATTAAAAAAGTCTTAAAATCTACTAAACTGAAGATTTTACGAGGAAAGCGAACATTATATCCAGAATCATGGACGAACAGAGGTTGCACTTGTCCAGTCCTCAATCCTGGTGAGCATTAGACCTTTCTAATTCAAACCCTGCCATGTCTCTGCTGATTTGCTGCTTGTCTTACATCCTTTGAACCACAACCTAAATAAACTCAGTAAGGGCATCTCTCCTTTTCGCCATCTCAATTCTGGGGAAAGTCCAAGTGGAATTCTTTGAACTGACATCAAAAAATTATTTATCTTCCATGTGCTCTGTAAAATATTTTAAAATCCAGTAATACAATACTTTGTCCTAAAAGAGACATCTCAGATTGGTTCCAGGTGCCAGTTGCATAGAAAGCACTTTTATGAATTTATCTGCCACTCGCACGTTATCTGAAAGCTAGATTCTATTACATTAGAACCTGTTGCCAAAGGAAGCTCAAATGCAAAAGTCCATCTGTGCAAATAATATTGAATTCATTTTTACTATTGCATGAGAAGCATCTGTCTCTCCCGGAATTTAGAATTTAGAATTTAGAATTTAGAGAAACTTGGAAGGGAAGGAAATTGGCTTGAACATTGAAATGTATGGCAGAGGTGGAGATGAGCAGTAAGCACAGGAGTTCTTACCTCTACACTAGACAAGTGTTTTATGTGCACTCTTTATACATGGTCATAAGCTACTTATTTCTCTGTCTCTCTCATTAAATCTGAAGACAGGATTTAGGTTTTTGATCATAATATCTTTAGTACCTACTATTAGTACCTATACAATGGTAATATAATACTCAGTAGCTTTTAGTAAAACAAACAATAACTCAAAAAAAAAACTCCTGTTTCCTTGTTTATGTCATCTGTTTTCCTGTTTATGTAGTCATCATCCTTGTTGAAACAGGTGCATAATTTACGTTCTAGATCTAATTCCTTCTCCATATATGCCAGGAACCCACAGTCGTGTTAATAAGGAGTGTTTTGTACTCTTTGATTAATAAACTCAAAAGAAACAGATAAACAGAGAAAAAATAGTAATATTCCCTCAATCTAAACAATCTAAGCAGTGATACAAAAGCTTTAATTTTTCTCAACTATTAATTAATATATCATGTCCTTTATACTCCTTCAGTATTTTATATAAATTCATTCAAATTTTAATAAGAAAAAGGGAGGAAGCATTTCAATCTGAAAAAAAAAAAATAGTACCTAAGGGTAAGTTGAGGTAATGAGAATGTTGGATTTTGAATGCAGGACACAAGGAACCATTAATTGAATTCTATTTCCCAGTGATCTGTGCTGAGGGGCTCATCTTATAAATACTTTTCTAATCTCTTAGCAAAAGAAAAAAATATTAAAATTTTAAAAGTCTGCCAGTTTTTCAGTAAGACATTGAAAACAAAAGCTTTGCCGGTTCAGCCACCCTCCAGGAAGTGCACTGTACTTCCTAATCAGGTTTCTGCCAAACAGTCAAAAAATCAACTGAGTTCATCACAATTGAAAACATAAGCACAATTATTCAAAGAATTCTTGAAAACATGTTTACTTGCTTTGAAGAAAAGACTGGAACCTGCCAAAGCAAAACCAGACACTCTTTCATTTTACTTTGTTTTTTCCATTTTACAAGTTCAATAGCTACGGCCAAAGAAAGCTGATAAGAAAATTCCGAAACCTTGCACGTCAGCTTGCTTCCTTTGCTACTTTGAAAAGGAGCAATCTAATTGGACACCTCTGAAAAATCATTCCTTTTAATTCGTGTGTATCTTCACTCATTCATCCATCATGTAGTTTAGAATACCAAGACTAGCACTAAAGTATATTTTCTTTTACTGTGGATACGAAATAAAACTTTGTGTGCTCCAACTTGTAGCAAAATAGATGTCAAAGCATAAAGATAGAAAAATGAAATTCAAGTGCTAAAGAGAGATGTAAAAGATAACATTGTTTTGCATATCAATTTTTTAATGTGCGTTTTTAAAAATATTTTTAGTTGATGATGGATCTTTATTTTATTCATTTATTTATATGTGGTGCTGAGACTCGAACCCAGTGCCTCACACATGCTAGGCAATCGCTCTACCACTGAGCCACAACCCCAGCCCTGCGTGTTAATTTTTGATATGGTGTTACTCCATAACTTATGGATTTATCAGTATCATTTATATTAGTTTAACTTATATTTATACTTTAATGGTAAACTCTTGTATTATTTTTTATAGTTTCAAAATAAATTCATTTAAAATATCAGGACTTGGAGTTTTAAAAAGATTTGCTCATTGTAATTTTAAAAGAGGAATTTATTATTCTAGACATTAGACAGACAATATCAAGACTATTACATTTTTAACTAGTACATCAATTAAATATTGGGACTCTTTTTTAAGCTAAGGTTACCCTTTAAAGAATGTAATTACTTTATAATCTACTTCATATGTTCTCTAGTATTATATCATTATTTAATAATAGTGTCATTAAATTATTATGTCATTATTTTCTCTATGGCACTATTTTCCTTTCTCTTTCTTAAAACATCATGATAGCTATTTTTAAGTTTAGAATTGATTTTTTTAATAATCTAATAATCTTTTGTTTTATTATTATCGAAATGGTAAAATACATGAACAGTATAGAAACTTAGGGATAATTTCTAAACTCCACATTTCTTATCCTCCCCCAAAGATCACCTATATTAACATCTTAGTACAAATCCTTCTAGATCTTTCTCTGTATATATTGGATTTTTAACCAAAATGAAATAGTAATATATGCTCTATTCTTTTTTTTCTCAAAAATTGCATTTTAATACATGTTATCAAACATAACAGAAAAAAACAAATTTTCAGAAGCTGTACACACTGTTCACTGAAAACATTTGTTGAAGCAAATAGAAAAAACATTGTTACAATCATAATTTTTCTAACTTTGCACAAAATTTCTTCATATTAAACACCTTTATATGCACTTTCAATGAACAGTATATATATATATATATATAATTATATATATATTTTATCAACCATCTTTACTACCCATTCCCCTTTCCTGCCCCCCACCTCCCCCATGCCATGTCCAGTATTTCTCTATTTCTCTTATGTTTCCCATTCCCACCTCCCTTATTCATCAGCATCCACTAATCAGAGAGACCATTCGGCATTTGTTTTTTTGGGATTGGCTTACTTCACTTAGCATAATGCTTTCCAATTCCATCCATTTGCCTGCAAATGCCATAATTTTATTCTCTTTTATTGCTGAATAATATTCCATTGTGTATATG